>OZ004716.1:45553044-45740976 GCA_963924515.1 Vespertilio murinus | reverse complement strand
TGACAGAGATGGACAGACAGAGGCGGGGGGGGGGGGGGGGGTTGGGGGGGGGCAGTCCGTCGGCTGGCCTGTTGGACCTACACCGGGGAGGGACGGATGCAGGACCCCAGGGGCTGTGGGGGCCGGCTGACCCCTGACCTGCGTGCACAGGGCCCTGCGGGCAGGACCACCCTGCCGGCGTGGCCGAGGGCAGCTGCAGGTGCCCCGGGCAGGTGCCCCCCACCTTGGCCTCCCAGCCCGGGGGATGAGGCTGAGCCAGGCCCGGGGTGTGGGGGCGGGAGGCAGGGCCAGCGGCTGCCTGGCTGAGACTGTTGGGGGGGGGGGCTCTAGGCTGTCCCTGACCCTGTGTCCCTGACTCTGTGACCCCGGTTTGGAGGCAGAGCTGGGGGGGGGGGGCGGTAGGGGAGGGGCCCCAGCAGCCCCGAATTCACCCTGCCTCCCCACTCGCCCCTCCCTCCTCGGGGGCATCAGATGCCTGGGTGGCAGCCCCCGCTGGGAGGACGCAGGCTCCAGCGACACGTCCTCTAGGCAGACCCTGCCCCATGTGCCCCCTACACCCCCTGCACCCTCCCCTGCCTGCTCCACAGGCCGGCAGCCCCCCAGCCCCCTCCCCCCCACCCAGGAGGGCTGACATTCACCCTTGACCTCCGCTAGCCCTTCCCCCCTTCTCCCCCTGCCCTTCTCTCCTCCCTTCTCTCCTCCCGCCCTGAGTCCCCAGCCCAACTTCCTGCACCCACTTCCCCCCACATCACTGCACCCCCAAAGACCACACTTCCCCCCCCCCCCCCAACCGACACGACCCAGCCGGGAGGCCAGCCCCTGCCCCTGCTGACCTGGCCCTGGGACCCAGGACTGGGGACACCCTGCCCCTCCCCACGCTGACCCCGGGAGGGGGGGGAACCCCATCCCCCACCGCTGCCCCCACACCCCCCCCCCGGGCCAGGAGCCCCACCGGGCCCTTCTCCACCCGGAGAGCGACCCCCCGACGGGGCACTCCCCCGTTACCCCATCACCCCAACTCAGCTCAGAGACCCGGCCGGGGGGGGGGGGGGACCCTTACTTCGGCGTCGGACCCCCTCCCTGACCCTCCCTGACCCGGGGGGCTGCACACCCCGCCATCCCCCCTGCACCCCTGCACCTCGCACCCCTGCACCGCCGGGGCCAGCGTCCGAGACCCTCGGTCGCCCCGCCGCCGCCGCCTCCAGGCCCGGGATCGCACCCCAAAACCGGAGGAACCCCCGGGGCACCGATCCAGGCGCCCGAGGACACCCCTGGCCAGCCCGGGGCCCAGACCTCGGCGCCAGGGGGCGTCCCCGTGCCCACCCGCGGCGGATGCACCCCCGCAGCCCCCCGGTCCCCCATGCATCCCCTCCCCCAACTCCCTGGCCCCCCGGCCCCCCATGCATCCCCTCCCCCAGCCCCCCGGCCCCCCGAACCCCCATGCATCCCCTCCCCCAGCCCCCCGGCCCCCCGGCCCCCCATGCATCCCCTCCCCCAGCCCCCAGGCCCCCCGAACCCCCATGCATCCCCTCCCCCAGCCCCCCGGCCCCCCGGCCCCCCATGCATCCCCTCCCCCAGCCCCCCGGCCCCCCGAACCCCCATGCATCCCCTCCCCCAGCCCCCCGGCCCCCGGCCCCCCATGCATCCCCTCCCCCAGCCCCCAGGCCCCCCGAACCCCCATGCATCCCCTCCCCCGGCCCCCCGGCCCCCCATGCATCCCCTCCCCCGGCCCCCCAGCCTCCCGGCCCCCCATGCACCCCCTCCCCCGGCCCCCCAACCCCCCCGGCCCCCCATGCACCCCCTCCCCCGGCCCCCCGGCCCCCCATGCATCCCCTCCCCCGGCCCCCCGGCCCTCCAGCCCCCGGGCCCCCCATGCATCCCCTCCCCCGGGCCCCCAGCCCCCCGGCCCCCCATGCATCCCCTCCCCCGGCCCCCCCGGTCCCCCGAAACCCCATGCACCCCTCCCCCGGCCCCCCAGCCTCCCGGCCTCCCGGCCCCCCATGCACCCCTCCCCCGGCCCCCCGGCCCCCGCCGGCGGCGCTGCGGTACCTCGGCTGATGACGGCCAGGCCGGCCAGGGCGGCGGCGGCGAGCAGCCGGAGCCGGGCCCCGGGCGCGGGGGGGGGCATCGCGGCGGCGGCGGCGGCGGCGGGGGAGGGGGCGGGGGCGGGGGCGCCCCGGGGCGCGAGGCTGGGGGGGAGGGGGGGAGGGGACCCCGCCAGCGGCTGCACCGGCCCGGGGGGGCGGCGGGGGCGGGGGAAGGGGCCGGGGGGGCGCGGCGAGGCGGCCGAGCTGCTGCAGACCGGGGAGGGGGGGCGGCGCTGACGGGCAGCGAGGCCGGCCAATCGGGGCGCGCGGGGGGCCGCGGGGGCGGGGCCGGCGGCGCTCGGCGGGAGGGAGGGAGCGGCCTTTGTTGCTGCGGCCCGGCCCCCGCCCCCGGCCGCCCCCACCCCGTCCCCTGTCCCCCAACCCCGTCCCCCCACCCCGCCTGGGTCCCCGAAACCCCGCCTGGGTCCCCGCAACCCTTCCCCGGGCCCGAGACTCTCCTCCCGGGGCCCGCCGCCCTCTGCATCTGGGGCAAAGGCAGCCTCCCTCGGACCCGGACCCAGGGGTCCAGGAGTCCAGGCCCCCAGCCCTCCTCCCTCAGACCCAGGGGTCCAGGCCCCCAGCCCTCCTCCCTCACACCCAGGGGTCCAGGCCCCCAGCCCCTCCTCCCTCAGACCCAGGGGTCCAGGCCCCCAGCCCTCCTCCCTCAGACCCAGGGGTCCAGGCCCCCAGCCCTCCTCCCTCACACCCAGGGGTCCAGGCCCCCAGCCCCTCCTCCCTCAGACCCAGGCCCCCAGCCCCCTCCTCCCTCAGACCCAGGGGTCCAGGCCCCCAGCCCTCCTCCCTCAGACCCAGGGGTCCTGGCACCCCTGCCTGGGCCCAGACCTCTGCATCCGGGGTGTCCCTTTCCCCACCAGCAGATGCAAGCCCCCCCCCCCCCCATGTGCCCTGTGGACATAGCTCAGCTTCTCTACTTTCATGAATAACATTGACTTTAGGGGAGAAATTTCCTTCTTCCTCCCATCCCAACCCTCACCCCCAGGAGAAAAGGAGAATGGGGAGGGGGGCGGGGGGAGGGGAAACCTGATCCGGGGGTGGGAATGGTGAGGAGACGGGGGTCCAAGGCTTAGGTGCAAAAGTCCCCGTTTACTCATTCTCTTGGGGGGGGGGGCGGCGGCTGGGTGACCTTGGACAAGTCACCTCTCCTCCCAGAGCCTCAGGGCCCGGCCCTGCTGGAGGGCAACCCGGGGTTCCCGAGGAGAATGAGGGAGGCCCTGGGAGGTGGAAACGCTGCCCAGCCCACCAACACCCTCTCCTTCCTCCTCCTCCTGGCCTAGTCCTCCCTCCTGGCCCCCAGGAGGACGGTCTCGGTGCCTGCTCCATGTCTGGGGAGGCTGGGGGCTGGCATGTTTCAAGTGGCTCTGAGCGTCGGCCTGCGGACTGAAAGGTCCCGGGTTCGATTCCAGTCAAGGGCATGTACATTGGTTGCAGGCACATCCCCAGTAGGGGGTGTGCAGGAGGTGGCTGATCGATGTTTCTCTCTCATCAATGTTTCTAGCTCTCTATTTCTCTCCCTTCCTCTCTGTAAAAAATCAATAGAATATATTTTTAAAAAATCCACACACACCATTTGCCCACCAAGCAGCTCTGAAATACCACGGCTGACGTGTGCGCACACAAGGGTCTGCTGGACACTGGAACGGGGACTCCAAAGAACTTGCTGGCCCAGAAAGGAACCCGCCGCGGACGGATGCATTTGCCTCTCAGCATAACCAGGGTGGCTCGTCTCTCCGTCTCGGTTCTCACAAGGGGATTCCTTGTATCACGTGACCTCACGCATCTGGGGGAAAATCATGAGCAACATACACGGAAGAACAGAAACAGGCCCGGAGACAAGGAAGCAGCGATCAGACCATCAAACCACAGAGGGAAGGCAGGGGAGGGTGGGGGCGAGGGGGAGAGATCAACCAAAGGACTGTGTGCGTGCATATATGGGCCTAACCAGCGGTCACGGACCACGGGGGGTGGGGGCATGCGTGGGGAGGGGTTTGGGATGGGAATGGGGGGGATGGGGACAATTGTGAGATACCATAATCAATAAAGACATTAAAAATAAAATAAAATAAAAAATGCGCAGTCCGTATAAGGTGCCTGGTGAGGCGCTCAGGAATGTCCGGGCCGCAGGTGGAGTTTACATCATTCTCCCTCCGTCGGTCGGGGGAGGGAGGATCTATCAGTGGCATTTTTCATTGCCTTATTTCATGTTTATGTGTGTATTTTCATTCACACACCCCCCCCTCCACACACACACCCCACTCCCAGAACATAAGCTTTGCTCCAGATCGTCCTCACCCGCCCACACCCACGCCCAGTGTCTGGGGATTCCATCTGTGCTTGGCAAGGGGTTCGCCTTCCGAGTGGAGACACCTCCTCTCGGCAGGACGTGGGTGAGGAGAGAGAGAGAGAGAGGGGGTTCCCTCCCGTCTCTGGGTTTCTAACCCGATTGGCAAGCGAGAGGCTTTTCTCAGACCCTCGCTGCTTTAAAAAAGAAATATATATATATATATAATTGATTTTCCTCAGAGAGGAAGGGAGAGGGATAGAGAGCTAGAAACGTCGATGAGGGAGAAACATCGACCAGCTGCCTCCTGCACACCCCCCACCGGGGATGTGCCCGCAACCAAGGTACATGCCCTTGACCGGAATCGAACCTGGGACCTTTCAGTCCGAAGGCTGATGCTCCATCCACTGAGCCAAACCGCTTTCAGGCCCTTGCTGCTTTTTTTAAAAAAAAACATACGGCTTTAATGACCAGCATGTTCGAATCCAGGCATTTCCCTCTGAATTCTGAATCTCTGGATTCTCCTAAAAAAAGAAAAAAAAAAGTCCCAGGATCTGGCAGTAGAGTCCCCATTCCTGCCTGCTGCCAGGAGGAGGAGGAGGAGGGGGAGGAGCGGGAGGGGCAGGGTTGGCTGCCCTGGGGCGGCCCCTGTAGGCGGGCACCTGCTCTCCCTTTGGTACCCGCCTCGCCCTGCGGGGCTTTGAGGTTTCGGACCCTGCGCCGGAGTCGTGCGGGGTCAGGAGGAGAGGACCAAGGACGGGGACCAGGGGCCTTGGAGTCAGGGGTCCCGAGCTGGGCACAGTCTTGCTGTGTGGCCTGAGGCATCGGGAGCCTCAGTTTCCCTGTGAGCAGAGCAGAGCGTGGAGGGTGAGGTCTCAGGAGCCCCAATGCCCCCCAAAACCCCCACAGAGAGACCTCCATTTGTGTTTTTTTTATTATTTAAAAAAAATATATTTTATTGATTTTTACAGAGAGGAAGGAAGAGGGACAGAGAGCTAGAAACGTCAACGAGAGAGAAACACTGACCAGCTGCCTCTTGCACACCTCCCACCGGGGATGTGCCCGCAGCCAAGGTACGTGCCCTTGACTGGAATTGAACCTGGGACCCTTCAGTCCGCAGGCTGACGCTCTATCCACTGAGCCAAACCGGTTTCGGCTGTGTTTTTAAATTTTTTTTTAAATATACTTTTATTTATTTCAGAGAGGAAAGGAGAGGGAGAGATGGAAACACCAACGACGAGAGAGAATCAGTGGCCGGCTGCCTCCTGAACGCCCTCTACTGGGGACCGAGCCCACCACCCCGGCGTGTGCCCCGAGCGGAATCGAACCCGGGACCTCTCGGACGCTCTACCCTCCGAGCCAAACCAGCCGGGGCAGGTTTCGCTTTGCTTTGTCGGTGTCTCAGCCCGCCCCTCCCTCCTGCGGTCTGTCTCTGCCGGGGCTGGGCTGGGTGGTGGTGCCCGCGGCCGTGGGAGGGTGGCTGTCTCTCTGGGTTCACAGTGCCCCCCTCGGCCGGCCTCTGCGCCAACGAGAGCCCGTTCCTGTGCGCCAGGGGCCCCCGTGTCTCCCACTTGCTCCTGGGGGCAGGGGTGGGCACGCTGGGCGGGGCCGACAGGAGGCCTGAGATGGAGTCGTGCCCCCACCAGGTTTGCTCTGGTCTGACCCAGGGGTGGGCAAACTTTTTGACTCGAGGGCCACAATGGGTTCTTACACTGGACCGGACCAAAAGCCACCTGCCCATGCTGGCACTCTCCTCTTGGGCTGCTGGGGAAGGAGCGGAGGGGAGAGCAAGAGAACCCTCCGCTCTTTCGGCTCCGCGGGCCTGGATAGAACGGCCGGATGGGCTGGATCCGGCCCGAGGGCCGTAGTTTGCCCACGGCTGGGCTAGACGGTGGCTCTACAATGTCACCATCTGCCCCGGGAGCCAGATTTGGGCGTCCCATCGGCTCCCCAGGTCTCCCGGCAATGGGGGGGCCCAGCCAGCTGCCAGAAGCCTCTATGGGCTGAATTGTGTCTCTCCCCGACCCCCCCACCCCCGAAACCTATACCACGAAGCCCTGACCCCAGGACCTCAGAATGAGGCTGTGTGTGGAGGCAGGGCCTCTGGAGGGAGAATTACGGTAAAACGCGGCCGGTAGGGTGGGCCCTACTCCAATAGGGCCGATCTCCTGGAGAGGAGGGGAGGGGAGAGGAGGGGAGGGGAGAGGAGGGGAGGGGAGAGGAGAAGAGAGGAGGGGAGAGAAGGGGAGGGGAGGGCACAGAGGCCCAGAGAGGGAGGGGGACGCTGTGAGGACACAGAGAGGATCTGGCCATCCCCAAGGCGAGGAGGGGCGTTCGGGGCACCCACCCTGCGACACCTTCACCTCAGACTCACCCTCCTCCCCCCGGAGTCCAGGATCCCGGACAGCCACCTTCTGGGGTGTGAGCCGCCGGCCGGCCCGTGGGCCGTGGTCCCCGCTTTTCCTCTCCTCCCGGGGCCGGACGGAGCGGCCTCCTCGGGGCCCAGGGGCCGGGACGGAGCAGCCTCCTCCGGGCAGAGGCTGCCGAGGCCCAGCCCGGCTCCCTCGCTGGCCGCCAGGGCCTCGGAATGAGCGGGGCCCGTCCAGCCCCGGGCCCGGGCAGAAGGGTGGCTTCGGGGGGCCCGGGCGTGTCCGTGTCTACCGCGCGGCCGCCGAGGGCCGCAGGGCGGGCTCCGGGCCGGTGGGCGGCCGGGGCTCGGGCGGCTCCAGGGAGGTCTCTCCGGCCCAGCTGGACGAGGCTGTGTCTTCAGACTCCTCGGACCTCGCCGGCTCCTCCAGCCGCGGCTCCGGCTTCTTGAGGATCAGGGCCTCTTCCTCCTTGGGGATCTGACGGTTCACCCACCACTTGAGGATCCTGATTCTGAGGCAGGGGACCTCGTAGTTAGTGCCGAGACCGGTCTCCCCCTCTCCCCCGCGTCCCTCACCAGACCCCTCTCCCCCTCTCCCCTCCCCAGACCCCCTCTCCCCCGCGTCCCCTCACCAGACAGGAGCCCTGGGGCGGGCAGAGGGCCGAAGACCGAGCGTGCCTCCGTTCGAGGGCCCGGTGACCGGCCCTCCCTCCCTTCCTCAGATGGGGGCACAAACACCCCCCTTTTGGCCTGGACCCCCCTCTCTCCCTCCCCAGCCTCTCTCCGGGCCTCCTGCCCCAGAGCTGCCCCCCCCCCTCAGTCTTCTCAGAGCTCCACGGCACCCAGGACGGGGTCTCAGCCCTCCCCCCTGGTGGCCCCTCATGACTTCATCTCCCATCCGCTTCCCTCCCAGCCTTCTTTTAAAAAAAATATATTTTATTGATATTTTACAGAGAGGAAGGGAGAGAGATAGAGAGCTAGAAACGTCAATGAGAGAGAAACACCGACCAGCTGCCTCTTGCACACCCCCCACCGGGGATGTGCCCGCAACCAAGGCACATGCCCTTGCCCGGAATCAAACCCGGGACCTTTCAGTCCGCAGACCGACGCTCTATCCACTGTGCCAAACCGGTTTTGGCAACGCTACCAGACTTCTAATGTCTTCTTAAAATATATATATATATATATATATATATATATATATATATGTATATATATATATATATATATATATATAAAATTTATTTTTTTAAAAAATATTTTATTGATTTTTTTACAGAGAGGAAGGGAGAGGGATAGAGAGTTAGAAGCATTGATGAGAGAGAAATATCAACCAGCCACCTCCTGCACACCCCATACTGGGGATGTACCCGCAACCAACGTACATGCCCTTGACCGGAATCGAACCTGGGACCCTTCAGTCCACAGACAGATGCTCTATCCACTGAGCCAAACCTTTTTTTTTTGCATTGATTTTTTTCCAGAGAGGAAGAGAGATGGACAGAGAGCCAGAAAAATTGATGAGAGAGAAACACTGACCAGCTGCCTCCTGCACACCCCCTACTGGGGATGTGCCCGCAACCAAGGTACATGCCCTTGACCGGAATCGAACTCAGAACCCTTCATTCCGCAAGCCAACGCTCTATCCACTGAGCCAAACTGGTTTTGGCCCAAATCGGTTTTGGCTATATCATTTTTTTAAAGTAAATTTTGAGTTTTTTTTTTTGTTTGTTTGTTTTTTTTTACAGAGAGGAAGGGAGACGGATAGAGAATTAGAAACATCGATGAGAGGGAAACATCAATCAGCTGCCTCCTGCACAGCCCCCACTGGGTAGGTTCCTGCAACCGAGGTACATGCCCTTGACCGGAATCGAACCCGGGACCCTTCAGTCCACAGGGCACTGCTCTATCCACTGAGCCAACCTGGTCAGGGCTATATATATTCTTATTGACTCCAGAGAGGACGGGAGAGGGAGAGAGAGAGTGATGGACACGTCAGTGACAAGAGCGCATCATCAGTCGGCTGCCTCCTGCATACCCCCCTCCCCCCCCCCCCGGTGGGGATCGAACCTTCAACCCAAGCGTGTGCCCTGACCAGGAATTGAACCATGACCTCCTGGTCATTAGTGTATGCTCAACCACTGACCTATGCTGGCCAGACAGCCTTTTAAATGTCTTGATTTGAGTACAGTGGGCTTCTTTTCTTGGACAAATCTTTGTTGGTATCTCTCTTAATACCAGAGGCCCGGTGCACAAAATTCGTGCACCGGTGGGGTCCTCAGGCCTGGCTGGCAACCAGGGCCAATCAGCGCCTTCCTGCTGGTTGCTGGCTGCTGGCCGGGGCCTGCCAGATGGGGCAGGGACCGCAGGAGGTTGGTTAACCCATGGGAGGTTGGCTGTGGCGGAGTGCACTGACCTCCAGGGGGCAGCTCCTACATTGAGCATCTGCTCCCGGGAAGTCGGCATGTGTCACAGTGACCAGCTGTTCTGGTTACCCTGGCATTCTGGTTGCTTAGGCTTTCATATATATATAATTTCTGGGATATTTCTGCATATCAGTGCATGGAGTGCTTCCTCTCTCTATACCGCTGTGTAGCGTTCTGCTGTGTGGGCATGCCATTGATTTCTCTGGCAACCGCAGTGTGTCTCTCCCCCCTCCCCCCTGCCTTGCCCATGCTGGTTCTTCCAGAGCTGTTTTAAAAAGTAACTGGGGGTTTATTTGTATTTGGCTGTGGTGAGGCCAATAGATCAGGAGACAAACTGCCACTGGAAAGAGATTTACAGGCCTAGTCGGTTTGGCTCAGTGGATAGAGTTGTTGGCCTGAAGAAGGGTCCTGGGTTCGATTCCGGTCAAAGGGCACATGCCCGGGTTGTGGGCTTGGTGCCCGGCAGGGGGCATGCAGGAGGCAGCTGATCAATGATTCTCTCTCATCGTTGGTGTTTTCATCTCTCTCTCTCTCCATCTCCCTTCCTCTCTAAAATCAATAAAAATATATTTAAGAAAAGACAGTTTGGCTCCATGGATAGAGCGTCGGCCTGCGGACTGAAGGGTACCCGGTTCGACTCCGGTCGAGGGCATGTGCCTTGGTTGCAGGCACATCCCCAGTGGGGGGTGTGCAGGATGATCGGCGATTCTCTCTCATCGATGTTTCTAACTCTCTATCCCTCTCTCTTCCTCTCTGTAAGAAATCAATAAAATATATTTAAAAAAAGAAAGAAAAGAAAAGACAGTTACAAGGAGGAATTATAAGGAAGTACATAAAGAACAAAAATAAGTCCCTGCCAGTGTGGCTCAATTGGTTGAGCGTTGCCCATGCACCAAGAGGTCACTGGTTCTATTCTGGGTGAGGGCACATACCCAGGTTGTAGGCTTGACCCCCCCCCCAGTAAGGGGCATGTAGGAGGCAAATGACCAATATTTGTATCTCTTCCTCCCTTCCTTTCTCTCTAAAAAAACCCCAATAAAAACATATAAAACAAACGAATCCTATATAATAAGAGGGTAATACGCAAATTGACCCCAATGGCGGGAAGACCTGTTGCTATATGACACGCACCGACCACCAGGGGGGCAGACACTCAACACAGAAGCTGCCCCCCCCCCCCCCCCCCGGTGGTCAGTGCACTTCCACAGGGGGAGCTCCGCTCAGCCACAAGCTGGGCTGGTGGCGGTGAGCAGAGTGGCGGTGGTGGGAGCCTCTCTTGCCTCCGGGGCCGTGCTCAGGATGTCTGACCGCGGCTTGGGCCGGCTCTCCATGGGGCGCGGGCCTAAGCCATCAGTTGGGAATCCTCCGAGGGCTCCCGGGCTGCCAGAGGGATGTCTGACTGCCAGCTTCGGCTCAATTCCCCCCCCGGGAGCGGGCCTAAGCTGGCAGGTGGACATCCCCCGAGGGATCCCAGCCTGCGAAAGGTTGCAGGCCTGGCTGAGGGGACCCCCCCCCCCCCCACACACACACACCGCCCCTCGCCTCCCAGCCCCGAGCGCGTCAATTTCTGTGCACCGGGCCTCTCGTAAATAATCAAGCCCGTTAGGTTTGGGGAAAGGCATGCTGGTACGCTTTCACTCGATACTCACAGAGAGAGGACAAGGAAAAAGTAGGCTAGTGCTGGGATAATGACTCCGTACACGATGCCCTGGATCAGCCCTTTCACAAACAATATGGGCGCCGAACTCTCATCTGGAATCAGAGGGAGGGAAGCAAGGGCGTTGTTGTTGTTGTTGTTGTTGCTGCTGTTGTTTCTTTCTTCTCCTCCTAATGTTATGGAGAGACCCCCAGAAAAGACCACCAAGACGCCAGATCAAAATGTATGCCTTTATTAACGAATTCGAACCCGGGCTCTCCCCCCACTGTCGCAGCAGTGAGAAAAAAAAAGAGAGAGAGCCCTGAGCACACAGGAAAGCCTGCTTTTATCTTTTTAGTTTGTTTTGAGATCTTGGCTTAGGCTAGCTGGCAGTTGTTTTGCAAGGGTGGGGGGAGGTATAGCTGACCAGGGAGAGTTCTCTGTCTGTCCTAGCGTCATGATAACCTATCACACTATGAGCTATGAGAAATGCCACTAGTACAGTAACATCGTGAAAAGTTTGCACAACACCTGGGGCGGGGGGCTCATTTTTCAGTTTAAGCGGTTTCTGTGTGACCTGGTCTGTTCTGTTTGTGCTGCCTTGCGATTACTTGGAACGGGACATACCCGGGGGCCGGGGACTGCAAACAGAGCCAGCCCATGACTAACATAAAGCGCATCATGCTACATCATTCCTCCCCTGGGCTGGAGCCCTGCCCCAACAGGGTCCTGCCAGCCAGGACATTAAGGCTGTGAAGTCTGAGATGCTCTCTCTCCCCCTCCTCTTGTCCCCGGGCCCATCCCCTCTCCCAGGCCCTGTAGGTGTTGTCATCCCAGCCCGGTGGCTAGGTCCCCCCCCCCCCCCCCCCCCCCCCCCCCGTGAGCCTCACCCGGCACCAGGAAGATGCTCGCCTCCTGGATCCCGTACTTGTTCTTCCCCTCGCAGCGGAGGCCCGGGACCTCCTCCGCCTTCCCCGCGAACGTGAGGGTGCTGTTGGCCCAGGCGGCGGCGGCGACGGTCGCCACCTGGAAGATTTTGCTCCGGTTTCCCTGGGTCACGGGGACGCCTTCCATCAGCCACCGCACGGCGGGCGTGGGGATGCCGTAGAAGGAGCAGTTGCACTGCGGGGTCTTCTCCAAGGAGCAGCCGTAGTGCAGCAGCGTGGTGGGCACTGCGGGGAAGGGGAGGAGGGGAGGGGAGAGGGGCCCGGGGGGGGGGTCACCGAGGCACCCCGATTTCCCCCTCTTCCACCCCCCCCCGGGGGGGACCCAGCCCTCTCCTCGGTGCGGCAAGAAGAAGAGTTTCTGGAAGCTCCGAGGGGGCTGGGATCCAGAGCACCCTCTCAACTTCCATCCTCTCTCGTCTTTCTCAGACTCAGCTCTGACCTCTGACCTCTCAGCTCTGACCTCTGACCTTTCAGCCCCACCCCCCACCCACTTCCCGGAGGCCAAGGGAAGATGTGACTGTTCCCCAGATGCCCCCTCCCTTCCTAGGAGGCCTCGGGGGCGGGGGTGGGTGGTGGAGGGGGTGTTTCTCTTGGGGCTGTCATCTCTCTCCGGCCCTGGACCCCCCCTGGCCCACCAGCACCCACCCACCGATCACCGGGAACGTGACGGCGGCCGAGTTAGCCAGGGGGAAGTCCAGGTGGCACTGCAGGGTGGCGCCGCGGTCCTTGGGCCTCGGTGGTGCGAAGTGCAGCACCGAGGGGGGGGAGCCGTCGGCGGCGCTGAGGGACGTGGCGGGCTCTTTCCGGGGGAGGACGCGGCCTTTGGACTCCAGGCAGGGGCTTCCGATGGTGCAGGTCAAGGTCGCGGGCGCTCTGGGCGTGGGAATATCTGGAAGGGAGAGCGCTGGTGTCTGAGTCAGGCCTGAGCCAGGGGCAGAGGCGTGTGGTCCCCACGCCTCGGGGACAAGGGACCCTAGCGTAAGTGCGTTCCCACCCGTGAGCTCATCTAACGCCCCTCCCTCATTCCTCCAACCCCAGGGAGCCTGCGTAGCTCTTCCCAAGTATATTTGTCTTCTCTGCACAAAAGGAGCACCCCCCACCACCACCACCACACTGTCTAGGGGAGCAAACTAGAGAGACTTGCTTAAGGTCTTGAGCCTGAACGTGAGCCTGAATCCTGGACTTCCAGGGTGAAGGTGAGTGCACTTCCTGAGGACCTAGGTGGCCGGTGGCCCCTTGCCTGTCCCCCCTCAGCCTGGACTCCCTAGGCCAGCTCCTACGCTGCCCCCCTCCCTCCTCCCTGATCCAGTCCTCCCTGCGGGCGCTGCCCCTTCCAAGCTGGTCGGTGATCATGTGTGCCTCCGGCTCTCCTTGGCTTGCTGCTGCTGGGTAAGTCACTTTCTCTCTCTCTGATGTTTTGATTCAGAAAAAGAAAGATGTCAACTGTCCCTGTGTCTTTGTATTATTGTTGTAAAAATTAAATCACTACGTTTTTCTAAAGTATACTTGTATTGATTTCA
This sequence comes from Vespertilio murinus, assembly GCA_963924515.1. Classification (NCBI taxonomy): domain Eukaryota; kingdom Metazoa; phylum Chordata; class Mammalia; order Chiroptera; family Vespertilionidae; genus Vespertilio; species Vespertilio murinus. Next base: position 45,727,693 of record OZ004716.1, on the reverse strand, counting down.
GAGAGGGAGGAAGAAGAAGAGAGAAAGATAGAAACATCCATGATGAGAGAGAATCACTGATCGGCTGCCTCCTGCACGCCCCCTACTGGGGATCGAGGGCGCAACCTGAGCATGTGCCCTTGACCGGAATCCAACCGGAGACCTTCCAGTCCGCAGTCCAACGCTCTATCCACTGAATCAAACCAGCTAGGGCATCACTAAGTTTTTTTTGTTTGTTTTGTTTTTAAAAAATATATTTTTAATTGATTTTTTTTTTTTTTTTTTTTACAGAGAGGAAGGGAGAGGGATAGAAAGCTAGAAACATCGATGAGAGACAAACATCGATCAGCTGCCTCCTGCACACCCCCCACTGGGGATGTGCCCACAACCAAGGTACATGCCCTTGACGGGAATCGAACCCGGGACCCTTCAGTCCACAGGCCGACGCTCTATCCACTGAGGCAAACTGGTTTCTGCACTAAGATTTTTTTTTTAAAGCCCAGTGCCTGGTGAGGTAGACACCACGCCACTACTAGAACCCCTTCTGGAGCTCCTCCTTCCCAAACCACCCGCAGCACGAGACTGGACGTCACCTGACAGGGAGAGTGTGAGGTTCTCCCTCAGGAAGGCCGTCTTTTGCTCCTGAAGCTCGGCGGTGGACAAGTGCGCCGAGTTGTCCCTTCCGAGCGCACTGTGGACCAGCAGGGTGCAGTCTCGCTCTTCAAGCCTCCAAAGAATGCGGACTCTCCCGTCGCTGTGGCCGTCCATGACGACATTGGACTTATTGGTGGCTACGGGGGCGCTGACGTTTTTGTTGAGCCAGTGGCCCGTGATCAAGGAATTTCCCAGCGTTCCTCTGGGGAATGCTAATCGGCAAGGGACTGTGGTGCACAGGTCCTCTTCCACTGGTAGCTTCGTGACTCCCATCGAGGCATGAGCCAGGAACCCTGTGGGGAGAGACTCGAGTGGAAAACAGACTCACCTCCCGTGTCCCCGTATATCCCAATGGTCGCATCAAAGGATTAACCTTATCCTGGAAAGGTTTGGCCACCGCCCAGATCCCGGGAGGTGGCCTCTAAGCCCTTGGAATATCCGGAATGATGAGTGTGTCTCGGTTTACCTGAGGCCTTGGGCCACAGACAGCATACGCTAACCATGGATTGATGGTGAGGACCTTGGTAAGGTGACCAGATGTCCTGCTTTTGGCTGGACAGTTTTTTTAAAAATATATATTTTATTGATAGTTTACAGAGAGGAAGGGAGAGAGAGAGCTAGAAACGTCGATGAGAGAGAAACATCAACCAGCTGCTTCTTGCACACCCCCTACCGGGGATGTGCCCGCAACCAATCTACATGCCCTTGACGGGAATCGAACCTGAGACCTTTCAGTCCACAGGCCGACGCTCTGCCGCTGAGCCAAACCGGTTTCGGTCATGCTGATTTTTAAAAATATATATTTTATTGATTTTACACAGAGAGGAATTGAGAGGGATAGAGAGTTAGAAACGTCAATGAGAGAGAAACATCGACCAGCTGCCTCCTGCACAGCCCCCACTGCGGATGTGCCCGCAACCAATGTACATGCCCCTGCCGGAATCGAACCGGGGACCAGCGGGACAGTTTTGATTTTCAACAATTTGTCACATCCTGCGGCGTTTTATAAAAAGTCCCGATTTTTGGAAAAATTCACCTTACCCTTGGGGCACACGGTATCATCTCGACTTCTGGAGGGTCTGGGGGCTAAGGATGGCCATGGGGTGGTCAGCCATGCCTATAGGATAAGACTCCATCCCTCACCCCCACCCCCCCAAAAAAAACTCCAAACCCTAGACATCAAGCCTCAGTGGGTTTCCCCTGTTGGCAATACCATGCGTGTTGCCACCCGTGGTTGCTGGGAGAAGCCAGCACCGTCTGCACAGCTCTACCGGGGGAGACAACCAGAAGCTCATATCTGGCCTCTCCTAGACCCTGTCCCATATGCCTCTGCCCTCTGCTGATTTCAATCTCTATCCTTTTTAAAAAATATTTATATTTTATTGATATTTTACAGAGAGGAAGGGAGAGAGAGAGAGAGAGCTAGAAACGTCGATGAGAGAGAAACATCGACCAGCTGCCTCTTGCACACCCCCCCACTGGGGATGTGCCCACAACCAAGGTACATGCCCTTGACCGGAATCGAACCCGGGACCCTTCAGTCCGCAGACCAACGCTCTACCACTGAGCCAAACCGGTTTCGGCTCAATCTCTATTCTTTTGCTTTAATCAACTGTAACCACGGATATAACCATTCTGCTGAGTTCAGTGAGCCCTTCTTGTGAATCATGGAACCCGAGGGGGGTCTTAGGACTCTCAAACTGCACCAACATAATGTCATCTGCTGGGTTTTTTTTGTTGCTTTGTTTTGTTTTGTTTTTAAAAAAATAATTTTATTGAGTTTTTACAGAGAGGAAGGGAGAGAGAGCTAGAAACATTGATGAGAGAGAAACATCGATCAGCTGCCTCCTGCATACCCCATACTCGGGATGTGCCCACAACCAAGGCACATGCCCTTGACCGGAACCGAACCTGGGACCCTTCAGTCTGAAGGCCGATGCTCTATCCACTGAGCCAAACCGGCTAGGGCTAGAACTCTGGTTTTTGAGTAAGTGTTTTGAGTATAGATTTCCAAGTGCCTTCACAGAAATCAGCGTAAGCTATTCTCATAATAGTTTTATTATTAATCCCCTAGACATCTGGGGAAAAGGTCCAGAGAGATTAAGGACCTAGTCCCATATCATAAAGAAAGGAGTAGCATCATCAGGCCCAGGCCCTAACTTTTCACACATGAAGTCGGTTACTCTGAGACATCACATCTGTGGGTCATGCGTGTTCTGGGTCGTGTGTGTCTCTTCTCTAAGATTCGACCTAATAATGCTCACCATGCAGGATGATTATGTAGAGAGCAGATGTGGGCACACTTATCATCTTGGTTCCAGAGTGGCAGGGGCATGGCATTAAAATGGAACTAGGAGTCGAAACCAGTTTGGCTCAGTGGATAGAGCGTCGGCCTGCGGACTGAAAGGTCCAGGGTTCGATTCCGGTCAAGGGCATGTGCCTTGGTTGCGGGCACCTCCCCAGTAGGGGGTGTGCAAGAGGCAGCCGGTCGATGTTTCTCTCTCATCGACGTTTCTAGCTCTCTTTCCCTCTCCCTTCCTCTCTGTAAAATATCAATAAAATATATATTTTAAAATGGCCAGTTAACATTTAAAAAAAAATAACTAAATAAAATGGAACTAGGAGTCCGAAGAGTTGGGCTCCGCCAGCAAAATTTCCCGGGACTTTTGGGCAAGTTGCTCAATCTCTCAAAGCCCGTGTCCTCATCTGTCACATGGGCATAACAGTTCCTCAGGGGCCGGTTGGGTAGATGAACGGGGACACGTGGTGGGTCACAGTGCCAAGCACAGAGTGTGCGCGCGGGATTCTTGATGACTTATTTATCAAGGACTTAATTCTTCAGGTCCTCACCACTTTTCCCGGCCTCAGCCTTTCTCATCTCCCATCCCCACTCACCTCCATCCCCGAGCATTCTAGGCTACCTGAGATACCTACCACCCTGCCTTTCTTTCCACTTACCCAACCATAACCGCAGTAGTGCCATCATCATCCTCCTCCTCCTCATCATCATCATCAGCAGCAGGATCTCGGAGACAAGAGAGGACCAGCGTCTATGCTGCCACTAGCTCTGACTTCAGATCCATGTGTCCTGGAGGGGAGGATGTGGAATGGGGGAGGAGGAATGCAGCAGAGAGAGACACGGGTTGGAGTAGAAACGGACTCACTTTTCTTACTAGGGGCTGTTGTCTCGCCCATCACGCTTAAGGTCTGTTGATCTTGTGAATGGGGAGCTTCACTTAAAAAACCCCCAGGAGCCGAAACCGGTTTGGCTCAGTGGCTAGAGCGTCGGTCTACGGACTGAAGGGTCCCAGGTTCGATTCCGGTCAAGGGCATGTACCTTGGTTGCGGGCACATCCCCAGTAGGGAGTGTGCAGGAGGCAGCTGGTCGATGTTTCTCTCTCATTGAAGTTTCTAGCTCTCTACCCCTCTCCCTTCCTCTCTGTAAGAAATCAATAAAATATATTTAAAAAAATAAAAACACACACCAGGAGCTTTAAGAAGAAAGGAGAGTCCCCATGACTCTCTGTGGAGCCCCTACGCCATGTCTGCTTTCTTCTCTCTCCTTGCATCTTCACTCGGCTCCTTCCCCCTTTAGGAGCCTCCAATGCCAGGCTGAGGAGCTTGGTCTCTCTCCCAAGTCAATGGGGAAGTAATTCAAATCACAGAAAGGAGCTGAACCATGGGGAGCAGCTTTGGGCATTATAAAGTTCCCTCTGGGTGTGCCCTGAGGAGGACACGGGAGTTCAGGACAAGGGTCACGTGGCCTCAGCTAGCATGGTGGCCATGGGGGTGGGTAGAAAGATGGGATATACTTATGACATTTGCACACACAGAGAAAGGCATTTCTGGGGCGGACAGGATAAGTTCCAAACTCCCTTGCTTTGCATGAGAGCTTTCCATCATTTTGCCCCACGCTTGCTCTATCTCCACTGCCCGACTCCCCACACCTATGCCATTATGTGCACGAGAAAGAGAAAAACGGTACCCATTCCAGGCTAGCCACTGTGGTTCAGCAGTTGAGCGTGGACCCATGAACCAGGAGGTCATGGTTTGATTCCAGGGCACATGCCTGGGTTGCAAAACATCCAGATTCCAGGGAAGAAGGGGGTGTGCAGGATGCAGCCAATCAACGATTTTCTCTCATCACTGATGTTTCTATCTCTCTCTCCCCCTTCTTCTCTTTTTTTTTAAAAAAATATTTTTTACTGATATTTTACAGAGAGGAAGGGAGAGAGATAGAGAGCCAGAAATGTCGATGAGAGAGAAACATCAACCAGCTGCCTCTTGCACACCCCCTACCGGGGATGTACCCGCAACCAATGTACATGCCCTTGGCCGGAATCGAACTCGGGACCTTTCAGTCTGCAGATGATGCTCTACCACTGAGCCAAACCGACCTCGGCTCCCTTCTTCTCATATATATATATATATATATATATATATATATATATATATGAAGGGACCGATTCCAAACATACACCATACATTCCCACCTCTGTATGTTTATTTGGGCCATTCCTCTTTCCATGGCAACCTTCTGCAACTTCCTCCTCTGCCTACGTTCAAATCCTATCACTCTATTCAAGTCCAGATCAAATGGAACTTCCTCGTGGTAGCGTTCCAGAATATCCACAACCAGAAAGACGTCTTTCTCTGGCCCTTCAGCTCCCTATCTGTCCATCTCTCTTACGGCAATGTCTCAGGCTGTCCCGAAGAGTTTTCTACACGATATCAACCCTCCTGTGCCTCATTATTTCAAATTTATTCAGGCGATCAAGTCCCCCGCTCTTTAAAAAACAAACCTGTATTTCCCTGCCTTTTTTATATTTAGGGGTGGCCATGCAGCTACTGAGCCAAATTAAAAAAAATGTTATTGAATTATCAGGATATAAAAGCCTATTCAGCCCTCGCTGGTTTGGCTCAGTGAATAGAGCGTCAGCCTGCAGACTGAAGGGTCCCTGGTTCAATTCTGGCCAAGAGCACGTGTCCAGGTTGTGGGCTCGATCCCCAGGAGCGGAGTGCAGGAGTCAGCCAATCCAATGATTCTCTCTCATCATGGGTGTTTCTATTTCTCTCCCACTTTCTTTCTCTTTGAAATCAATAAAAATACATTTAAAAAAAATCCTATTCAGTCTTTTACGCCATTTTTCTTTTTGCCATCACAATTGAGATCTGAATATCTGTTTTAGGATATATTTTTTTGGTATATACTATTAACTAATGAAGTTCCAGAATTTAGTTTTTTAAAAATACTACTTTTGCCGAAACCAGTGTGGCTCAGTGGATAGAGCGTCGGCCTGCAGACTGAAGGGTCCCGGGTTCGATTCCGGTCAAGGGCATGTACCTTGGTTGCGGGCACATCCCCAGTAGGGGGTGTGCAAGAGGCAGCTGGTCAATGACTCTCTCTCATCGATGTTTCCGACTCTCTATCCCTCTCTCTTCCTCTCTGTAAAAAAATCAATAAAATATATTTTTTTAAAATACTACCTTTTTTTTTTTTTTTTTTTTTTTTTTTGCCCTGGTTGGTGTGGCTCAATTTGTTGCAGCATCATCCCATATCCCAAAAGGTTGCAGTTTTGACTCCTGGTCAGAGCAGATGCCTAGATTTCAGATTCAACCTCCAGTACAGGAGGCAACCGATTGATGCTTCTTTCTGTCTCTCCCCTTCCCTCCCATTCTCTCTAAAAATCAGTGGGGAAAAATGTCGTTGGGTGAGGATTAACAACAGCCACACACACAAAAAAATAATATAATTTATGCTCTCCTCTGCAATCTGCGGCTCTTTAATGAATATTCAGGAGTGTTATTGACTTGTTCCATTCTCCGCTAATACAAACACTCCCTTGAAAGCACAATTTAAACAAAGTGGTCTTATGAGACTCCGAAGATATTACAAATTACCCCGTGTCTTGTGAAAACGATATTCAAATAAAATGGGATTCTGACCAGTTGTCTTTCTTGATAATTGCTTGCTTCTGGTAACAAAACATTGTGATTGATGGCATTGTTTTCCCAAACGGTATTCCTGTCTGTGGGGTGGCACGCTTCTCCTTTTCCGCCTGGACGGTGCAAAACTAAAAATGCGTGGACTCCGCTAGACTTCTTATTAAGCAAATATTTTGAGACCTGTCTATTCAGAATACCAAACATATGAATGGGTGGAGACTTTGGGAGATTTTGCTTTCCTGATATTGGCACCCATGCTTTCTCCTTGTCACTTGCTGCTTTCTTCCCTGGAACATGGATGTAACGTGGGAGGTGGACGGGCCCTCTCGCAACCATGAAGTAACCACGAGTGCGGTCCCCACTCTGGTTTCTCCCCCATTTCCTCATCTATAACATGAAAGGTTGGTGTAATTTTTTGTTTGTTTGTTCATTTTAAAATATATCTTATTGATTTTTTACAGAGAGGAAGATAGAGGGATAGAGAGTTAGAAACATCGATCAGCTGCCTCTTGCACACCCTCCCACTGGGGATGTGCCCACAACCAAGGTACATGCCCTTGACTGGAATAGAACCTGGGACCTTTCAGTCCGCAGGCCGACTCTCTAGCCACTGAGCCACACCGGTTTCAGCTGTGGGTTTTTTGTTTGTTTGTTTTTGTTTTTTGGGGGGAGAGGGGATGCTGGCTGCTTCTCCTTTGTTTTCCACTTGGTGCAAGGCACATGGTTATGGGGTGTGAGGCAGGCTTGCGTGTGGCTTGGGTCGTAGAGAGTGGGGCTCTCTCAACTTCCTTTTTGGTGTTCTGCTATTTTGCTGTAAAAGAACCCAACTGGCCGAAACCGGTTTGGTTCAGTGGATAGAGCGTCGGCCTGCGGGCTGGAAGGTCCTGGGTTGGATTCCGGTCAAGGGCACGTACCTTGGTTGCGGGCACATCCCCAGTGGGGGGTGTGCAAGAGGCAGCTGGTCGGTGTTTCTCTCTCTTTGATGTTTCTAGCTCTCTATCCCTCTCCCTTCGTCTCTGTAAAAAATTAATAAAATATATATATTTTTAAAAAGAACCCAACTGTGTCTGCTTGTTGCAGCCGGCCTAGTCTACAAGAGGTGGGGTGAGGAGAGGAGAGGGGACGGGATGGGGGGGGGGGCGCCTCAAAGAGCCTAGCGCCTCTGGAAGTCTGGTGGCGGCCACTCAGGATGGGGGCCCAGCGTTGGCTTTGCCAGGCTGACCGCCAGACTGCTGCTTCCGTGTGGCTTCCCGAGTCAGGGCACAGGCGATCACGCCACCGGCGGCCTGGGGAGATTCCCAGTGCTCTGGGAACCCCAACACTGAGGCCACAGATGGGGGAGTGGACTTCCCCAAAGAGAAGCTTGCCCACCAGTGATCTGGGGCGGCTTTGGGGAGACCTGGGAAGTGGGGAACGGCTTCCCCAGGGCACTCGGCGCTTTCCACGGGAGCGGTTACTGGAAGTGGAACCCTGGCGGTGCCGGTAGAAGTTGTGGGTGGCCGCCAGTGAGCGCCGGAGGGGATGGCCGCCGTGCTCTCGCTCGTGGGCTGCTGGAAACCTACCTCAGCCGTGACCCCTCGCAGACCCCGGGAGCCCACGTAGCAGAGGAGACAGCGGGAGGCCACACCACGACCGAGGTCAACACGAGAGGTTTTTATTGCCCACTATGCAACGGTCCTCCGACACTCTTATCCCGTCCACATCTCATCCCCTTCCCCGGGCCTTGCCACCTCCACGCATTGTCTTCACGAGCAACCTCTCTCGTTTTCCAAATGTCCTTCTCCCCAGTTCACCTCCTCGTCTCCGGTTCGGGTGCCCGGAGTTCCAGCCTGGACCCTCCTTAACACGTGTCCACCTGGCCACTTCCCGGGAGACTGAATGTCCTCCTGCACTTTTGCTGAGTGACAAGTGACTAACCGGACTTCCTAGTGATAAGTTATGGTGAATAGTCGGCGCTGTGGAACACTGACTGGGAAACTTGCTTTCTTTCTTTTTTTTAAAAAAAATTTTTATTGATATTTTACAGAGAGGAAGGGAGAGAGAGAGAGAGAGCGAGCTAGAAACCTCAATGAGAGAGAAACATCAACCAGCTGCCTCTTGCACACCCCCTACTGGGGATATGCCCGAAACCAATGTACATGCCCTTGACCGGAATCGAACCCGGGACCTTTCAGTCCGAAGACCGATGCTCTATCACTGAGCCAAACTGGTTTTGGCTTGCTTTCTTTTTTTAAAAAAATTTAATAAATCTTTATTGTTCAAATTATTACAATTGTTTCTCGCCCCCCCCCCCCCAATAGCTCCCCTCCACCCGGTTCCCAACCCACCTTCTAACCTTGCCTCCCTCCCCACATTGTCCTCATCCATAGGTGTACGATTTTTGTCCAGTCTCTTCCCGCACCCCCTACACCCCTTTCCCCCTGAGAATTATCAGCCCACTCCCTCCCTATGCCCCTGATTTCTATTATATTCACCAGTTTATTCTGTTCCTCGGATTTTTGAACTCACTTGATTTTTAGCAAGGAACTGTTGGCCTGATTTAACGCCTCACCCCGAGCCCGATGGACTGACTGGCCCGTGGAATAACCTGGTGTACAATCCCTAAGCGACTTACCGGGAAGTGACAGAGGTGGAGGAGGGAGGCTTCCTGATTGGTTGCCTTACAACTAGCTCATTCGACTTCCTTGGTGTCCCCAAGCTTCACCAACGTCCCAGCAGCCAGAGGTCACGTGCTGATACCTGTCCCCCTCCCCCACCCCAAGCAGTCTTCCAAGCCCCCAGGCCTCCCCCCACCCACCTGTGCACCAATGAGCATGCGCGAGTCCGGCAGGAGCCAATCCGGGCCCGAGGATGCACGCAGGGGCCGCTGAATGGGGCGGGGCCTCCTGGGTCTCCAGTGGCTGAGCCATCCTGGAATAACGGTCCCTACCGGCAACCCTAGGCTCCAGCGGGGCGTCCCCTTCCCCAGCCCTCAGGAGAGCCATCTTCCCAGACTCCTCCTTGAGCTCAAGACCCAAGGCCAATCAGGCGTTAGGGGAAATTCCTCCTCCGCCCAGAACTGGTTGGGAAGCAGGTGATGGGCAGATTGGGGGCCACTGATTAAGGAACCCAATGCCGAGTGCGCGACCCTCATGGCCAATCAGAAGGTGCCTTGGGACCCCCCTTGTTTCCCGTCCTGCAACCAAGACCCCAAAGAAGATGACGCACACAAAGATGACCCAGCTCTCCGTTTTCATGACAACCCAGGCCTGCCCTATCTCCACCCCAGTTCCCATCCCCTTTCTCCTTCTCCATCCCTTCCTCAAACCTACCACCCCCACACCCTCCCAACCCTTGTCTGCTCCTCCCCGATACAGGATTTGATTCTTTGATAGAAGCAAACGTCAGGCCTATTAAAAAAGGATCCTGCCTCTAACTTAAAACGTCCCTTACGCAATATGCTCACAGATGGAAGTCCTGATTGCTAGGAGCCTTCTTTCCAGGATTACAAAACACAGGAGGCAGTAACTCTCCCCGAGAGAGGGTAAAACTTGAACGTCTCACCCCGAGGCCCTGAAAGCTCTGTCTCCTCGGCAGCTCTCCCCCCCCCCCGCCCCCCCCTAATCTGAGCTGCAGCAGCATAGACACCCGCCGCCATTGCCGACCTGGGGTTCTTGAACTCATCAAACCTCTCCCATCTCAGAGCCCGGAATCTGCTCTTCCCTCTGATTAGCTCCAAATAGTTTAGAGGTCTCAGCAGAAATGACACTTTCTTTGGCTTTCTAATCCACACTAAGTTCCTCCTCGGGTCTCTTACACGTGCTCATAGTGTTCTGTCCTTCTTCTTGTCATTTTAGGTTATTTCATGTTTCTTTCTTTCTTCATTCTGTGTAGCTCATGGAGATCATTAGCCCACGGAGGCAAAGTCAAGTGTCTGGCTTGCCTCATCTGTGGAGTGTATGAGCTGCACGCGAGAAAGGTGCCCATGCATGTGGGGACTTATATAAACATCTCCCTTGAGTACAAGATGGCCACCTCACTGGTGCTGAATGAAGAACCACTGGATTGACTCACAAATAACGCCCCAGGGAAGAGAGGACCCTTTTCTCAACAGCTGCAAATCACTGGCCTCTGGCACCAGAAAGGCTGTCATCTCCTCTGAGGTGAACACTTCACATCATGGTCCATTCTTTTTTTTTCTTTTTTAAATATATTTTATTGATTTTTCACAGAGAGGAAGGTAGAGGGATAGAGAGTTAGAAACATCGACCAGCTGCCTCTTGCATACCCCCTACTGGGGATGTGCCCGCAACCAATGTATATGCCCTTGACTGGAATCGAACCCGGGACCTTTCAGTCCACAGGCCGACGCTCTATCCACGGAGCCAAACCGGTTTCGGCCACACCATGGTCCATTCTAATGCCAGAGACCCATTCGCATTCCTTTCAGCCTGGCCAAGAAATGTTGCAATAACCTCCTAATTAGGTTCTTTGCCTCCACCCTAATCTGGTCACCACTTCTTTGCTTCAAATCTTCCAGCCGCTTACAATTCATCCATTCATCCATCCATCCATCCATCCATCCATCCATCCAATGATTAAACTATTAAATGATTAAACTATTGTGAGTTTATTTTAGGCACTAAGTGTAGAAAAAAAAAGACAACATCCCTGATCTCATGGAACTTACATTCTGAGGGAGTCAGAATAAAGTCCTACCAGATCACGGCCCATGTTTGTGTCTCTTCTCCACCTGTATCCCCGGGCACTTTTCACTCACTCTTCATCCAGGTACACCTCCGGTGAGCATGCTGACGTTCAAAGTTAAAAGTTCAAGGGTGGTCTTATCTGAGACATACGACCACTAAGCACTGAAGTTGGGGTTTAATCCATATGCTATCGTTTCAAAGCTTGGTCCTCTTGTATGTATTTTCCAAGTCCTGAGCACACAGTAGGGGCTCAAAAGGCACTTTTTTTTGGTGGACCTATTTCATAGTCTCCTGTTTATTTTTCCTCTCTTTGACACCATTCCAGGACAGGACATATTTCTTCTGGCTAAAACAACAGTTCATAGTTTGCTTTCAAAGCTTCTAGGATCAGGTCCAAGAGTCACCCTACTCGATGGAGAGCCAGTGAGGAGGACAGGCGGGGGCCTTGAGAGGCCTTTGTAAACTGAGGCTCAGGGCGTCCAGATTGGTTACAGACTCCTGATTTCCAGGCTTTAACAGTTCCGTGGGATAATGGCCAGCCCATGTGTGAATGTAGTTCTCCCAGGGTTTGTCAGCCCCAGATTCTCTTGCTTTTTCCTGGAAGTTTAGGATAATATGTTCTGGAGAGCAAAGAAAGGAAGATGTTGGAACAGGCTCAGAGATGAGGTCTCCAAACCTACAAGGACAGAATTCAGTCCCCTCTCTGGGCCCTTGGGGCAATATGGGGCAGGCACTGCCCTGGTGGGATCCTGGAACTGTGTCTTCTCCTGCTGGTCCTCCCCTGCGTTCATAGCACTAGACTGTTCCCAGTCTCCCTTGGCAGGTTTTCCTGCGTCTGCAGGTAGGTTCAGTCCCCCTTTCCCCTGGGCAACCAGAACCCCAGCTCAGCCTTAGGTTACTGAGAGAGTGCCTTCCCCACCAGCCTGGGGTGGCCCCACTTCTGAGATCCCCGAATTGCCACATGATTAGAAAATACCGCAGTAAATACTGTGGAGTATTACAGATGCATGGGTTATACAAAAGAACACCAGCTCCCAGTGCAGGGTAAAAGGAGAGCAGGGCACTTCTGATCCTAGAGAATCATCAACGATAAGTAACAGTGAGACCCAGCTATCTCAAGCACCGTTTCCTCCACATCCCCCTAAGGATATGGGGTGCAGGGTAAATGAAGTAACCCAGGCTTCGTCTGGTCCTCCAGCACCTCGGCTGATTGGGGCCTGTGACATCTATAGCCTGTGCTGATGTAGACTGCCACTCAGAGACCAGACCTTTGATCCTCACTCTAAGGCTACATACAACTGCTGTTAGAGGTTCTCTCAACCCTCCTCTCAATGGGGACACTGTGAGTGTGTGTGTGTGTGTGCACATTGCTGATTCTTATTACCCTTCACGTGTTTCTCTCACTGTCATCCTTTTCCCCCCCTCCCTGAGGCTAGGTTCATCATCTGTAAGGTGACAGTCAAGGGCATTCGGGCATTCTATAGGATGAGGAGGGCAATTCCTGAGCACTGCATGTGCCTCTCCTCGTGGGTTTCGTTACACTGTTTTGGTAGACTAGATTCCAGACACAATGGGTACCCACCACACTCTTGCTCCCAGAAGCCGGCATGATTGTGGATTTTCCTGGTTCCTCAGGCTTCAGAGACATGTTGGGTTCTGATGGGCTCTGTTCGGCCTTGATCACTGTAATTTTCTTTGACAGTGTCTTTCCGATGTGGTTCATTCTAAGGAAACGACCCTCTGGATCAGTTCTGGCTCTCCATCCCTAGCACCCCCACGCGGTCTGTGGTCTTAGCTGTTCTGGTTTAGAGCTTCAATGACCCTACCATCTTGTCGTGTTGTCTAGGGTGAGCTGCACCTCTCTCTGGGAATTAGTCACTATTTCATACAAGGGGGCCACCTTGCCTCTCACGCTGTGGAGCTCGGATGAGGTCAGCTAGGAAAGGGCTTTGCAAACTGTGAAGGACTGTTGCTGGTTTTTAAGTCTAGATGACTCTTCTTGGAAAATGGCTCACCAGCTGGCCTTGTCACCCTGCTCCTCCTCTTTCTCATCTGGGATCTCCGGTCACTGCCAAGTCCCAGGTCTCTGGCTGCTCCTCACCACTTGCCCTGGCTCAGCCTGGCTTAGGCCCCTGGCCTCCTGGCTCTACCTCTCTGGTCTGTGCTCCACCCCAAGCTCATGCTTTTCTCCCCAACAAGCTCATGCTTTTCTCCCCAGCTTAGCCTGTGCCCATGGCTTCCAACTCAGGATTAAGCCCAAGACGACTCCCCTCTCCCACTGCCAGGCCAAACTGGTAACTCTGCTCTTCTCACTATACGCTTCTAGCCAATAGGTTTACCTAAGTTTCAAGGATCTTTCTGAACTGACACAGAGGGCCTTTCACCTTCAGTTTTGGCCATTATCTGTCACTCTCAATGCAACTGACACTGCATATATCACCGGGAATTCCTCAAACATATGCATAGAGTCTACACAGACCATTTCCCACCCAACAGTGAGTGCTCTGGCCCCCAGACCCGCTCTAGACAGTACCCTGGGGACTCTGTGTCTTCTCCAGGGATGCCACCCCCTCCTTTGCCTTCTCCTCTGAGACTTGCTGAGAGCCCTGTCTCTCGGGCCTGTTTGTGACTCAGAACAGTCCTGGTGGCCCTGGATTTTGGTGCCCATGGGTGATGCCCATTTCCCTGGCCAGGGCCTGAGCTCCCGTCTTTGCCTGCTCTGTGCCAGCACCACAGCCAGGCCAGCCGAGCATCAGACTCTGGGAGAGGCCGGCCGATGGGTGTGCACTCCAGTACTCACATGCATGGGATGAGGCAGAAAAAGAGCAGTGTAGTTGCAATGACTCCATAGATAAGGCCATGGAAGAGCCCGCTGATAAAACTCTCGGTCACCGAAGGACTCTTTACTGGAAGCAGACAACATATGAGAAAGGCTTCTCTCCCTCAACCTTCCAACGGAAGCCAGAGCTCTGCTTCCTCCCCGGCCCCAGGCCCACCCCCGTCCCGCGCTTCCTCATCCTCACTTGTCATCAGTATGATATTCATAGCATGGTTCCCATAGTTGTTCTTCCCCTCACAGATAAGGTGTGCGTCTACTTCTGGCATCTCGGCCAGGCTGATGCTGGTGTTGCTCCAGGGGGCAAGGATGGTGGAAGTCACCTGGGGGTTGTCTATACCGATGGCACCGCCTTTCAGCCACCAGCGCACATAGGGCACAGGAACCCCATGGAAGGAGCAGCTGCACTGCAGCAGCATCTTCAAAGAGCACGAGGAAGAGACCAGCTTCGCAGGCTCTGTGGGGAGGGCGGATGAGGAATTGACAAGCACCCTGACTTCCCTTCTGAACATCCCCCCGGATCCAGCCTCCTCCTTATTCGTGGTTCACGAGGAACCCTGAAAGACTTTCTGGAGGCCCAGAGGAGTCGAGCCTCTCAGACCTCGCTCCTCATCTGGCCTGAACCTGAATGCACAACCGTCTAGACTGGAATTTTCTGGGGATCTACATTGCATACAACCCCTTATCTTCTCCCTAGGCTAGACTTCCTAGTCTCGGTCCCAATTTCCCCTCTCTTCCTCCCACCTCCCCTATCCCGCTGGGCCCTGCCCCTTCCCAGATCCGTCTGTGATCCATTTCTCCCTTCATCACTTACTGCTGTGGGGCAAATCCCTTTCCCTCTCTTTGCTCTTTCCTAGTCTGGAAAACAGGGGTGCTCACCGAACCCGTGTCATATTATGGTTGCTGCAGGGATGCGTGCCCTAATGTTTGCAGTAGTCCTAGCTCAGTGTGCGGTCAAGCATTACTCACTCCATAAACAGATGCCTTTCTATAGTTTCTTCTTCCCAACCCCAAGGGGACGATGCCTGAGCATTCATCTGAGGCGAAGACTGCTGTGACGTGTTTTGGATAACAACATCTGACGCTGCCCCACTCTACGAAGACTAGGTGGGACATATTGTCCACTTGGTGAATATCATGGCTTAGTGAGGTCCTTCGTGTTTGTGTGTTATTTCTCATTGGAGTTGGTTGAGGCTATTGGAGGGATGGGTTCATTTCCCCCTAAACAATGACCCTGGATCGTGGTCCTTCACCTGGTCACTTGAGGGGATGAGGCTTGCAGGCCTGGCTATGGGTGATGGGTAGCCTGTCCTCCACTGATGTTCTCTAGCTTATTTCTTTCTTCCATCGTCGAAAGCGAGCTTGTGGAAAGCCTGACTCCCTCCCTATGAGCTCCCAGCGAGTGCCAGTGGCATCTGAAACTGCTCCTTGTGCTCTCTTATCTGCAGACCACCCTCACCTCCCATTCCACTCCCTGGCCCAATCTGCTACTTGCCCTGGACACCACCAGCCCCGCCAGAATCTGGCCCGTAGATGTCTGATCCGGATTGGTTATTTGACATCCTGCACCCTTGTATTCTCTTTCCTCTGCTCCTGGAGCCCCCAGCTTCCTCAAACACCCCAGGGCCCTTCTCTGAACCACTCACCCACACCTTTCGGCGGCACCACCATCTGCAGCCTTGGTGGCTCTCAGGGACAGGAGAAGTCCAGGGCCTTTACCAACCTCAGAACTGTGTGGTCCAGAAGGGATGAGAGGATGAGCAACTGAAAGAAGATGTGGGGATACAGGGAGAAGAAAATATTCTTTTCTAAAAAATATTTTTTATTGATTTTTAGAGAAAGAGGAAAGGAAAGAGAGAGAGAGAGAGAAACACCGATGAGAGAAAAACATCATCAGTCCTTTGCCTCTTGCATGTCCTCTACTAGGGGTTGAGCTCACAAGCAGGCATGTGCCCTGACTGGGAATTGAACCCTGACATCTTGGTTCCCAGGCCAATATTCAACCACTGAGCCATACTGGCTGGGCCAGGAAGTATTCTTGGCAAGCCAGGAGTTTCTGTCTCTGGTCATCCAGAAGGCCAGTCTGCCCCGAGAAGCAGGAATCACATGGGAAATGCTCAAGGACATCTAGGGACAGGGCAGACCACACAAGTCCCCTGTGAAACCCCCACGCCAGGTCTCCTTCTTCACCCTCCCCTAGTTCTTTACTCCCAGTCCCAGCCCCTTGGAGGGACTCCATTACCGATCCTTTGGACTCCCTGTAAAAGCTAACAGATCCATGGGAGGCTCGTGTACCACAGAGGGACAGGATCAGGTCTGCATGGCCCGCATATCCCACTGGGCCCATGTGAGAGTCAGCCTGTAGGGGAAGCGACTTCCTAGGTAGCCAGGGGAGAGACTGGTGTGGTGGCGTGGAATGAATGACACTCTGGAGATGGTGCATGGGCTGTGAGGGATGGAGAGGAGGGGGCCGATTTAGTAGACCTTTGCAAGAAGCAAAATGATAGGAAAAGTTCCAAACTTCCTGGTTATGCAATAAGGTTCTCTACAATTTGGCTGCACCCATGCCTCATCTCCCTCTGTGCCTTTTCCAACATTCCCGGTGCCTTTTTAAAATTTCACTGCTGATTATTCAATTTAAAAAAAATATATTTTATTGATATTTTACAGAGAGGAAGGAAGAGAGATGGAGAGCTAGAAACGTCAATGAGAGAGAAACATCAACCAGCTGCCTCTTGCACACCCCCTACTGGGGATGTACCCGCAACCAATGTACATGCCCTTCACCGGAATCGAACCCGGGACCTTTAGTCCGCAGACCGACACTCTACCACTGATCCAAACCGGTTTCAGCTGATTATTCAATTTTTAAGAATGCTCATGGCTGGCTGGAAACACATTCATTATTAAAAGTTAAATTATATAAACTTATGGGTAAGCAAATTATATCAAGAACAAAGGTAATAATTACTCAAAACCAATTACTTTAATTTTTCTAATGCATTTTTACTGCTATCTGTGTTCTTGAGGCTGCGTACATTTATTACATCTGTAGGATGGAAATGCTACATAATGCTCTTCCTGACTCTACATCATGGTTGGTAGCTAGAAATGGACTACGGGGAGAGTATTTACACAGTGGAAACGGGCAATATTGTAATTCGGGGCTTCCCCTGCCCTTTGGAAATATGGCTATTAAATACTCACCAGCACAGCACACTAATATTTCCCACTCAAAGAAAGCCATTCACCTTGGAACTGCCACAGCTTTTAGTCAGCTGAGAGTCATTCATTGGCGCCACCCAAGTGGCAAGAGGATCTGGCTGACTCTCAGGTGGTTCCAGAGTTAGTCCTGAGGGCAAAGAGGCCACCTGCTCCCGAATACGATGACTACCTCCTCACATTCCTTGCTAGAATGTTCCTCTACAAACCATTTTCATTTTATCATGGAGCTCCCCTGGGCATGGCCTTCCTTGTTAGGGCATTTATTCAACACTAGAGGCCGATGAACGACATTTGTGCCACGGGCTCAGCCCTCGCAGCCGTGGTGGCTTGCCTCCTGGCTTTGTCCGGAAGGTCATTTGGAAGGACCTCTGGAAGGCTGTTCATCTGTCCAGTCTAATTAGCATATTATGCTTTTATTATTATAGACTATAGGCCCGGTGCACAAATTTGTGCACCAGTGGGGTCTGGCCAGCCCTGCTTCAGATTGGGGTGGGAGGGGTGATCAGGGATGGGCCAAATGGGAGCATTGCCAGCTGGGGACACAGGCTGTGGGCAGTTAGCCAGCCGGCCCCACCCCTGGCTGAACTTCCAGTCAAGGGGACAATTTGCATATTAGCCTTTTATTATATAGGATTACCCAAGATGTCATGGGTATTTCAGGTTTCAGTATTCTTTTATGTTTTTCAGTCATGGGGGCAGTTTCAGTTTTAATAGCCACCCAGCTGTCTCTGTAATGGACATTTTCTGGCCCCAAATCCCAGGGATTGCCACTGAGTGGTGCTTATTGGCTTTTGCCATAAGAAAAGACTCCAAGATTTCTTTCTGCTAGTAACATTAACAGATATAGACCATGGTCTCCCAGCATCCAAATAAGCCAACCAAACACTGAGCTTCTAACATATGCCCCCCCCCCCCCAGTCAGATATCCCATATTTTTCAAATTATAACCTGCGTGGCCTTGGGAAATCTTACTGGTTCTCATTTACCATGCCCTGTTTTATAGTGCTAGGTTAGGAAATGTGTCCCAGACAGACACAGTATCTATTTACATTCAGGTAAACGAGCAGACACAATGACTTCCCATACTATCTCTTCAATCTCTCACCCTAATCCCACCCATGCCTGCATTCCCATGTCATCCCAACTTAACTATAACTCCCACTGGGACTCACCAACAGTTTTTAGAATCCTGGGGCTCCCACCTTAAGGAGCCCCAGGAATATCTCTTCTCATGAGCACTTGACACTAATGTGCATCGGGCCTCTAGCCATATATAAAGTTAACCAAGGGGTTAGCTCCTTTCCTGTTATTCTGCATTCCCGTATGCTTCTTGGGGATTGGATCCATAATTTTATAGAAACTATTGGTAGCTTTCACCTCCTGCTATTGATTGCAGAACAGCTGTATTCCCCTGCCTGTGGGTGGCCTCAGGACCAGTCAGGAATCAAAGGTTCAGTATCCCCTGACCTCACATCCTTCCTCTTCCCCAACCATGTTTCACTGAGCCAGGTTTGTTCTCTAGAATCTCACTTCTGAGGCCAACTACGAAGTTAGGGAGCAGCCCAACAAGATGCCCTCACTTCAGGCCCCAGCTGCAGATTCCAGGGGTCTCTACAACCACCCTCACTTCTGACCCTGACTTCAAGCTTTAAAGCCTCCAAGGCTTTAAATTAATAATTTACTAAAAAAACCCACAGAATTCACCAAAAGCTGTTATACTTGTGGTTGCTGTTTATTACAACCAAAGGATATGGATTAGAATCTGTTCAGGGAGCCCTGGCCGGTTTGGCTCGGTGGATACAGTGTTGACCTGGGTTCCATTTCAGTCAAGGGCATGTACCTCGGTTGCAGGCTCTTACCTACCCCAGGCCCTGGTTATGGTGCGTGCTGGAGGCAACCAATCAGTATTTCTCTCACATCGATATTTCTCTGTCTTCCCCTGTCTAAAAATCAATGGAAAAATATCCTCGGGTGAGGATTGAAAAAAAAATCTGCCAAGGGAAGCATTGGAGGGCGGAGTCCAGGAAAACTCCACCCTGAGAGCTTCTAGCTGTCCTCTCTCTATAGAGTCATGGAGCGTGCCACTCAAACATCCAGGGAGTGATGTGTGGCGATGTGCACAGAGAAGGACAACCAGAGAAGCTCACCCAAGCCTCATGCCCAGAGATTTTTTTAAAATGTATCTTTATTGATTTTATATCTTTACTGATTTCAGAGAGGAAGGGAGAGGGAAAGAGAGATAGAAACATCAATGTTGACAGAGGATCATTGATCGGCTGACTCCTGCATGTCCCTTAATGGGGATCAAGCCCGCAACTCAGGCATGTGCCCTTGACTGGAATCCAACCTGGGACCCTTCAGTCCACAGGCTGATGCTCTATCCACTGAGCCAAACCAGCCAGGGCATGCCCAGAGATTTTATCAGCCCTCCGTCTCGTGGGCATGGCTGACGGCCCCCGTGGCTGATCCTCGTCTCCAGCTCCGTTTGAAGTTGAGCTGATGGCAGGTGATCCAAAGACCCCAGCTTAAATCACATTGTGAAACCATCTGGTGTGGCCAGCCCCTGCCCTTAATCACTTTTTAAGACTATCCAGTGTGATGCAAGGTCCACGGGCAAACAGGTACTCCTGTCAGGCATGGTACTGTAAGGATTTTGAAGTGACCTCCCAGGAGCCAAGGGCAAAGGCCAGACCTCTTTCCGGCTTAGGTTAAAGTCCTTACTACACAGAATGATAAATGGCAAAATCAAGACAGCAGCAGTTCCCTCTAGGTCTGAGTGGGAGACGTATTTGGGGTGGCAGGTACATGCTCTTGTTGCACCGTTTTTACACTTTTCCGTATGTCTGAAATATTTCATAATATTTAATGAAAATATAATCAATGGTCATTTATGTTAAAGCTTCATATATATGTATTACGCATAAATATATGTACTCATACACATGTATATATTCATATGTACTACTTGCATAAATATGCACATACATAAGTGACTATAACAAAGATACAGAAAAACCATAACCGGCACCAGTACTTACCTATGAAGAGAGCAGAGATGATGGAAAAGATGGAGCAGGATCAGCAGGATCAGGATTTTCAGTTTTTATATTCTATACACTTGGTACTGTTTGACACATTCGTTTGCATTTATGTGTTATGAGTGAACAGATTATTTTTTTCCAGATGATTTTCATAAAGATGGATTAGTAAAAGAAAACAAAGGATTACACAATTAGGCTAGAATAAAAGCATTTAAAATTAATATTCATCTGTTGTTTACTATAGGCCTGTCCATTTCACAGTCCTCCCAAGAACCCGAGCGAGAGAATGTACAGAAACACAACGGCTAGAGACCATGTATGACCTTCAAGCCCAGCTGAATGACTTACATGACTCTGATCCAACTCTGCAGCAACCACACCAAGAAGCCAAAGCACAGAGCAACTGGCTCCTAACAGCCGGGACTTGGTCAGTGAGTGCCGGGCTCCCTGTATGTCCCCCCATCCATCACATGAGGTGCCCCCCTTGTAATTAGCTAACCCCCAGCTTCCCCATGAGCACAGTCTCTAGTCAAGCACCCTCTGAAATTCCTTCTCCTTTTTCCCCTCTTCAGTGGAAGGATTTCCCACTGTCCTGCCTGCCTCTGAGTCTCTGTCAAATGCAAGTGATGGCGGCTGACCTCTTGCCATAGCAAGCTCTGAATGAATAGCCTGTGTGTTCTCATTTGGGAGGTCTTTGTCTGTTTTCTCAAACCCTGTGGCATTAAGTCGTGTAATTTTCTTTTTATAGGGGAGGAAGCTGAAGCGCAGAGAAGTGATTTTCCTGGGGTCACTGAGCAAAAATAGGGGACGATAGATTTAAAACTCAAGTTCTTTCTCCGACCCAGATTTCAAGAGAGTAGACATTTTATGATCTATCCAATCCTCTGGCCAATAGGCAATCTAGGAAAAAAGTAGAAATTAGTATGAAAAGTTTAAGCACACTCATCTCAGGAAAAAAAAAAATCAATCGCCTGAAATTTCAAAAACATGCCTCTAAATCGAATAAAATGATGTCCAGGAAGAAATGAAGACCCAAAACTTTGGAGTCCTCTTTTTGACTAGTTTTTTTCCCGCCACGTCCCTCAGCCAGCCAGTCTGTCAGAAAACCCTGTTGGCGCTGCTCTCAAAATCTCCCCACTCCTGCCGAAACCGGTGTGGTTCAGTGGTTGAGCGTCGGTCTGCGGACTGAAAGGTCCCAGATTTGATTCCGGTCAAGGGCATGTACATTGATTGCGGGCACATCCCCCCGACGTTTCTAGCTCTCTATCTCTTTCCCTTCCTCTCTGTAAAATATCAATAAAAATATATATATATTTTAAAAATCTCCCCACTCCTAATCACCTCCACTGCCGCCACCCAGGCCCAGTTGCTGCAATAACCTTCTCACCGACCTTGCTGAGTCCTCTGCACTCCATTCCCCACATAGTGGTCACAGGGCTTCTATCGACCCTAAAAACCGCCCTCCCCTTCTCTGCTCAGAACTCTCTGTGCTCGCTCCCATCTCATCGGAGTAGAAGCCAAAGTTCGGCACAATGTGGCCCTTTCCCTTTTCCCCTCTGATCTCAGCTCCTGCCAATCGGCGGAGAGGCTCTCTTCCTCAAAGAGTGGTTTGTTCCCTCTAATGAGTCTCTCTCAAGAGGCACATTTCTTTTTTACCCACTCATCCACTGATGGGCACTTTGGGCTCTTTCCAGATCTTGGCTATTGTAAATAATGCTGCAATGGACGTAGGATTGCATATCTTCTGAATGAGTGCTGAGGGTTTCTTAGGCTATATTCCCTGAAGTGCGATCGCTGGGTCAAAAGGCAGTTCCGTGTTTAACTTTTTGAGGTAACGCCACACTGTTCTCCACAGTGGCCGCACCAACCCTGTGGTACATTTGTACCTGGAACACTACTAGGGCATAAAAAGAAGGAACTTTTTTTTTTACCTTTTGTGACAGCCTGGATGGACCTGGACATTATTATGCTCAGTGAAATGAGCCAATCGGAGAAAGACAAAAACCACGGGCTCTCACTGTTATGTGGAATCTAATGAACAAAATAAACTGACGAACAAAATAGAAACAGAGGCATAGATACATGGAACAGACTGACAGCTGTCAGAGACCAGGGGAGTTGGGGGACTGGATGAAAGAAGGTGAAGGGATTAACACACTGACACAGACAACAGTTGGTGGTAGCCACAAGGAGAGGGGTGTGGGCAGTAGGCTGAGGTGGGCAAATGAGAGGAATGGGGACAGGAGACTTCACTTGGGGTGATGGGTGTATGATGCAAGGTGCAAATGGTGTTTTATTGGGTTGCACAATTGAAACCTGGATGGTTTGTGAATCAATGTCACCCCAATAAATTCCATTTTTTTAAAAAGCACATTCCTTTGTGATGGCCCTCTTTCTTTCTTTCCTTCCAACAACATTTTTGAGCTCCTCCTATATGACAGATGGCGGTAAACAAGAGCGATTCTTCCCTGTCCTCGTTCTCATACAGAAGATAGACAACAAGCAGTTGACAATGAAGACAGTTTGGTAGCTGTAAGCACTATGAAGACACCAGCACAGGATGATAGGACAGCTATGGGATGTATGGGTTGGGGTAACGGTTTAGGTAGGGCGGGTCAGAAAAGGCCTCTCGGAGGAGTGACATTTCACCAAAACCTAGAAGGAGTAAAACCATGGCAACTGGGGGAGGAAAATGGCAGCAATTGTAAAGCTTGAGGAGTTCACCATGCTTAACACGTTCTGGAATTAGATAATAGCGATGGTTGTACATCTTTGTGAATATCCTGAGAACTCCCTAATCGTGCACTTAAAAAGGGTAGGTGTTATGGTACATCAATTACATCTCAATTTTAAAAATCCATTATAAAATTGTAGGTGGAACAACTCTCAGTTCAAAACTTTTCTTTCATCAGTGATATTCATTGGACACGTATTATGTTGCGTGCTGGATGGTTAGAGTGACTGAGTCACAGTGATTTTTCTCACAGGGCTCAAAGTTTTTTGTTTTTAAAAATATATATATTTTATTGATTTTTTACAGAGAGGAAGGGAGAGAGATAGAGAGTTAGAAACATCAACGAGAGAGTCATTGATCACCTGCCTCTTGCATGCCCCCTACTGGGGATATTCCCCCAACCAAGGTACATGCTCTTGACCGGGACCCTTCAGTCCAGTCCGCAGGCTGATGCTCTATCCACTGAGCCAAACCGGTTTTGGCAGGGCTCAAAGTTTGATGGAGGAGACAGACATAATAACTGTCTAAACTTGTCATCTTTGATTCTTCTCTTTCCCTCACCTCTCTATGGAATTCACCAACTAATCTCAAAATACAAGTTTAACTTGTTTAACAAGTTTAACTCCAAACACAAGTAGTCTCAAATCTCCACTCTGAGCCAAGCCATCCCCTTTATCCAGCTGCCAGCAGCTGTCTCCCAAATGGTCTCCGTGCTTCCACTCTTGCCTTCTACATGATCCATGGTCCACACAGCAGTCATAAAGAATGTACTCTCTTCTCCCAAAAACCTGGTATTCATGAACATCCACTCTGTTTTTGTTTGTTTCTGTTAATTCTCACCCCAGGATATTTTCTCACTGATTTTTAGAGAGTGAGAGGGAGGGGAAAAGACACACACACACACACACACACACACACACACACACACACAGAGAGAGAGAGAGAGAGAGAGAGAGAGAGAGAGAGAGAGAGAGAGAGAGAAACATCAATGTGTGTGTGAGAGATACATCAATTGGTTGCCTCACTTATGTGCCCCAACCAGGACTGGGTACGTGCCTACAACCAAGGAATGTGCCCTTGACCGGAATCAAATTTGGGGCCCTTCAGTTTGAAGGCCAATGCTCAGTCCGCTGGTAGGGCGAACATTCACTCTTAATCTTTCCTAACCCTCATCCCCACCCCCATGTGTTAGGTAACCACTAATCTATTTTTATGTATCTATGTATTGGCCTATTCTGGGTGTTTTACACAAATAAAATGATACAGCATGTGGTCTTTTGTGCCTGGCTTCTTTCACTTAGCATAATGTCTTCAAGGTTCATTCACGTTGTATCAGTGCTTCTATTGTTATGGTTGAAAAATATTTCACGTATGGGTAGATATACCGTATTTTGCTGATGCCATTCATCAACTGACAGACGTTTGGATTGTTTCTACTCCTTGGCTATTATGAATCAATTATAATGCCAGCTGCTACAACTGGTAACCACTTTGCAGTTAACATCTAATGAGAAAATATGGTTGTCATTTACAACTCTAGAGACTTGGAAATTTTATGCCGCTGAAACCTCTCCATAACCCTGTGAGACGGATTGCATTATTATGACTTCACAGAAGAGAGCACAGACCCAGAAGTACATGGCTGACCCAAACATTTGCAACCATTAGGTTGACAGATTTCAGGCGCAACCCCTGCCTGGGAAAGGCAGTGTCCTTTCCATGACACAAATTTTCCTTAAAAACTGCCGTGTAAGCATGGCCGAGTCCATTCTCTTCTCCGAACCCAAATCCTCATGAATAAAATATGGGGATAAATCAGTTAGCCTTCACAGGATTGGTAAAATATGTAGGGAAAGGGCTATAAACCACACAGCAATGTGAGTCAGAGACATTTTTAGCTATGACCTGTTAAGACATAGAGTATACACAGGACAGAGTTCTAGATTCTTCCTGGAAGTGAACCAGAAGTCATAAGGCCTCATCTTTGCCTTTCACATCTGGGAGATGCTAGGTAAGTCTCTTCCCTGACTGTTGGTCTGCTTCAGAGACTGCAAACTGGTGGTAACCAAGTTGGGTCTGACCCATACATGTCTTGTCAGGCCTACTAAATCCTTAAATTTTTTAAAATATATTTTATTGATATTTTACAGAGAGGAAGGGAGAGAGATAGAGAGCTAGAAACGTCGATGAGAGAGAAACATCGACCAGCTGCCTCTTGCACCCCCCCTACCGGGGATGTGCCCGCAACCAATGTACATGCCCTTAACCGGAATCGAACCCGGGACCTTTCAGTCCACAGACTGTCGCTCTACCACTGAGCCAAACCGGTTTTAGCTAAATCCTTAAATTTTAAAATCAATTTTGTGTGTGTGTGTGTGTGTGTGTGTGTGTGTGAAGTAACATGTAAAAATCAGGATAGTTCACAAAGTAACTGAAATGGTTAGCTTTTCTTTTTCTTTTTTTAATATATTTTATTGATTTTTTACAGAGAGGAAGGAAGGGAGATAGAGAGCTAGAAACGTCGATGAGAGAGAAACATCGACCAGCTGCCTCTTGCACACCCCCTACTGGGGATGTGCCCACAGCCAAGGCGCATGCCCTTGACTGGAATCGAACCCGGCGCCCTTCAGTCCGCAGGTCGACGCTCTATCCACCGACCCAAACCGGTTTCGGCTAGCTTCTCTTTTTCTTAAAGGAAAATTTCAACTTCCTTGCTTTGTGATAGTAAGCAAGATGTTTCACCTCTCCTTAGGACTCAGTTTCCTCATCTTTAAAATATGGATTATACCCTGGCCAGTGAAGTTCAGTGTTTAGAGCGTTGGCCCTCACACAGAAGGGTCTTGGGTTCGATTCCCGGTCAAGGGCATGTACCTGGGTTATAGGTTTGATCCCTGGTCCAGAAGGGCATGTGTAGGAGGTAACCAATTCCTCACATCGAGTTTCTCTCTCTCCCTTCTTCCATTCTACTCTCTCTAAAAATCAATGGAAAAATTTCCTTGGGTGAGATATATTTTTTTTTCTTTCTGTATTTCTGCATGTTTCACAGGATCCCTCAGAGTGGACTCCACCCTGACTCTTAACCTCCACAGGCCAAAACAGACTTCCTGTCTCTTTCTCATATAAAGAAGATACTGCCCACAATGCCAGGTACTGAAACACCTCTCCATCACACCCACTATTCTCTCCCTTTTTTCCCCACTGCCAATCTCTTTCTTCCCCCTTCTCTGACTTAAAACTGCATGCTGCCGAAACCGGGTTGGCTCAGTGGGTAGAGCGTCAGCTTTCAGACTGAAATGTCCTGGGTTCGATTCCGGTCAAGGGCGTGTACCTTGGTTACGGGCACATCCCCAGTGTGTGGCGGTGTGCAGGGGGCAGCGGATCGATGTTTCTAACTCTCTATTCCTCTCCCTTTTCACTCTGTGTAAAAAAAAAAAATCAATAAAATATATATTTAAAAATAATTAAAAATAAAGAAAGCGAGCTGATTAACCGACGAAGAGGGCAGGCTACGGAGGGAATGGATGATCCCATTAACTGGTTCCCAAGGGGATGAACTGTGGACTCAACAGGGCACTGACCTGGTCCTCCGCTGGGCCCGGTGGCCGGCGTGCTGGCCCCGGACCGGCTCTGGGTCCCACCGGGAGGCTCGAGCGGGCCTCTTAGGCCAGAGAGCTGCCCTGGCTGCCCACACTCACGCTGACTGGCAGACTGCCCGGCTGACAGACAAGTCCTGCTTTCCCGGGACTTCCGGTTTGGTCAGTCTGAACGCACATCCCACATTCGGCGATGGCGGAAGCCTGAGTAATGGCGCTCAGCAGTCTCTCTCTTTCTGGTTCCTCCCGGCATGCCTTGCGCGGGGAGCGTCCACCCGGCAGCCAATCAGCGGCTGCGCGTGCTCTTCAGCCAATCAGCGGCTGCACGTGCTCTTCAGCCAATCAACGGCTGCATGCCCTATTTACTCTTCAGCCAATCAACGGCTGCGTGCCCTATTACCCTGCAGCCAATCAGCGAGGCAGGTGAAGGCTTGCATTCATGGACACACATTCGCCTGTGGCTTGGGAGTAAGAGCACGCGCAGCCGCTGATTGGCTGCTGGGTGGACGCTCCCCTCGCAAGGCATGCCGGGAGGACCCAGAGAGACATCCGAGGGCCATTATGCGGGCTTTCCCGGAAACTGGCCTCAGCAGGCCAATCAGCGGCTGCGTGCTCTATTACCTTTCAGCCAATCAAGGAGGCGGATGAAGATTTGCATTCACGTTAGAGCTGATGACAGCGATGGAGCCAATCAGGAGCTGATAGTGAATGTGGGTGTGGGGTGAGGTGGGAGATGGGGAGCGCTAGTGCGAATCCATATTTGTGAGCAGTGCCACAGGTATGTAGGCACTAGTTTGCTTCTCTGAGAGGTTTTCTTTCTTTTTTTTCTTTCTTTTCTTTCTTTCTTTTCTTCTCTCTCTCTCTCTCTCTCTCTCTCTCTCTCTCTAAATGTCTTTATTGGTTAAGGTATCACATGCTTGTCCTCATTCCCCCATTCCCATCCCAAATCCCTCCCTACGCATGCCCCCACCCCACTGTTGTCCGTGACCATTGGTTAGGCTCATATGCATGCACACAAGTCCTTTCGTTGATCTCTCCCCCTTTATCTCCACCCTCCCCTACCTTCCCTCTGAGGTCCAACAGTCTGATCTGTGCTTCCTTGTCTCCGGGTCTGTTCTTGTTCATCAGTCTATGTTGTTCATCATTTCCCCTCCATGAGTGAGATCACGTCCTGCTGGAAATACACTTATAAGAATGAGAGGCCTCTCTTGACCCCGCTGCTAAGGAAAGCCACGTCCCTCTCCCACTGTGATCGCTTCATTGCTCTTCATGAACTCTGTTTTATTTTTCTTACACTGTTCTCATGAAACACCTTCTTACCCATTAAACATTGTTCAAAACACTTTATTGCTACTAAGTTATATTTTTGTTTATGGCCTGATTACCCCCACTTGAATGTGAGCTCATTGTGGGCAGAGGTGTTTTGCTTTGTTTTCTCTGCACCTGGAACACTGAGGGTGATTCATATTCGTCAATAAGTATTTATTTCATCATGAACAGGCCCGAGGAGGCAAGGGCTCAGAGTCTCATGTTAGGTGTATGTTCAGCATTGTCTGATATTGCCAAAGAATTTTTCAAAGTGGATGAACCAGAGTACTCATCCACCTAAATGGTGGATTCTTATAACCTTGAAATCTTATAACTCAACTAGAGGCCCAGTGCATAAAATTTGTGCACGGGTAGGGTCCTGAGACCTGGCCAGCGATCAGGACCAATCTGTGGGGTGACAGGCGGGGTGATGGGGGGTGGAGGGGCGCTGGCACCTGCCTTGTCTGGCCTGGGGTGTGTGAGCTGGGGGCACCCATTGTGGACACCTCTGTCCACAATGAGCTCACATTCAAGTGGGGGTAATCAGGCCATAAACAAAAATATAACTTAGTAGCAATAAAGTGTTTTGAACAATGTTTAATGGATAAGAACGTATTTCATGAGAACAGTGTAAGAAAAATAAAGCAGAGTTCATGAAGCACAATAAAACAATTGATTCTCCCAGGGATGGGTCCCAGGGATTGAACCTGGGACCTCTTGGTCCATAGGTTGGACATCTGCCTCCTGGTGGTCATTCTGCTTGTCATTTCATCAGTCTATTTGCATATTAGGCTTTTATTACATAGGATAATGCTCAGGAATGCAGGAGTGTACCAGGTGGTTCATATCCTTGCCAATATTTGATTAGCCAATTAAAAAAAACAATATTTAATATATATGTTTTTATATATATAATTGATTTTTAGAGAGGAAGGGAGAGGAAGAGAGATAAAAACATTAATGATGAGAGACAATCACTGATGGGCTGCCTTCTGTATGCCCCCTGCTGGGGATCCAGCCCACAACCGAGCATGTGCCATGATTGGGAATTGATTCTCCTGGTTCATAAGTCAAAGATCAACCACTGAGTCATGCCTGTGAGCAGCCAATTTTTAATTTTAGCCATCCTGGTGTTTGTATAGTGGGGTTTTATTGTGGTTTTAATTTGCATTTCCCTGTTGGGTAATGTATTTTCATATTGTTATTAACCATTTGGAAGTACTTTTTTTTTTGGTGAAGTGGTTGATGGCTGGATTTAAAAAAACAAACAAAAAAAATAACTTTGAAGAAGTTATTTATATATCCTGAATATTCTTTGTCATATTTTAAAAACAAATATCTTCTCCAAGTTTTTGCTGGTCATTCACTCTCTTAATAGTGTTTATGATTAAGAGAAGTCCTTTATTTAAGTGAAATTCAATTTATCGCTTAATTTTTTAATTGGTCTGATTCCGAGGACTTGTCTAGCTCAGACTTAAACTTTTTTATGGTAGTGATACTTTTAAGAATTCTTAGACTCCTCTAGGTGGTAAAATTTCCTACTTGTTTTCTGGAAACTTTATCGTTGTACCATTCATGTTTAAGTCTATGATACATCCCAAGTGAATGTGTGGCTGTGATTTGAAGTGTGGGCCCAGTTTAATTCTTTATGAATAGATATATAATGGCTTATTAAAAAGACAATTATTTATCCCTTGATTGCAGGATCACCTCATTCATCAATCAAGTCTCTATCTGTGTGGATCTATATTTAATTACTGTTTGCATTCCAATGACTGATTGTCTATCCTTATGCTAATACCGGCCATATGCCCTGACTGGGAATTGAACCTGGGACCTCTTGGTCCATAGGTTGACCCTCAAGCACTGAGCAACACCAGCCAGGTCCATATTGTGTTTTAACAGTGTACAGATTTCTGTCCCTTCCCCAAGCCCTACACCATGCACTTGAGTTCTCCTGGGACTGTTTCTGGCATATAACGGACATGCAGTAACATTTTGGAGAACAGAGAAATGGGGAGAATATATATATATATATTTTTTTAAAAAAGAAAGCTCTCTCTTTGCTGCTGGTGCTGGTGATGGGCTGGATGAGGTGAAACGGAGCCCAGAGGCTGGGGAGGGGCCGGGGAAAGTAGGGGGGGCAAGGACAACGCTATTTCAATGATCCTGAAGAGAGAGATCAGGCCAGGACTCAGTCAGGGGATGGAGAGGAGGGGCAGATGTCCCAATAATTCCATAAGGGACGTATGCACAGGTGACCTAGGGTGCCTCAGCCAGAAATCCGACACGTACGACCTTAGGTACTTAAATAATAATTCCACCGGACATAAATTACACAGGAGACAAACATGCAATGCAGGAATCACACTCATGGTTTATTTACCAGAGTCCTGGTGGGTTCCAGAATCCTAGGGAGGCCACCCGGGGATCCGCACTGATCACACACACACACACACACACACACACACACACACACACAGGATTCACGGAGGACTTTGCAGCTGCAGCTCGGCTTGAGTTGAGGCCTCTCACGATGGCTCACGGTCCACGGCTCAGGGTTCAGGGCTCGTGGCTCCGGCAGAGCTTTTTTTTTTTTTTAATATATATTTTATTGATATTTCACAGAGAGGAAAGGAGAGAGATAGAGAGCTATAAATGTCAATGAGAGAGAAACATCGACCAGCTGCCTCTTGCACACCCCCCACCGGGGATGTGCCCGCAACCAAGGTACATGCCGTTGACCGGAATTGAACCCGGGACCTTTCAGTCCGCAGACAGACACTCTACCCACTGAGCCAAACCGGTTTCGGTATCGGGCAGAGCTTTGCCGGGTGCAGACAGGGGAAGTGGAGAGCGGCCGTCTGTGGAGGAGCCGAAGGAACGTCTCTGATCTTCTGTGGAGTCTCCTCCTCCTTGTATGTGTCTTCAGTGCTCAGAGGTGTCTTCAGTGTGTCTTATCGGCGGGTCCCAGGGGCCTTGCTATCCGGTCTTACATACGGGGTACAGATCACTTGATCTATTTCCTACACACAGGTCCCTCCAGGGTGCTTATCAGTGTGTTTACAATCCATCCCACACTTTCAGATATCGCACTTCAACCCCACACGTTGATACTCATTCGATATTGCATTTATCCTTCTTCCCTTTACTGTACCAGCAGGTCCTGGGCTTGGTGACTCAGGAGAAGGGGCAGCGTGGGAGGGGAAGTGAAACTAAACCCTGGCCTTAAATTCTACGAACCTAAAATAGACCCGATGCTTCCTGGCTAACTCTCACATGGGCAGCCTTTCCCGTAACAGGAGCACCCACTTGGTCAGGCTGCAAATAGAAGACCTCTCACCGTCAAAACCGGTTTGGCTCAGTGGTAGAGCATCGGTCTGCGGACTGAAGGGTCCCAGGTTTGATTCCGGTCAGGGGCATGTACATTGGTTGTGGGCACATCCCCCGTGGGGGGTGTGCAGGAGGCAGCTGGTCGATGTTTCTCTCTCATTGACGTTTCTGGCTCTCTATCTCTCTCCCTTCCTCTCTGTAAAATATCAATAAAATATTAACAAAAAAAAAAAAAAAAGAAGACCTCTCACCGCTTACGTATCGAAACCGAGAGGTCATCTAGGGAGTCAGTGACCCCCCTTGGCAGCGTTACTGCAGGCTCACTGTGCCTCCGGCCCTGCCCACGCCCCTGGGAATTAAATCATGGAATCCTCAGAACAAGCAGGCGGGCTAAGGACTGTTCTTGTCCCCATTTCACAGACGAGCCAGGGGAAGGAGCAGAGGCTCCGAGGTGAGGCAGGTGTTTGAATCCTGGTGAAATGACTTTAAGAGCTTAAATGCTTTTTTTTTTTTTAATTAAGGGAAAATTGCGTAACAAGACGAACCATTTATTTATTTATTTATTTTTAAATATATATTTTATTGATATTTTACAGAGAGGAAGGGAGAGAGATAGAGAGCTAGAAACGTCGATGAGAGAGAAACATCGACCAGCTGCCTCTTGCACACCCCCTACCGGGGATGTTCCCACAACCAAGGTACATGCCCTTGCCCAGAATTGAACCCGGGACCTTCCAGTCCGCAGACCGACGCTCTACCACTGAGCCAAACCGGTTTCGGCAAGACGAACCATTTTAAAGTGCACAATTCAGTGGCACAACGTTGGGTAACCACTACCTCAATCTTCTCCCAAGACATTTTTCATCGGGGGCCCCCCCCCCCAAAAAAAAAAGACCCCGTCCCCATTCAACAGTCACTCGCCATTGCATCTTCCCAGAAACCCCGGATAGCCCCTAATCTACTTTCCATGGGTTTATCTACTCTGGGTGTTTGGTGTTAATAGAATCATACAACGTGTTGCCTTTTGTGTCTGGTGTCTTTTGGATAGCATGTCTTTGAGGTTCATCCATGTGGAAGCATGTATCCGTGTACCACCCTTTGTTATGGCTGAATAATATTCCATTGTGTGCATGGTCCACATTCTGTGCATTCATTCATGTAGAGATGGACATTTTGGTGGTTTCCACCTTTAGGTGGAGGCTTAAATTTTTTAAAAAAATCCTCACTTGACAACATGCTTATTGATTTGAGAGAGAGAGAGAGAGAGAGAGAGAGAGAGAGAGAGACGAGAGAAACATTGATGTGAGAAACATTGATCAGTTGCCTCCTATACTTGCCCTGACCGGGGATCAAAATGCAACCTAGATATGTGCCCTGCCAGGAACTGAGCCTGCAACTCTTTTTTAAAAATATATTTTTATTGATTTTTTACAGAGAGGAAGGGAGAGAGATAGAGAGCTAGAAACGTCGATGAGAGAGAAACATCAACCAGCTGCCTCTTGCACACCCCCTACCTGGGATGTGCCCGCAGCCAACGTACATGCCCTTGACCGGAATCGAACCTGGGACCTTTCAGTCTGAAGACCGACGCTCTACCACTGAGCCAAACCGGTTTCGGCGAACCTGCAACTCTTGTGTGTACAGGACAATGCTCCAACCGACGGAGCCACATTGGCTAGGGCTGTTCTAAATGCCACTGAATTAAAATTTCAACCACTGTCCTCTACTGCCTTCATTAGACAGTCTAGGTCAGTGGTCGGCAAACTCATTTGTCCGCGGGGCCAAATACCAACAGGACAACGATTGAAATTTCTTTGGAGAGCCACATTTTTTCAAACGTAAACTTCTTCTAACGCCGATTCTTCAACATAGACGCGCCCAGGCCGGGGTATATTTTGTGGAAGAGCCACACTCACGGGGCCAAAGAGCCGCATGGGGCTCTCGAGCCCCAGTTTGCCGACCACTGGTGTAGGTGGTTTCTAGTGCCTGGGATTAAAGCTGTGGTGGAGAGGTGAATGCAGTCCGTGGGGTCCCCGAGGAGGGAGTTCCAGAATCTTCCACAGGGTAGTCGGGGCGGTTAGAGAAGGCTTCACGTTGTAAGTTCTGTACCCGTTCAACATTAACGGCTCCCCCACTCCCCTAATCTCAAGCCCTCGGTAACCACTCTATGTGACTTTTCTTTATTGTGGTCGAAGAAAACACACACACCGTAAAACCTACTATCTTAACTATTTTTAACTATGTTCCTATTGACCTTGACTAGAGGCATGTTATGTGGTGGCTGTGGGAACTCACAAACCCCAGGGGAAGGGGAGGGGTGGGAGGGTGGTGGGGAGACGCAGACTCCCCAGATTCCGGAAGTGATTCCGGCGCTGGCCTCTTAAAGGAACAGGCAGAGAGGGGCCTGAGACCTGAGAGTCTGGATAAGAGAGGATGGGGGGGAGGGGAGCGGAGCCTGTTTCATAAGACCCAGTGAGCGCCAGGCCAGACACTGTGTTCTGGGGAGACGTTGAAGCTAAGACAAGCACCAAGCACGGGAGAAGGGCGCTCTCCTCGCTCAGATACCAGGCATCAGGTGCCCTGCAGGTTGATGGACATTCTCACATGCCGGACAGAGCAGTGAGAACCAGGCTTGAGGGAGGACGTGGAGCTCAGTGTGGGGCGCACTGCAAGTGAGGAGCATGTGGTTGACCCAGGGAGAGATGTCCCGGAGGACACGGGGATGGAGCCCTTAGGAGAGAGGCCCGAGCTGGAAGCGCAACCCGGTAGGCCCCCGCCGAGCCCTGCTGTCGTCCCCTTGGACTCGAGTTCACGCCATTTCGGAGACGGACTGAGTCCACTTGGTGAGTTGTGCCCAAGGTTGGACTCTGAAAACACAGGGTCGGGCATAGTGCTTACTGTCCTTGCCCTGGGGAAGCTCCTTTGTTTGGTGGAAATCAGGCTTCGATGCTTACAAGGATCATCATTTTTAAAAGCATGATGTCTTTCTTATTAAAGAGTGACATTCCTCTCGAAAGAGCACAAACCAGCCCTGGCTGGTGAGGCCTCAGTAGGTTGGGTCTGTGCACCGAAAGGTTGCTGGTTCAATTCCCAGTCAGGGCATATGCCCAAGTTGCAGGCTCAGTCCCCAGTGGGGGACGTGCAGTAGGCATCGGGTCAGTGTCACATTGATGTTTCTCTCCCTCTCCCTCTCCCTCTCCCTCTCCCTCTCCCTCTCCCTCTCCCTCTCCCTCTCCCTCTCCCTTTCCCTCTCTCTCTCTCAAAATCAAGAAAAGCATATTTAAAAATAGCTAAAATGGTCAATTTTATGTTTTTTTTTAAACTACAATCAATAAAAGCAATATGTAGTAGCTACCGAGGGCTTGAGATTGGGGGAGTGGGTAGGCAGTTAATGTTCAACAGGTGCAGAAATTCAGTTGAGGATGATAAAGTTCTAGAGGGGGATGGTGGTGATCGTGGCACAATGTGAATTTACTTAAGGCCACTAAACTGTGTGTACTTAAAAACAGTTAAAACAGTAATCTTTGTGTGAAGTTTTGCTTTAATTTTTTTGGTAAAGAAAATGACATAGCCGAAACCGGTTTGGCTCAGTGGATAGAGCGTCGGCCTGCGGACTGAAGGGTCCCAGGTTCGATTCCGGTCAAGGGCATGTACCTTGGTTGTGGGCACACCCCTAGTAGAGGGTGGGCAGGATACAGCTGATTGATGTTTCTCTCTCATGGATGTTTCTAGCTCTCTACCCCTCTCCCTTCCTCTCTGTACAATATCAATAAAGTATATTTTTTAAAAGAAAAAGAAAGTGACATATATCTGTTTTTCTTCTCCCGGTATCTGCTCACTCACAACCAGAGGGAATAATAGTTCAGAAGAGCAGAAGTGAGAGGTGAACAGAAGTTAATTTTTTTCTCTGTAGGCACAGGGCCAGCTCAGCAAAGTGCTTCCCTAATGTGCAGAGGTGGGTTGGGGGTGAGAAGAAAGGTTGGAGTATCTCTCTGTCTGGCCCTTTCTTTCTGGACCCGGTATCCAAGACCTGCCTTGTGTCCTCAAGTTTTTCTCATCCCTCCTCTTTTTTTTTTTTTTGGAGGCCCCCGTGGAGTCATTTCCATGCCAGGAAAAACAGGAGCGAGGCCAGGGTCTGGTAGAATGCTGGCTCTGGGGGGTGAGCAGCTGGTGTGCTGTGGTTTGGTGTTTGGGGGACTCAGAGGAGGGGTCACCTGGGAGAGGCCACAGGGGAGGAGGAAGCCAGCGCCCACGTGGGTGCTCCCGAGCTGGGTGAGGTCCGGAAGGAGAGGCACGTGTAAGAAAATGTTGGGAGGACATGAACTTCCTGTTTTCAGCCCTGTGGGGAGCCACACTTCCTTCCACTTTTTGACGGTGGGGCTCTGGACACTCTGGGCTAGTAAGTGCGGGAAGTGTCTGCACAGAAGCTGGGGTGGGAGCCCTGGGGTGGTTGAGATCATCCGCGGAGAGAGACCAGAAGGCTCCAGACAGAAATATGAGAAAACCCCGGAAAAGGGATAGCCTGTCCCTGACCGAACGAGTTAAAACTAGCTCAGGCCATGTGCCCCGGTTGAGCTGTGTGTCCCAGGGGGCCGTGTGCTCCGGGTGAGCCATGTGTTCCAGGGGGCCGTGTGCCCCGGGTGAGCCGTGTCCCCCAAAGGGGCCAGGTGTCCCGGGTGAGCCATGTGTCCTAGGGGGCGGTGTGCCCCAGGTGAGCCGTGTGTCCCAGGGGAAGCAGTGGGACCCAGGGGGAGGGGCGGACTCTATTCATGTGGTCCTGAGATAGTCACCATAAAACAAGCAGATTGTCAAATGACAGCGGGGAGGGGAAGGAGACCTGGGGGAGATAAGAGAACAACCGAAGGACTGGTATGCATGAATATAAGTACAACCAACGAACACAGAACTCTGGGGAGGGAGGGCATGAATGGGAGGTGGGGGTGGGGGGCAATGGTAAGCTATGTACACATATAATACCTTAATAATAATAAAAAAAGCACACCCCCCCCCCCCAGCTCAGGCGGGGAATGACAGACAGCACAACTGAAGTTCTTCAGCTGGTCATGAGGACAGATACAAAATTAAAAGGAAGTCTCATTTCTCCCAAGGTCTTGAAGCGACTATAAAATGTCAAAAGGACCCCCACTTGGAAGGGCGGTAAATGCTTTTCTCCCATGATGCTCCTCGTCTGGTTTCGCTATTCCCCATCTAACTACTCAACCCCAGCATCTGATTCCTAGCTAACACCCATACTGGGTGAAGGGCCCAAGCACGAGGGGGCGGCGCGTCCTGGAAGGTCCTGGACACCGCTGACCAGCATCACTGACCAGGATGTCACCAGGCCCTTCCCCAGGCCCCTCCTCCTCTGCACTGGGGTCCCTGAATGGCTGACCTCCCTCGGGGTGCTCCATCCACCCTAGAGACACCTGGGAAGTGTTGTGTTGGGGAGCTGTCCTGCCCAAGGTGCTGAAACAGGGGTCTCCAGAGGCTTCGGTCCCAGTTTGAGGCCAGGAGGGAAAAGGGGTGGGGATGGATGGAACCAGGGGAAGAGCAGACCGTCGGGAGTGGTGGAGTCTGGGCTCCCCCCCCCCACCACCTCTGCCTGGTCTCCCACCTCTCCTCTTCTCTCTCAGGGATTGTACGTCCTGCGGGTGGGGTCCGTCTGTCCCACCTGGCCGAGCCACAGGCAGGAGGATGTTCGTGCTAAGGATCTCTGTCCACTGTCCTCTGTAACCCTCCTTTCAATAAGCTTGCTTCCTACCAGCCTCACCCAAACGAACAGAATCCCTCAAAGTGAGAGGCTGGTCTTCACAGTTGACAAAGGAGAAAGCTTGAGGGTCAGAGTCAGGGACATTAGACACTCTGCCTGGATCCCTTTCTCCAGTTCTGTCCACTCTCCCCCATGCTTCTGGGCAGGGGAGGGGTGGTAAATGCTTTTCTCCCATGATGCTCCTTGTCCTTGTCTCATACCTGGGACTATGCATCTCTTCATTGGGATGCTCCTCTGTATCCTGTATCACATCCTTCCATCACATAATAGAGAACTGAAATGCACATATTTATGCATTTCAGTTCTCTATTATATGTCTTGAGGAATGGAGAGGGAGAGGGAAAGAGACACGTGGATGTGAGAGCAGGACATTGACCAGCTGCCTCCTGCACGGCCCCTCCTGGGAATCGAGCCGGAGACCTGGGCATGTTCTCTGACCTGGAATCAAACCAGCAACCTTTCGGTGCACAGGGCAGCACTCAACCGACCGAGCCGCACCAACCAGCGCCGTTGCTTCGTTGTTGTAGGTGCCCCGACGGAGGCCAGAACCCACAGCCTTGGCCCAGTGGGACGATGCTCTCTAAACCACTGAGCTATCGGCCAGGCTCCATGTGTACTTTTATTTAATCCTCCTAGCAACCCTGCAGTGTAGAACTTCTCGTGCCAGATCACAGATCAGGAAACCCAAGTCCCGGAGGGGTAAGGTGGCTCCGGGGGTGTCCTATTCTTCTCAGTCGGCGGAAAGAGGAGGACCTCGCTTCCAGGACTCTCTGATTGCAATGCCTAAGGTAGTCCCAATAGGTCAGGAAAGTCATACACAGTAGTTTGTAAACCCACTGTCTGTGGGGAGGCAAGGTCTCCAAAAAAAAAAAATCGGCTGGTAGGTCCCCCTTCCCATGGAGGATACGGACGTTTCGGCCTCTCAGTGGGTCCTGACATTTGAGTATTCCGGGTCGGTGCTGGTCTGAGGGGGTTTCTTCCCCTTAAAGCGGATGGAGGCATAATACAGCTCTGGCTCCACCCTCAAGGCCGGGGTGGCTCCTGCAGGGCTGGTGGAGTTTGCCGGGCTGTCTACCTTGGTCGTCTTCTGCTGACCCTGTGTGGAGAGCAAAGAGCAACGGGGTCAGAGCTGGGTGGGGGCGGGGGGAGGAGCCCCTGCAAGGAATTCGATTGCAACGTGATCTTTGTTGTTCATCCTTCCATTTTGTAAAAAAATAAAATGTTTAAATTTATTTCTTGTCAATCCTCACCTGAGGATATCTTTTTCCATTGACTTTTTTTTTAGAGGAGTGAGTGGGGAGGGAGAGAGAGAGAAACATTGATGCGAGAGAGACACACATCTCTTGGTTGCCTCCTGCATGCAGCCCGAATGGGGTGAGGATGGAACCTGTAACCCAGATACTTGCTCTTGATTGGAAATGTGTGTGGGCTGATACCCTAACCACTGAGAAACACGGGTCAGTGCATTCTTTCATCCTTTTATTGAATATTTCTCAAAGTCCCATTTATTCACTTATCCAAGAGATAAAGCCCTTATTGGTTGCTTTCTAATTCTAGTGACTTCTGTGGGAAATACTATTATTTTACGAAGAAAGACAGTAAGTCTCAGAGACGTTGGGTGCTTCTCAAGGTCACACATCGACTGGACATGAACTCCACCCCTGGTCTCTCAGAGCTCCTCTATGTGCCGACACTGGATATACAGGGAGGTGTTTATGAAAAAGAACTTCCCCTGTGTGTCTCTCCTTTACTCCCTTTAAAAAAGACCTTCCCCCAAGGATATGGTTTTATTGATTTATAGAAAGAGAGGAGGGGCCGTGTGCCCCGGGTGAGCCGAGTGTCCCAGGGGGCCGAGTGCCCCGGGTGAGCCGAGTGTCCCAGGGGGCCATGTGCCCTGGGTGAGCCGTACCCCCCCAAAGGGGATGGGTGTCCCGGGTGAGCCGTGTGTCCCAGGGGGCTGTGTGCCCCGGGTGAGCAGTGTGTCCCAGGGTGCAGTGTGCCCTGGGCAAGCCGTGTGTCCCAGGGGAAGCAGTGGGATCCAGGGAAAGGGGCGGTGAAAACCAGAGGAGGAGCAGACTCTATTCATATGGTCCTGAGATAGTCACCATAAAACAAGCAGACTGCCAAATGAGGAGCGGATTCTATTCATGGGGTCCTGAGATGGTCACCACAAAACAAGCAGATTGTCAAATGACAGCGGGGAGGGGAAGGAGACCTGGGGGGAGATAGGAGAACAACCGAGGGACTGGTATGCATGAACATAAGTACAACCAACGAACACAGAACTCTGGGGAGGGAGGGCATAAATGGGAGGTGTGTGGGGGGGCAATGGTAAGCTATGTACACCGATAATACCTTAATAAAATATAATTAAAAAAAGAAAGAGAGGGAAGAAGAGAGAGAGGGAGGGAGGGAGAGAGAGAGAGAGAGAAAGAGAGAGAGAAGGAGAGAGAGAGAGAGAGAGAGAGAGAGAGAGAAACATTGATGTGAGAGAGAAATATTGATGGGTTGCCTCCCGTATGTGCCCCAACCAGGCATCAGACCTGCCACCTTTTGGTGTGTGAGATGACGCTCTAACCAACTGAGCCACCCAGCCAGGGATCTCCTTTACTCCTATACCAACCAATTCTCTGACACCAGCTGGGTGTCCTACAGCTGGACTCAATTCCGACACCGTCTACCCGAAGATATTGTCAGACCCCGCAGGTTAAAGGCTCCGGCCCACAAAGAACCCCCACCCCCCTCTGCCACTTCAGATGCCAATCCCAACTCCAGGTTGCCACCTGTGCTTCTGACCAACTGGCGGTAAACCAGAGGTCCCCACGATTCCCTCCTCACCTTCAATGAATTCACGAGAGTGACTCACAGAA
This sequence comes from Vespertilio murinus, assembly GCA_963924515.1. Classification (NCBI taxonomy): domain Eukaryota; kingdom Metazoa; phylum Chordata; class Mammalia; order Chiroptera; family Vespertilionidae; genus Vespertilio; species Vespertilio murinus. The sequence goes on along the minus strand of OZ004716.1, from coordinate 45,687,716 downwards.
TTCAGGGAGACCATTTACCAGCCAAAGAGCAGCTTGTGATGGGGAGGATGTGATACAGGATGCCCGAGGAGCACCCCAATGAAGAGATGCATGGTCCCAGGTATGAGACAATGGCAAGGAGCTTCTGTGTTCTCGCCAAGTGCACCACCCTCCCAGCGCCCCCACATGCTCACCAACTTGAAACCTCCCTCAGCCCCATACTCAGCATTTTTATGGAGGTTTCGTCATGTAGACATGATCAATAATTAATCCCATTCCCAGCCCCTCTCCCCTCTCTGGAGAAGGGGCTTAACCTTCTAATTATTGCTCAGTCTTTCTGGTGACCAGCCCCCATCCAGGAATCCACAAGAGTTGCCTCATTGCACCCTGGCTGGTATGTTCAGTGTTTAGAGTGCCGGCCTGTGCCCTGAAGGGTCATGAGTTGAATTCCTGGTCAAGCGCAGGTACCTGAGTTGCAGGTTTGATTCCTGGCCCCCCAGTCACCTATGGGAGGCAATCAATCAGTATGTGTCTCTCACCTCTCTCTGTCTGTCTCTCTTTCTCTCTCTCTCTCTCTCTCTCTCTCTCTCTCTCTCTCTCTCTCCCCCTCCCTCATCCCCACCCTCCCTCCCTTCCACTCTTTCTAAAAAATCAATGGAGAAAATATCCTCAGGTGAGGATTAACAACAACAATGAAAATGTTGCCTCATTCGGAAAAAAAAAAAAAAAAAGACCCTTGGCTCTAGAGTTAATGCAACATTTCTCAAACAAGGCTTTTCACTTCCTCTTCCCCCATTCTCTCGTGATCTCAACCCAGTTAAGATATCTGCCTCTGTAAGGCCACCAGATATGCCTTTGTCCAGATCGAGTTCTGATGCCACTTAGCTATGTGGGGCACACGCCCAACAGGGGGGGAAATTTGATTTTTAAGGGGGTGCAATTTGAGAATGAATTATGAACAGTGATTTTTTTTGCATTTCTTATGGTTCTAGGGCCCTCGTGTACAGTATATAAATATATATATTGTGACATATTTATGCATTTCAGTTCTCTATTATATGTTTTGAAACTTTATTTTTTCATATCACTTCATATTATTGTTATTTTTTTAAACAACGTCTTAGCGATTTCTTTCCCAGTATTTCCACTGTCCTTTCATTCTTTTATTTTTCTCTTTCACAGATGCCATATTCTTTGGCAGCCTGTTTAGACCATTTAATGGCCTTTTAGACTTCCTCCACGTGAATAGAAGTTCACTTTTTGAATAAAAAGAATTCTATGTCATGGGGGTGGTGGGGCATCAGGATTTTAGAGATGTTTAGGTGGGGTATGGCCAAAAAAAAAAACAAACAAACCCCAAAAAACAGTTGGGAACCACTGATTTAAAAGGTCATTTCTCAGACGCTATCTTACCAGACTTACTACCCTTTTCCCCCGAAAATAAGACAGTGTCTTATATTAATTTTTGCTCCCAAAGATGCGCTAAGTCTTATTTTCAGGGGACGTAGTATGTTTCCATGAAGTAGGTCTTATTTTCGGAGAATGTCTTATTTTCGGGGAAACACGGGTAGCATTTGAAAAAAGGTGAGCACTCTCTCCTGCTTAAAGTTCCATCCCCCCTTGGCCACCAGGACCCAAACCTACACTCTCCTGGTTAATTATTTTTCTTCAGTGGTCTCTTTGCTCTTTCCACCATGCATCCCTTACTCTTAAGTGCTGGGGGCCCCCAGGGCTCTGTCCGCAGACCCCTTCTTTCCTTTATGGCTTCATCCACTATCAGACCTTGACGTGGAAGACCCCGAAATCTCCGTGCCTCCCACCCGGACCCCTCTCCTGAACTCCAGACTCTGGCCATCTGCTTGTCATCTTCACATAAACATCTCAGAAGTGCCTCAAACTTAGAGCACCCAAAACAAAGTTTGATCACCTCTCAAAAACATACCTTTCCTGCAGAGTTGGCAAATTCAAAGAGTTGGTACTTCAATTCTTTAAGTTGCCCAGGGCAACCACATTAGAGCCATCCTTGGTATCTATGGGCATTTGTGGACATCTGGGACTATCTATGGGCCCCTATGACATCCTTGGACATCCATGACATCCATGAATATATCCATGGCAACCAACGGACATCTCTGACCATCTTTGAATATCATGATACTTCTGGACACCCATCATATCCATAGAGTTATCTTTGACATCTATGGACCTCTGTAAACATGTAAGAGCATCTATGACTATAGATGGGCCTCTATGACATCACTGGATATCTATGACATCTATGGAGTCCTCCTTGACATCTATGACACCTGTGAGGTAAAGGCAGTGAGCTCACACCCAAGTGTACTCTATCATTCCATTGGCAAATCCTGTTGACCTCAACCTTCAGAATGTATCAAGAACCCCAAACTGCTTCACACCAGATTCATCACTGATGGCCCTGACTAAGTCTGTTTTATGGGCTGAACGGTGTCTCCTAAATTCATATGTCGAAGCTCTAACTCCCAAGGTGACTATATTTGGTGATAGGGCCTTTAAAGAGGTACTTACTTTTTTTTTTTTTTAAATGGGGTCATTAGAGCAGGAGCCAACCCGACTTAAGTCTTTATAAAAAGAAGAGAGACCAGGGATGCATGGGCATAGGAAAAAGGTCATGAGGGAGCAAGAAGGTGGCCATCTGCAAGCTCGGGAGGGGCATTTTACATCTGTAATGTAATAATGTGTAAAACTACAGATATTGACAAGTGGGAGATACCGGCCGAAAGAAGAGATACATGCGTGGGTGACGGCTGATCGTGTGCTCAAAAACCTCACCGTGGTATCCACATAAGTTAGAGTTCAAGGAGAGTCAGACCTTGGAGGATGAGCAGGAACAGGGCGGGCTGAGGCAGGCGTGTGAAGGGGAAGGGGCAGCGGAGCGCGATGGTTCTGAGATGCAAAAAGCTTACTCTTCTGGAGGCGAATGAGCAGGTGAGTGCGGGAGGCGCAAAGCATGGAAGGTGACTGGCTTTTCCTGCCTCAGATGCCAGACCAAGTTGTCTGGGTGCTCGGCAGTGTGGAGAATCAGTGCATTTCAGCCTTGGGTGTGATGGGGAGGAGAGGTGGGAGGGAAGCAGCAGATACGCTTTTCGGTGTATTAGCGCAGAAAGAGCTGGTAGAGGACTGGGCAGGACAGGGACTGGTCTCTGGTTGGATGGCAGGGACAAGAATACCATTGGTGAGATAGAGAGCCCAGCAGAAGTATATTTGGGGGTTGTATTAACCATGCGCATTTTATGTTTTGACATCTGGGGCTTTGGTAACCCTAGAGAAACTGTCCCTGCCACGACTAGCTAATTGCTAGAGATAGTAAAGGATTTGCCTGCAAGTGTGACTTTCATGTTGTGAACCAGCCCGTCCAATCCAAACTCCATGCCTCCAACCACCTCCTTTATGGAACTCTTACACTTCCCACCAGTCCCCTCCAGCCCCGATCACACCAGAACTAGAGACCAGACAACGAGAGACAGCCCCTACACCCCAGAGCCTGTTGGAATTATTCAAGCCAGCCAGTCCTAAGCCTGCCTCCCCTGACTCAACTCACCTTCCTCATGGACACCACCATCAAGGTTCCTGCCCACGTTTTCCCCCCGTCCCTCCCTCGGCCTCCTGACCGACCCTGGTGCTGCCCTGTGTGGCCCTGTGGTGCGATGTCTTCCACCCCTGCCTCTTCCTGTGGGGAACTGTGAGGAACAAATTGTGGCAGTGGTTTCCTGCTCCGTTGGCCTGACGACATGCCTGAACAATATAGTAAAACCTCCGTTTTCCAACAGAGTGGGAAGGCGAAGAGCTCGTCCCTGGACACGCCGAAGGGAACACAAAGGTGGGCCACCCAGGAAGTGGGGGGGCAGCGTTGCGTGCCAGGTTGCCCATGTTACTCACCAGGGCAGCTGGCCCCACGGCAGGGTGGATGTCGTCCATGCCCATTGCCCTCCTGGCTTTCCTCCTGCGGGTCTTCACTCTGTTGGGAGACGCCAGGGTCTTTGACACAGGGTTACACTCTTTGAGGCTGGAGTGAGTGCCGGGGAAGGTCAAGGGCCGGGCAAGGCCAGGAGCCTTCAACACAAGACTTTGGAACAAGGTCTTCTTCTGCTCCCACCCTCTCCCCCACCAACTCAAGCATGGCTCAGTGGCTACCGGCTGGATTCTCACCACCACAGCACCCCTTACCCTTGCCCCGGGCCCTCGCAACCCCTCCAGGTCCCTATTCTCCGCCTCTGGCCCACACCTGTCCCGTCTCACACAAAATAGACGAGGCAGAGGCAGGCAGCCAGCAGTGCAGTGACACCGGCTCCCGCGACGGCCGCCCGAACCACGTTGGCCTTCGTCCTCAGTTCCCCTGCAGACAAGAGAGACCTGAGTGAACTCCAGGCTCGGGGAGCAGGCATGTGTCCCCTCTTCTCAAGCATGAAGAGATGGGTGCCCCTCTCCTCCCATCCAGGGCTGAGCAACTGGGTCCTCCCAGAAGCATTGGGGTGAAGGACACGGTCTACGAGACATCTCCTGTCCAGTCCCCACACTCCCGTGCAGCAAACCTCATCTTTTCTAGGACCCGGGTTCTTCCCCATCTAGGGTTTCTCGGCCACAGACCTGAGACCTGGCTGCTGCAGCAGGACCTTGAGCCTCAGAGTCCCACGGGCACTCCAGACACACACACACACACACACACACACACACACACACACACACACAGCACTGTGTGGGATGCCGAAACACCTGTCTCTTCTTCCTTCCTGGGAAGGTGTCAGAATCTTCTCTCCTGACCTGCATTACCACCATTTGCCCACCATCCAGAACTGAAATGCCATGGCTGACATGTACACAGGAGGAACTGTTTGACATTGAAATTGGGTCTCAAAAGAACTGGTGGCCCAGAAAGAAGCTCACTACAGACTGATTCATATGCCTCTCAGCATAAACGACGATTGCTTGTCTCATTTTCGATTCTTATATTTCCAGCAGGACATGATCTCACTCATCTAGGGGACATGGTGAACAACATAGACTGATGAACGAGAACAGACCCAGAGATAAGGAAGCCATGGGTCAGACGGTTGGACCTCAGACGGAGGGTGGGGGTAAAAGGGAGAGGTCAACCAAAGGACTTGTGTGCACACATAGGAGCCTAACCAGTGGTCGAGGACAATAGGGGGGGCGGGGGTATGAGTGGGGGCGTGGGGGATGGGAATGGGGAGGGGTTGAGGACAAATACGCGATACCTTAATAGAGAAAAAAAATTTTTTAATTAATTAATTTATTTTATTGATTATAGGATCACATAATTGTCCTCATCCCCCCATTCTCATCTCAAACCCCTCCCTACATATGCCCCCACCCCTCTGTTGTCCATGGCCACTGGCTAGGCCCATAGGCATGCACATAAGTCCTTTGGTTGATCTCTTCCTTTAAAAAGAATCATCTCTCCTGGCCTCCACTGGCCCTGTGGCTCAGGGTCACAGGTGGTCTTTTGTGCCTTCAGAAGAAGGTGAAAGAGGGGAGGTGCTCAGACTCTCAGGCGAGACCCAACAGCCCTCCTGGTCTCGTCTGGCCATGCCTCCCAGGAGCCCCATGCCTGGCGTCAGGGACGTGTCCCCGGGCATCACCTGTCACGGTCTGAACTTCTGAGAGAGTCCTAACAGAGTCACTGACCAGTGGGGGTGGGGACCAGATGCCATCACCAAAGGGGAATAGAGCAGGAGGAAGATGGGGTTCCAGAGTCAGGTCAAGGAGAGGGCCACGGGATGGGCAGGCAAAAAAAGAGAGATCTTCTTCAGAGAAGTGAATCTGCTCTACATGATGCTAGCATGATGTACACACGTCATTGTACAGTGTCCAAGCCCACCGAGTGCACCACACCAAGAGCAAACCATAAGAGTGAGTTTCGGTGGACAATGATGCGTGAGTGTAGGCTCAACGACTGTGCAAATGTCCCCTCTGGTGGGGGATGTGCGTGGGAGGGAGGGTGCGAGAGGATGAGGGGAAATCTCTCTACCTTCTGACTCCTGCGCAATATTGCTGTGAATTTGTGACTGCTCCTAAAACTAAATCTCCTCTCAAAAATGCTCCAAGGCATTGGCAACGGCGGGGAAGATAAAGAGCATCTGTTTGGGTGGTCAGGGAGAAGGTTGTGGTCCCTCTGGGGCAGACAGCGGTGGGAGGGTATTGGGGAGGAGGTCAGACAGGGCTGCTCACGTCTAACTGCACCCACACCTCCCTGCTGAACTCTGAAGTCCAGCTCTGAATCGACTGGACAGAGACCCACGTCAGTCAATGCCCCACGACAGAAGGCGCTTTCCCACCTGCACCGTCTCCTAGGCAACCGCCTGGTGTTGGGTCCTGCGAAGCACCTGGGACAGGAAGAAAGGAATTCCTTCTTCAGTGGACTGAGATGGAGTAAGGATCATTTAGGCATTTCCCCGTCCATCCTCAGAGACCACGGAAATGCAAGAGGGACAGGGCTTTGGGCTCTAGGTCCCCCACACAGCCAGGTCCCCAGGACAAAGCACCCAGCACCCCTGCCTGGCCCGCCTGTTCTGCACACCCTCAGGGGCCGGGTGCTCCGACCCAGCACTCACAGGTGACGTTCAGCTGGATGGTTGTCTCCACGGTCACACCAATGGCAGGAAAGTGCACCTGACAGGTGAGGTTGGTGCCGTGGTCCCGGGGCCGTGGGGTGAGGGTGAGCACGGAGGAGAGGCGGGTCCTGGGGCCCAGGGAGCTGTGGGCAGCTGAGGTCCAGGAGAAGATGGGGGGCGTGCCCCGCTCACAGGCCCAGGGCACAGAGCAGGTCAGGTTCGTGGGGCGGCCGCACTCTAGGGTCTCCGGCATGAGGATGTCAGGTGTGTGGTTGAGGGCTGGAGAAGAGGCAGAGACAGGTGATCAGGAGGGAGGATCCCAGGTTCGGCCCTGAGAGAAGTCTCAGCTTCGTTCCAGCTCCTCCCTCTCAGCCCAACACGCTGTACCCCGACCCCCTCCCAGGATGGGCCCCATCCCAGCCCTGTGAGGGGCCACCATAACGTCCCCTGAGGCCCCTCCTGGAGCCAGTTCCTTACCCGTCACTCGCACGGAGAGTATGTCCATTTTGTAAGAATATTTACTTATTGGGTACTTTTCCCTCTCCACCCTAAAATAGTATGATCCCTCATCTGTCCTCCGGGCGTCTCTGATGTCCAGGGAGCAGTTGTAGGTCCTGGGATCCCCGAGGAGGTGGAATCGGCCCCGGGTCTCCTCCTGCACTCTACGAGATGGGTTGTTGGTGGCCACCGCAGCGTCCAGGAGTTCCTCAGCTCCTTGGGGGAACCAGTAGCCATATGCAGGAGAAGGATCATTCCAGTAGCTCCCCGCGTGGGTGAAGGTGCAGGGCGCAAACACACACAAGCCCTCCTGCACCGTCACGGGCGTCTGCACTGTCAGCTTGTAGTATCTTCTATACTGAGCCAGGGACCCTGCAGGGAAAGGAGGGTCAGCCGCAGCCCTGACCCCACTCCCCCTGGCCCCTCAGGCACTCACCTGCCCACAGCAGGGGCAGCAGCCACAGCATCTCTGACATGGAGCGTATCTGGGCTCCTGTGGGTGGAGAAAGAATGAATACAGCGGGAGGAGGGACCGTGGTGAGACCACGGAAGCCGGGGAGGAGCACAAGATCGGGTTCGTTCACAAAAGAGGAACCTCAGAGCCCAAGTGCTGCCCCAGTCTGCACAGACCAGGCAGACACTCCTTAGCCCAGAGACCCAGGACAGAGAAGGACAGACAGAAAGCTAACCCCTCGTCCTTGGGCCTTCCCTGCGGCTCCAGAGCAGAACCAGGACCTCTGAGGAGGGGACACGGGAGTCTCTTAACGTTCTCCCGTTAGGGCCGTGGTTGGCAAACAGCAGCTCTCGAGCCACATGCGTCTCTTTGGTCCCTTGAGTGTGGCTCTTCCGCAAAATACCGCGGCCTGGGCGAGTCTATGTTGAAGAAGTGGCGTTAGAAGAAGTTGACGTTTAAGAAATGTGACTCTCAAAAGAAATTTCAGGCGTTGTCTTGTGGATATCTGGCTCTGTGGACTAGTGAGTTTGCTGGCCACTGCTGAGGACCTTTTCTGAGCTCTGGTGTCTACACCAGAGAGCTGGTTCACTCCTGCATTGACTGGAGGTCCCAGCCTCATGCAGAAGCTGCGGTTGGTCTTACAAGGTGTAGGATTCTGTAATGTCCATGTGGGAATTAGGGGCAGAAGGCAAGAAGGGGGTTCCAAGTGAAGGGAAGGCAGCATTCACCCATTCATTCACTCATTCATTCACCAAACACTCAGTGCACATCTCAGTGTTGGTTGGCTGAAGACAAGAACAGGTCTCTGAACCCGGTCTATGTCCCTGAGTCGCTCCCCACCCAGTGACACCACTTCCTCCCAACCACAGTGCTGTCTCGGGCATCAGAGCTGCGGTCACTCGTGGGTCCACCATGTGACCTGGTGGCATGCTGGGTATTTTCTGAAAACACACGTGCAGGTTCCTATTTTACATCTTGTTCTGATCCCAGGCGTTTCGGTGATGGCATCTCCCAGGGTAAAACCGAGTTGCGTCTTCATGCCACACAAAGGGAGAGAGACCACAGGCTCTCCGAGCCAGGGCAGGAGCCTCTTCCTGATTCCCGTCTCTCAGAACGTGTGAATGGGCGACACTGTCTCAGTTCCTCATCACCCAGATGAGCGTTTCCCGTCACGGGAAAACGCTGCAACGTTGTGGGTGAACAAGGAGCTCCCACATTTCTCTTACATCACGCAAAGCACTTTCCAGATGGGGTACGTTTCTCGGGGTCTTTAGGGGTGAGAGGATATTTGCCTTTCAAATAAGCTGCATACTCTCTTGTGTTAGCAAGAGTTCACAATTTCCGTTTTGCCCGGACTGCTGGGGATCTCAGGGGTGTAGCTAGACTAAATTTCAGAAACAGTGTTATTCTGGCTCCCTGGGACAATGCTGTCTTTTTTCCTAGGCGGTTTCTGTTCTTAAAAAAAAAATTGCTATCTTGCTGACACCGGTTTGACTCAGTGGATAGAGAGAGTGTTGGCCTTCGGACTGAAGGGTCCTTCAGTTCTGGTCAAGGGCACATGCCTTGGGTGTGGGCACATCCCCAGTGGGAGGCGTGCAGGAGGCAGCTGATCCATGTTTCCCTCTCATTGATGTTTCTCTCTCGTCAGTGTTTCCAACTCTCTATCTCTCTCCCTTCCTCTCTATAAAAAAATCAATAAAATATATATATAAAACAATTGCTACCTTATTAGTGCTATTAAGTGGTAGTCACGTCAAATTCTAAGTTGGACTATGAGGGCTATGATTTCTACATAAAATAAAAATAGGATTTAAAAAAATGTGCTTCTCACAGTAAAACGTGGCTCCAAGAATATAATATTTTTAGAGAATATGCAGCTACAATTAAAATTTAGGTTAAGCTCATATGGTTGTCCATCTGAGCCTGTGGATATGAATCTGGCGAACTCTTGATCCCTGTGACACAAAAAATGACTTGCCACCACATATTTGTACAATCTTTCCAACACAGTAGCATCTAGATAGAAGTGCCTTCAGTCTTACTAAGACAGAGAGAGTTTTGTGCCCTCATTTGGTGGATAGGAAATTGAGTTTTGTCCTGGCCAGGTAGCTCGGTTGTTTAGAGGTCATCTTGATACAGCAAAGCTTGTGCCCTGACTCTGTGTCCTGTCTCATCTCAGGAGCTTTTGTTCAGCATCAGAGCAGGGCCCGGACTTCTGAGGACATCTGAGGATGAGATGCGAGTCTTCAGAAGCAACCAATAAATGCATAAGAAGTGGAACAACAAATCGATGTTTCTCTCTTCTCTTCTCTTCTCTTCTCTTCTCTTCTCTTCTCTTCTCTTCTCTTCTCTTCTCTCTCTCTCTCTCCCTGTCTCTCTCTCTCTCATACTTATATTTTCTCTCTCAAATCTAAATAAAAAATAAGAAAAAGATATTGAATCTCCAGTAAGTAAAATGATATCTTGTTCTAGGTTGCTAAAAAAACACATGTAAGAATAAAGCATGTAATAGAAAGCCCATTATAAACGCTGTGTATCCTAAAGAAAGTTATACCACTTTCATGTTCATGGAAGGGAGGTTTCTGTGAGCTCTAATTGTATGTCTTTTAATAACTTCGTAGTCTACATGGAACAAAATGTACCCACTTGTGTATGCATTTCTATGAATGTGAACAAATGGGATTGGCTCACAATCAGGATATAGAACACTCGCATTACCACCGAGACTTCCCCCCATGTCTTTGGAGTTCACCACTGCCACCTCAGTCCCGATACACCTTCAGTCATGGAGAATTATTTCTGTCAATAGGAGAATTCCTAAAGGTGTACTGATTTGCGTCTATATTCTGTCAGCATATTTGTGAAAGCGATCCAAGTTCTATGTATGTGTTCTTCGTAATGTGCTATTACTAAGTGGTATTCCATTGTATTTCATCCTGGTTTTCACCTGTAATTTTCTAATAACAAGTGATGTTAAAGCTTGTTTCATGTGCATAGCTGCTATCATTTTTCTCATTTAGAGGAAATGGCAGATTCATTCTGTGGCTGTTTTTCTTTTAAATAAAACTGTGGTGACAAAAACATAACAAAAACACTTCTAATTGTCTGAGTCAGTGGCATTGAGGACATTCACGTGGTTGTGGGACCATCACCACCATCCATGTCATTTCTCCCAAACTCACTCTAGGTGGCCCATGAAAAGTACACTTCACCTCCCCTTCCGCAAGGTATTGGCAACCAACATTCTATGATCTGTGTCTGTGAGCTTGCTAGTCTAAGTGCTTCATGGAAGTAGCATCACATAGCATCTGTCCTTTTGTGATTGGGTCACTACACTTAGCATAGCGTCTTCAACCCACATTGTAGCACGAGTCAGAATTCCCTTCCTTTTTTTTTTTTTAATAATGAATAACATTCCCTTGTATGTGTACACCACATTGTGTTTATCTGTTTCTTGGACGATGGGCCCTTCGGCTATTTTTGCCTAATGGTGAATAATGCTACTATGAACAGACATGTATAAACATCCATTAAAGTTCCTGCTTTCAATCCCTTGGGAAAATACCCAGAAGTGAAATGACTGGTTCTTATGGTGATTCTACTTTTAGTGTTTTGAGGAACTGCTGTGCTGCATTTAGAAGCAGATATGTGACCTTGGAATGTAGAGCAAAGCCCAAGAGTGTCACTTCCTCCATTATCACCTCCAAACCTTGTTATTATTTTTTGTTTTTGGTTTTATTGATTCCAGAGGAAAAAAAAATGAGAGGGAGACAGAGATAGAAACAATGATGGGAAAGAAACGTCATCACTGGGCTGCCTCCTGCATGCCCCCTAATGGGGATAGAACCCAGAATCCTAACATATGTCCTGACCAGGAATCAAACCAGAGACCTTTTGGTTCCTGGGTCAACACTCAACCCGCAACCCATAGCAGCCAAGCTCCTTTAGTTTTCTTAGAAATAACTTTCACAGCCGAAATCGGTTTGGCTCAGTGGTAGAGCATCTGTCTGCAGACTGAAAGGTCCCAGGTTCGATTCCGGTAGCGGGTGTGCATGAGGCAGCTGGTCGATGGTTCTCTCTCATTGATGTTTCTAGCTCTCTATCTCTCTCCCTTTCTCTCTGTAAAATATCAATTATATATATATATATATATATATATATATATATATATATATATATATAAAACAAATAACTTTCACAGAATAGCAAGCTACTGCTCCCTAATATATGGGTCACTCATGAGGTGACCCATTAATGTATCGGGACTTGGAAGAGCAGAGCAAACAAGGTCTGGAGACATTCAGGGATTGCAAGGGGTCACATGGGCAGTGCAGAGGGCTGAATGAAGGCAACCCAGAGATACCCAGGTCTTAATCCCTGGCGCCCCAAAATGTCGCCATAAAAGGGAGAAGGGGGCTTTTCTGATGGGATTAAGGAAAGAATATACACGCAAAGAGCATGCTAGATTATTAGGGTTGATCCCTGAATCCAGTCACAAGAGTCCCCAAGATGGACATAGCAGGTGACTTTCTCCACACGGAGCAGGACGAGGCCATGTGACCAGGAGACAGGTCTCAGTGATGCAGCCACACGCCAAGGACAACCGGCACCCCATCTCCTGGAAGAAGCAAGAGACAGGTTTTCTCTTCCAGCCTCGGGAGGGAGTGAACCCTTGGAATGTAGAGCAAAGCCCAGGAGTTACGTTTTCTCCTTATCTCCTCCGAGTCTTGTTATTTCCTGTTTTGGAGAAATTCTGTTCTGTAGGATTTCTACACAACAGAACGTATTATGCAAGATGAGGTGTAGGACATGTTACCCCAACATGTGGCACCCAATCTTTCTTTGTTGCCGAGGTCTCTGTCAACAACGTAGAATGGCAGAGGGAGAAGATACTTTTACTCCCTGCATGTATTTCTGGTCTCAAGAACTAAGAGACTAAATTTCCATTTTTAAAAAATAATATATATTTTATTGATATTGTACAGAGAGGAAGGGAGAGAGATAGAGAGCTAGAAACGTTGATGAGAGAGAAACATCGACCAGCTGCCTCTTGCACACCCCCTACCGGGGATGTGCCCGCAACCAAGGTACATGCCCTTGACTGGATACGAACCTGGGACCTTTCAGTCCACAGACCGAGGCTCTACCACTGAGCCAAAGCGGTTTCCGCTAAATTTCCATTTTTTAAAGACACAGGGTGTGTGGGAATTTGCCACAACGGCCCCAGGAAGCCAATACAGGCGGGGATTCATGGGGCACCTCTGGGAGGACCCGAAGGAGGAGTTGAGAAAAGACCTCCTTTGCCAGACCCATCCCTCTGTTCCTCTTTGCAGCCAATTTCCTCAAAGCATTGTCTGGACCCACTCTGCCCACATGCTCTCCTCCAGTTCTCTGCTGCCATTGCTCCAATCACGTCTTCACACCTTCCCCACCAACCATTGAATTCCCTGTTGTCAGGGTCTCCAGTGACAATGTGTTCCCTTGTGTCTTCTCTTCCCTGTGTGCCTTCAGTCCTTCTCCTCCCTCACCTGCTGTCCTCCTCTCACACTGACATGTTCACGTCTCTCATCTGGACCTCTAGCCTCATCTCCAGATGTACACACCAGCTCTGTCACTGATGGCCCCCGTTGGATATAAAGTGTCTTCTCAGAATGAACATCACCCTCAAAACCATGTATCCATCAAACACACCCTTTCTTCTTCTTTTTAAAAAATATTTTATTGATTTTTTTTACAGAGTGCAAGGGAGAGGGATAGAGAGTTAGAAACATCGATGAGAGAGAAACATCTATCAGCTGCTTCCTGCACACTCCCCACTGGGGATGCGCCGGCAACCAAGGTACAAGCCCTTGACTGGAATCAAACCTGGGACCCTTGAGTCTGCAGGCTGACGCTCTATCCACTGGGCCAACCTGGCTAGGGCCAAACACACCCTTTCTGATGCTCAGGGCAAACACTTGGGCACCATCCCTGCCCTAGACTTCCTCTCAGTCCCCAAGTCAACTTGAACTTCAACATACATCCGGAAATTAAACCTCACTCTCCACCTGACCTTCCTGGCTCAACCACCATCCCTTCTTGCCTTCTGTGCCCTCCCCATTCTCTCTTTGGCTGCTGTGGACACGCTCGTCTATTCTGAAAAGTGCAGCCACGAGAACTGGTGGAAAAGAATGTTCAGCCATATCTCTGGTTTCCTCAATGGCTTCCAGGTCCTTGCATTTGCTGCAAGCTTTCACTAGGCTGCACACCATGGGGTCTGCACCTCCATCCACGGTCCCCTACCCCCCTCCAGGGTTCTTCCCCTTTGTAGATACACCATCAGGGACGCAGGCGCCCCCCGGACTGTCACGCCTGAGTCTTGTCTCCATCACACACCGGGCTGCTTCTGCCTCAGAGCTGAGGCTCTGCTCCCCATCTTTTCCTAGCTAATCTCCTTTAAGCCAACACACAGTCTGCTCTCTCACCAGCAGCCAGTCAGGGCTCAGACACCACAGTTCATACTCTCAGACATTGAGAACTATCCCCCCCCCCCCACACACACACATACACGGCACCTGATCCTTTTCTGGCATGATTTCTCCACAAACACACATCACCATTCAACAGACTCTACGTGTTTTATGTATATTACATTTTATCCTCTTGTCCCCGGAGATGACAGAGATTCTTAATGCCGGGTTCATGGTTGCATCCTTAGTGCAGACAGCACTGCTGACACATAGTAGGTGCACAGTTATCTTGCTAAAGAGTCTACACATAAAGGCCTCAATCCTGTTTGGTTCAAAATTACACAACAAACAGACATACACACATACACACATGTATAAGGAGGCGACTTTTCACTGAAGAACAACAACCAAAAAGGACCAGCACGTGGAGATGTGGGAATGGGGAGGGAAGGGCATTTCAGTAGAAGGAAATGCACCTGCAAAACGGTCAGAGTCACGAGGGGTCTGGCCAGGCTGGCAGTGGAGATGGCGTGGGATTCAGGGAGACGGTAGAATCGAGCGGAGACTCCAGCAGGGGACAAACCATGCCAAGCCCTCGGCTCCAGCCTGTGGGGTTTGCTCCTCCTCTCTGCACGTGGAGACGAGAGTGACTGTTCAGACGGCGCAGGAAGAGGACCACGTAACTCGGGGTCCACCACCAGGGACCCCGGCGAGGGAGGTCCGAGGCCACAGGAACAATCCCGGCAGGAGGCGGCCATCGTGTGGGTTGTGCCTGGAAGAAGGATGGGCAAGTCTTAGTGGACTGGCGAGAGCGGGACGGCAAGCGAAGTGTAGGACCAACCAGTCCTAACCTCAGAGAAGGAGGCCACCATGGCATCACCGTCATGGGAAACCCAGCAGAGAAGTGGGTTTGGGGAGGAAGGTGACAGCTCCATTTTATTTGTTTATTCGTTCGTTTGTTTGTTTATTCATTTATTTAGGAAATAATTCTATTGATATTTTTGCAGAGAGGAAGGGAGAGGGATAGTGAGTTAGAAACACTGCTGAGAGAGAAACATCAATCAGCTGCCTCCCGCATGCCCCCTACTGGGGATGTGCCCGCCACCAAGGTACCTGCCCTTGACGGGAATCCAACCTGGGACCCTTCAGTCCGCAGGCTGATGCTCTAGCCACTGAGCCAAATGGGTCAGGGCTGACAGCTCCATTTCAGCAATGCTGGTGGGCAGGCCTGAGGAAGGCTGTCAGGGGGTGTTGGGTGGTGACAGACCTGCATCACCCACCTGAGGGATCAACCCGAGACTCCGCTTGCATCCTTTGTGCTCCTTTGGGGCCTCGTGGCCTTCCTCCTGTGGTGCCTGCCTCTGAGGGAAGACACCGGGGGTCTTTCAGCGTGATCGCATCAGGTCCAGTGGGCAGCAGACCCAGCCCCCTGTCCCCGATTCAGGCCTGGAGAGGGTGTGTCTGGCCTGATACACTCTCCTGGTCGCTGCAGGTGCCTCCCACCCTGGAGAACTGGCTCATGGGACACTTGGGAGGCCTGTCTGTATGGAGGCCTCGCCTACCACCCCTTATGTTCCTGCCAGCCCCGCCCTGCACCATCGGGGTCCCAGGTCTTGGTTCAGCACTCGGCCTCGTGCCCCCTGCCCTCCCCGCACTTCCCTTCCCCCCTGAGCTGAGCTCACATGAGGACAAGGAGGCAGAGGAGGAGGAGCAGGGTCTTGACAGCCGTTTCCCCAATGGCCACCAGCACCACCTCTGCCCTGGGTCCTGATAATTCTGTCGGAAGAGGGACGAGGACAGAGTCACCTGCTCAGCCGCAATCCCATGTCCTTCTGCTCCCAGTCGGACCCTGGACACTGTTCCCCAGGCCTTCCTGCATCACCAAATTTGGGACCACCTGGGCTAGGGCCTAGACCAGCCATGGGCAAACTACGGCCCGCGGGCTCTTCTATCCAGCCCTAGGAGCCAAAGGGAGGAGGGTTCTCTTGCTCTCCCCTCCGCTCCTTCCCCAGTGGCCCAAGAGGAGAGAGCCAGCATGGTCAGGTTGCTTTTGTTCCGGCCCTCCAGTCCAGTGTAAGAACCCATGGTGGCCCTCGAGTCAAAAAGTTTGCCCACCCCTGGCCTAGACCCTGCCCTGACCCCAGCATTTGGACAGAAATGGAAATGTGTAGGGTGGAATTCGTCTGATTTGAAAACATTCTGTTGATCAATGGACACGATGGGGGGAAATGAATGAAAAGCCAACCCACTTAATGGGAGGGAACATTTGCTGGCTATAGGTTGGATAAGGATCAATAACCCGCCCACACACCAAACTCTTTCAAGGCAACAACAGGAAGTCAAGGAACCTGGTCAAACAAGGGGCAGAGACTGGATATAAAGTGTTCTTTGAAGGCGACATGCAAGTGAAACCATAATTCCATGACAAAATGAGGGACATCAGAGTTATTACAAAAATGCAAACCAAAGCTTGGTTGGAGTAACCTTTCACCCCCACTGGTAGCCTATGATTTATTTTTTTTTTAAATGGAAATGCTCACGTTGGCAATTGTGTGGAGACATTGGAAGCCTTATGCTTTGCTGGTGGGAATGTAAACTGGTGCGGTCACTGTGGAACACTGCCCAGAATTTCCTCAGAAATTTTCTATACATAGAAAGTACCACCTGACTCAGCAGTTGCACTCCCAGGTGCATGACCTAAAGAACAAAAATATCTTGCTGAAACTAGTTTAGCTCAGTGGATGTGGCGTCGGCGTGGGAACTGAAAGGTCCCAGGTTCCGGTCAAGAGTATGTGCCTTGGTTGTGGGCACCTCCCCAGCAGGGGGTGTGCAAGAGGCAGCTGATCAATGATTCTCCCTGATCAATGTTTCTAACTCTCTATCCCTCTCTCTTCCTCTCTGTAAAAAATCAATAAAATATATATTTAAAAAAAAGAAAAAAAGAATAAAAGTATCTGAACCAAAAAATATATGTGAAGTTCACAGCGGTATTATAACCGCCCCCCCACCCCCCCAAAAAAATGAAAACTCCCTCATGTCCATCAGCCGATCCACAGAAGAACGGAACGGGATACATCCATACAATGGACTGTTATTCAGACGAGCCTCAATCCCTTGTTCTCCGTCAGAGATGTGCCCACAGCCAGCTCCCTCCGTGCCGAGGACAACTCCACAGTCACAGAGACGGGAGTGGTGGGGGGCAGGGGGCGGGCAGCATCTGTCCCACAGATGGCAAAGGGCCCGTCAGGCCCTTCAGGTGAACAGCCAACACTCACAGCAGCGTGTGGGCACCGCTCACTTCCCGGGGGGAGACCCAGCTTCTGACGGCAGACTTCAGCGCCTTTGCCCAACCGCAAAACTATTTTCGTTGCCACTTCATGTTACAAAGTGGGAATGTGGGAGCATGCTTCCAGAGAGGCCGTGGACTGTGCCCCAGATGGGGTCGTCGGTGCGGACACCAGGCCAGGCCTTGAGATACCGTCTCATGGCCCCTTCCCAGCACGTGGGCCTTCTGTCAGGGGCAGAGCAGGACTGACTCCGTTCTGTACCGTGTCTTCCATCGTGTATCAAATGTACCAATTACCCAACCCACCCTTAAATCAGCCAATAGAAATACAGAGGGAAGTAACCCAGCGTGACCAGACCCTGACCCTCACCCCACCAATCAGAACCGGCCAACTCAGTGGCCCGAGCGTCACCCCACCACCCGACCCTAAACCCTATAAAAAAGACCACACTTTCAGAGCTCGGGGCTCTCTGCATCCGGCCGCTGCGTCGGTAGGGGCAGGGAGCCCGGGCTCCAGTTTGAATAAAGGTCCTTTTGCTTTTGCATCGGACTCGGCTCCCGGGTGGTCCCTGGGGATCTTGACATCTGGGCAGGGCACTTCATGACTGGAGTGCTGCCACTGCTACGAATCGTAACGCAAACACCTGTGGTTTCCGATGGTCTTCGGAGACCTTGCTTGAGGTTCCCGAGCCACAGGTTGTGAACCGCTGCTGTGGAGCCCAAGACCGTCTGGAAGAGGCCCTGCTTCCTACAGCCCATGACCCTGGCCCCTCCTTACCTGGGCCGTCTCCTAGGGTACCGCCTGGTGTTGGGTGCTGAGGGGGACCTGGGACAGGAAGAGAGAAGTTCCCACGTCTGTGAGCTGACACGTGGTGAGGATGGTGGACGCATTGCACTTCCACCCTCGGAGACCACGGAAATGCAAGAGGGTGTCTTCCCTCTTTGGGCTCTAGGTCTCCCACACAGCCAGGTCCCCAGGACAAAGCACCCAGCACCCCAGCCTGGCCCGCCTGCTCTGCACACCCTCCAGGGCCGGGAGCTCCGGCCCAGCACTCACAGTTGAGGTTCAGCCGGATGGTTCTCTCCACGGTCACCCCAGCGGCAGGAAAGTGCACCTGACAGGTGAGGTTGGCGCCGTGGTCCCGGGGCCGTGGGGTGAGGGTGAGCACGGAGGAGAGGCGGGTCCTGGGGCCCAGGGAGCTGTGGGCAGCTGACGTCCAGGAGAAGATGGGGGGCGTGCCCCGCTCACAGGCCCAGGGCACAGAGCAGGTCAGGTTCCTGGGGTGGCCGCACTCCAGGGTCCCCGGGATGAGGATGTCAGGTGTGTGGTTGAGGGCTGGAGAAGGGGCAGAGAGAGGTGATTAGGAGGGAGGGTCCCAGGTTCAGCCCTGAGAGAAGTCTCAGCTTCCTTCCAGCTCCTCCTTCTGAGCCCAACACGCTGTACCCGGACCCCCACCCAGGATGGGCCCCACCCCAGCCCTCTGAGGGGCCACCATAACGTCCCCTGAGGCCCCTCCTGGAGCCAGTTCCTTACCTGTCACTCGCACCGAGAGCATGTCCATTTTGTAAGAATATTTACTTATTGGGTACTTTTCCCTCTCCACCCTAAAATAGTATGATCCCTCATCTGTCCTCCGGGCGTCTCTGATGTCCAGGGAGCAGTTGTAGGTCCTGGGATCCCCGAGGAGGTGGAATCGGCCCCGGGTCTCCTCCTGCACGTCACGAGATGGGTTGTTGGTGGCCACCGCAGCGTCCAGGAGTTCCTCAGCTCCTTGGGGGAACCAGTAGCCATATGCAGGAGAAGGATCATTCAAGTAGCTCCCCGAGTGGGTGAAGGTGCAGGGCGCAAACACACACAAGCCCTCCTGCACCGTCACGGGCGTCTGCACTGTCAGCTTGTAGTATCTTCTATTCTGAGCCAGGGACCCTGCAGGGAAAGGAGGGTCAGCCACAGCCCTGACCCCACTCCCTTCCCCTGGCCCCCCAGCACTCACCTGCCCACAGCAGGGGCAGCAGCCACAGCATCTCTGACATGGAGGGCGTCTGGGCTCCTGTGGGTGGAGAAAGAATGAATACAGCGGGAGGAGGGACCGTGGTGAGACCACGGAAGCCGGGGAGGAGCACGAGATCGGGTTCGTTCACAAAAGAGGAACCTCAGAGCCCAAGTGCTGCCCCAGTCTGCACAGACCAGGTAGACACCCCTTAGCCCAGAGACCCAGGACAGAGAAGGACAGACAGAAAGCTAACCCCTCGTCCCTGAATTTTCCCTCCGGCTCCAGAGCAGAACCAGGACCTCTGAGGAGGGGACACGGGACTCTCTTAACGTTCTCCAGTTAGGGCCGTGGTCGGAAAACAGCGGCTCTCGAGCCACATGCTTCTCCTTGGCCCCTTGAGTGTGGCTCTTCCACAAAATACCGCGGCCTGGGCGAGTCTATGTTGAAGAAGTGGCGTTAGAAGAAGTTGACGTTTAAGAAATGTGGCTCTCAAAAGAAATTTCAGTCGTTGTCTTGTGGATTTCTGGCTCTGTGGACTAGTGAGTTTGCCGGCCACTGCTGAGTGCCTTTTCTGAGCTCTGGTGTCTACACCAGAGAGCTGGTTCACTCCTGCATTGACTGGAAGTCCCAGCCTCATGCAGAAGCTGCGGTTGGTCTTACAAGGTGTAGGATTCTGTAATGTCCATGTGGGCGTTAGGGGCAGAAGGCAAGAAGAGGGTTCCAAGTGAAGGGAAGGCAGCATTCACCCATTCATTCACTCATTCATTCACCAAACACTCCGTGCACATCTCAGAGTTGGTTGGCTGAAGACAAGAACAGGTCTCTGAACCTGGTCTATGTCCCTGAGTCGCTCCCCACCCAGTGACAACACTTCCTCCCAACCACAGTGCTGTCTTGGGCTTCAGAGCTGCTGCGGTCACTGGTGGGTCCACCATGTGACCTGGTGGCATGCTGGGTATTTTCTGAAAACACACGTGCGGATTCCTCTTTTACATCTTATTCTGATCCCAGGCGTTGCGGTGATGGCATCTCCAAGGGGAAGACCGAGTCGCGTCTTCATGCCACACAAAGGGAGAGAGACCACAGGCTCCCGGAGCCAGGGCAAGAACCTCTTTCGTATGATTCCCGTCTCTCAGAGCATGTGAATGGGCGACACTGTCTCAGTTCCTCATCACCCAGATGAGCGTTTCCCGTCACGGAAAAACGCTGCAAAGTTGTGGGTGAACAAGGAGCTCCCACATTTCTCTTACATTACTCAAAGCTCTTTCCAGATGGGGTACGTTTCTCGGGGTCTTTAGGGGTGAGAGGATATTTGCCTTTCAAATAAGCTTCATACTCTCTTGTGTTAGCAAGAGTTCACAATTTCCTTTTTGCCTGGACTGCTGGGGATCTCAGGGGTGTAGCTAGACTTAATTTCAGAAACAGTGTTATTCTGGCTCCCTGGGACAATGATGTCTTTTTTCCTAGGCGGTTTCTGTTCTGCCTTAAAAAAAATTGCTATCTTGCTGAAACCGGTTTGGCTCAGTGGATAGAGCATTGGCCTATAGACTGAAGGGTCCTGCAGTTCTGGTCAAGGGTACATGCCTTGGTTGTGGGCACATCCCCAGTGGGAGGTGTGCAGGAGGCAGCTGATCCATGTTTCTCTCTCGTTGATGTTTCTCTCTTGTCGGTGTTTCTAACTCTCTATCTCTCTCCCTTTCTCTCTATAAAAAAATCAATAAAATATATATGTAAAACAATTGCTACCTTATTAGTGCTATTAAGTGGTAGTCACGTCAAATTCTAAGTTGGACTATGAGGGCTCTGATTTCTACATAAAATAAAAATAGGATTTTAAAAAATGTGCTTCTCACAGTAAAATGTGGCTCCAAGAATATAATATTTTTAGAGAATATGCAGCTACAATTAAAATTTAGGTTCAGCTCATATGGTTGTCCATCTGAGCCTGTGGATATGCATCTGGCGAACTCTGTATCCCTGTGACAAAAAAAATGACTCGCCACCACATATTTGTACAATCTTTCCAACACAGTAGTATCTAGATAGAAGGGCCTTCAGTCTTACTAATACAGAGAGAGTTTTGTGCCCTCATTTGGTGGATAGGAAATTGAGTTTTGTCCGGGCCAGGGTAGCTCGGTTGTTTAGAGGTCATCCTGATACAGCAAAGTTGTGGGTTTGATCCCAGGTCAGGGCACAAGCCCTGACTCTGTGTCCTGTCTCATCTCAGGAGCTTTTGTTCAGCATCAGAGCAGGGCCCGGACTTCTGAGGATAGATGCGAGTCTTCAGAAACAACCAATAAATGCATAAGAAGTGGAACAACAAATCAATGTTTCTCTCTTCTCTTCTCTTCTCTTCTCTTCTCTTCTCTTCTCTTCTCTTCTCTTTTCTTCTCTCTCTCTCTCCCTGTCTCTCTCTCTCATACTTATATTTTCTCTCTCAAATCTAAATAAAACATAAGAAAAAGATATTGAATCTCCAGTAGGTAAAATGAGATCTTGTTCTAGGTTGCTAAAAAAACACATGTAAGAATAAAGCATGTAATAGAAAGCCCATTATAAACGCTGTGTATCCTAAAGAAAGTTATACCATTTTCATGGAAGGGAGGTTTCTGTGAGCTCTGATTGTATGTCTTTTAATAACTTCGTAGTCTACATAGAACGAAATGTAGCCACTTGTGTATGCATTTCTATGAATGTGAACAAATGGGATTGGCCCACAATCAAGATATAGAGCATTCGCACTACCACCGAGACTTCCCCCCACGTCTTTGGAGTTCACCACTGCCACCTCCAGCCCCGATACACCTTCAGTCGTGGAGAATTATTTCTGTCAATAGGAGAATTCCTAAAGGTGTACTGATTTGCGTCTATATTCTTTCAGCATATTTGTGAAAGCGATCCAAGTTCTTTGTATGTGTTCTTCGTAATGTGCCATTACTAAGTGGTATTCCATTGTATTTCATCCTGGTTTTCACCTGTAATTTTCTAATAACAAGTGATGTTAAAGCTTATTTTCATGTGTATAGCTGCTATCATTTTTCTCATTTAGGGGAAATGGCAGATTCATTCTGTGGCTGTTTTTCTTTTAAATAAAACTGTGGTGACAAAAACGTAACAAAAACACTTCTAATTGTCTGAGCCAGTGGCATTGAGGACATTCACGTGGTTGTGGGACCATCACCACCATCCATGTCCTTTCTTCCAAACTCACTCTCTGTAGCCCATGAAAAGTACACTTCACACCTCCCCCTCCAGATGTTGGCAACCAACATTCTACAATCTGTGTCTGTGAGCTTGCTAGTCGAAGTATTTCATGGAGGCAGTATCACATAGCATCTGTCCATTTGTGATTGGGTCGTTAGACTTAGCAAAGCGTCTTCACCCCACGTTGTAGCACAAGTCAGAATTCCCACCCTTTTTCTTTTTTTGAAGATGAATAACATTCCCTTGAATGTGTACACCACATTGTGTTTATCTGTTTCTTGGCCGATGGGCCCTTCGGCTATTTTTGCCTAATGGTGAATAATGCTACTATGAACAGAGATGTATAAACATCCATTAAAGTTCCTGCTTTCAATCCCTTGGGCAAATACCCAGAAGTGAAATGACTGGTTCTTATGATGATTCTACTTTTAGTGTTTTGAGGAACTGCCGTGCTGCATTTAGAAGCAGACCTTGGAATGTAGAACAAAGCCCAAGAGTTTCACTTCCTCCATTATCACCTCCAAACCTTGTTATTATTTTTGTTTTTGGTTTTATTGATTCCAGAGGGGGGAAAAATGAGAGGGAGACAGAGATCGAAACAATGATGGGAAAGAAACGTCATCACTGGGCTGCCTCCTGCATGCCCCCTAATGGGGATAGAACCCGGAATCCTAACATGTGTCCTGACCAGTAATCAAACCAGAGACCTTTTGGTTCCTGGGTCAACACTCAACCCCTGACCCACAGCAGCCAAGCTCCTTTAGCTCTCTTAGAAATAACTTTCTCAGCCGAAACCGGTTTGGCTCAGTGGTAGAGCGTCTGTCTGCAGACTGAAAGGTCCCCCGGGTTCGATCCCGTCAGGGGCATGTACCTTGGTTGTGGGCACATCACCGGGAGCGGGTGTGCAGGAGGTAGCTGGTCGATGATTCTCTCTCATTGACGTTTCTAGCTCTCTATCTCTCTCCCTTCCTCTCTGTAAAATATCAGTAAAATATATATATTTTTAAAAAAGAAATAACTTTCACAGAATAGCAAGCTACAGCTCCCTAAAATATGGGTCACTCATGAGGTGACCCACTAATGTATCGGGACATGGAAGAGCAGAGCAAACAAGGCCTGGAGACATTCAGGGATTGCAAGAGGTCCCATGGGCAGTGCAGAGGGCTGAATGATGGCAAGCCAGAGATACCCAGGTCTTAATCCCAGGAGCCCCAAAATGTCGCCATAAAAGGGAAAAGGGGGCTTTTCTGATGGGATTAAGGAAAGAACAGTCACGCAAAGAGCATGCTAGATTATTAGGGTTGATCCCTGAATCCAGTCACAAGAGTCCCCATGATGGACATAGCAGGTGACTTTCTCCACACGGAGCAGGATGAGGCCATGTGACCAGGAGACAGGTCTCAGTGATGCACCCACACACCAAGGACAACCGGCACCCCATCTCCTGGAAGAAGCAAGAGGCGGGTTTTCTCCTCGAGCCTCTGGAGGGAGGGAACCCTTGGAATGTAGAGCAAAGCCCAGGAGTTACGTTTTCTCCTTATCTCCTCCGAGTCTTGTTATTTCCTGTTTTGGAGAAATTCTGTTCTGTAGGATTTCTACACAACAGAAAGTATTATGCAAGATGGGGTGTAGGACATGTTACCCCAAGATGTGGCACCCTATCTTTCTTTGTTGCCGAGGTCTCTGTCAACAACGTCGAATGGCAGAGGGAGAAGATACTTTTACTCCCTGCATGTATTTCT
Organism: Vespertilio murinus; assembly: GCA_963924515.1. NCBI lineage: Eukaryota > Metazoa > Chordata > Mammalia > Chiroptera > Vespertilionidae > Vespertilio > Vespertilio murinus. The sequence goes on along the minus strand of OZ004716.1, from coordinate 45,663,499 downwards.
GGTCTCAAGAACTAAGAGACTAAATTTCCATTTAAAAAAAATAATATATATTTTATTGATATTTTACAGAGAGGAAGGGAGAGAGATAGAGAGCTAGAAATGTCGATGAGAGAGAAACATCGAGCAGCCGCCTCTTGCACACTCCCTACCGGGGATGTGCCCGCAACCAATGTACATGCCCTTGACTAGAATCGAACCTGGGACCTTTCAGTCCACAGAACAACGCTCTACCACTGAGCCAAACTGGTCTCGGCTAAATTTCCATTTTTTAAAACACAGGGTGTGTGGGAATTTGCCACAACGGCCCCAGGAAGCCAATACAGGTGGGGATTCATGGGGCACCTCTGGGAGGACCCGGAGGAGGAGTTGAGAAAAGACCTCCTTTGCCAGACCCATCCCTCTGTTCCTCTTTGCAGCCAATTTCCTCAAAGCATTGTCTGGACCCACTCTGCCCACATGCTCTCCTCCAGTTCTCTGCTGCCATTGCTCCGATCACATCTTCACACCTTCCCCACCAACCATCGAATTCCCTGTTGTCAGGGTCTCCAGTGACAATGTGTTTCCTTGTGTCTTCTCTTCCCTATGTGCCATCATTCCTTCTCCTCCCTCACCTGCTGTCCTCCTCTCACACTGACATGTTCACGTCTCTCATCTGGACCTCTAGCCTCATCTCCAGACGTACACACCAGCTCTGTCACTGATGGCCCCCGTTGGATATAAAGTGTCTTCTCAGAATGAACATCACCTTCAAAACCCTGTGTCCGTCAAACACACCCTTTCTTCTTCTTTTTAAAAAATATTTTATTGATTTTTTTTTACAGAGTGCAAGGGAGAGGGATAGAGAGTTAGAAACATCGATGAGAGAGAAACATCTATCAGCTGCCTCCTGCACACTCCCCACTGGGGATGCGCCGGCAACCAAGGTACAAGCCCTTGACTGGAATCAAACCTGGGACCCTTGAGTCTGCAGGCCGACGCTCTATCCACTGGGCCAACCTGGCTAGGGCCAAACACACCCTTTCTGATGCTCAGGGCAAACACTTGGGCACCATCCCTGCCCTAGACTTCCTCTCAGTCCCCAAGTCAACTTGAACTTCAACATACATCCAGAAATTAAACCTCACTCTCCACGTGACCTCCCTGGCTCAACTACCATCCCTTCCTGCATTCTGTGTCCTCTCCATTCTCTGTTTGGCTGCTATGGACACGCTCATCTATTCTGAAAAGAGCAGCCACGAGAACTGGTCGCAAAGAATGTTCAACCATATGTCTGGTTTCCTCAATGGCTTCCAGGTCCTTGCATTTGCTGCAAGCTTTCACTAGGCTGCACACCATGGGGTCTGCACCGCCCTCCAGGGTCCCCTACCCCCCTCCACGGTTCTTCCCCTTTGTAGATACACCATCAGGGACCCAGGCGCCCCCCCCCCCCCGGACTGTCACGCCTGAGTCTTGTCTCCATCACACACCGGGCTGCTTCTGCCTCAGAGCTGAGGCTCTGCTCCCCATCTTTTCCTAGCTAATCTCCTTTAAGCCAACACACAGTCTGCTCTCTCACCAGCAGCCAGTCAGGGCTCAGACACCACAGTTCATACTCTCAGACATTGAGAACTATCCCCCCCACCCCCCCCCCACACACACGGCACCTGATCCTTTTCTGGCATGATTTCTCCCCAAACACACATCACCATTCAACAGACTCTACGTGTTTTATGTATATTACATTTTATCCTCTTGTCCCCGGAGATGACAGAGATTCTTAATGCCGGGTTCATGGTTGCATCCTTAGTGCCGACAGCAATGCTGACACATAGTAGGTGCACAGTTATCTTGCTAAAGAGTCTACACATAAAGGCCTCAATCCTGTTTTGTTCAAAATTACACAACAAACACACATACACACATACACACATGTATAAGGAGGCGACTTTTCACTGAACAACAACAACCAAAAAGGATCAGCACGTGGAGACGTGGGAATGGGGAGGGAAGGACATTTCAGTAGAAGGAAATGCACCTGCAAAGTGGTCAGAGTTACGAGGGGTCTGGCCAGGCTGGGAGTGGAGATGGCGTGGGATTCAGGGAGACGGTAGAATCGAGCGGAGACTCCAGCAGGGGACAAACCATGCCAAGCCCTCGGCTCCAGCCTGTGGGGTTTGCTCCTCCTCTCTGCACGTGGTGACGAGAGTGACTGTTCAGACGTGGCAGGAAGTGGACCACGTGCCTCGGGGTCCACCACCAGGGACCCCGGCGAGGGAGGTCCGAGGCCACAGGAACAATCCCGGCAGGAAGCGGCCATCGTGTGGGCTGTGCCTGGAAGAAGGATGGGCGAGTCTTAGTGGACTGGCGAGAGGGGGATGGTGAGCGAAGTGTAGGACCAACCAGTCCTAACCACAGAGAAGGAGGCCACCATGGCATCACCGTGATGGGAAACCCAGCAGAGAAGTGGGTTTGGCGAGGAAGGGGACAGCTCCATTTTCTTTGTTCGTTTGTTTATTCATTTATTCAGGAAATAATTTTATTGATATTTTTGCAGAGAGGAAGGGAGAGGCATAGAGAGTTAGGAACACTGATGAGAGAGAAACATCAATCAGCTGCCTCCTGCACAACCCCTACTGGGGATGTGCCCGCAACCAAGGTACCTGCCCTTGTCGGGAATCCAACCTGTGACCCTTCAGTCCACAGGCCGACGCTCTAGCCACTGAGCCAAATGGGTCAGGGCTGACAGCTCCATTTCAGCAATGCTGGTGGGCAGGCCTGAGGGAAGCTGTCAGGGGGTGTTGGGTGGTGACACACCTGCATGACCCACCTGAGGGATCAACCCGAGACTCCGCTTGCATCCTTTGTGCTCCTTTGGGGCCTCGGGGCCTTCCTCCTGTGGTGCCTGCCTCTGAGGGAAGACACCGGGGGGGGGGGGTCTTTCAGCGTGATCGCATCAGGTCCAGTGGGCAGCAGACCCAGCCCCCTGTCCCTGGTGCAAGGCCAGGAGAGGGTGTGTCTGGTCTGCCACACTCTCCTGGTCGCTGCAGGTGCCTCCCACCCTGGAGACCTGGCTCATGGGACACTCGGGAGGCCTGTCTGTATGGAGGCCTCGCATACCACCCCTTATGCTCCTGCCAGCCCCGCCCTGCACCATCGGGGTCCCAGGTCTCGGTTCAGCACTCGGCCTCGTGCCCCCTGCCCTCCCCGGGTTTCCCTTCCCCCCTGAGCTGAGCTCACATGAGGACGACGAGGTAGAGGAGGAGGAGCAGGGTCTTGACAGCCGTTTCCCCAATGGCCACCAGCACCACCTCTGCCCTGGGTCCTGATAATTCTGTCGGAAGAGGGACGAGGACAGAGTCACCTGCTCAGCCGCAATCCCATGTCCTTCTGCTCCCAGTCGGACCATGGACACTGTTCCCCAGGCCTTCCTGCATCACCAAATTTGGGACCACCTGGGCTAGGGCCTACACCAGCCGTGGGCAAACTATGGCCCTTGGGCCGGATCCGGCCCGTTCGGCTGTTCTATCCGGCCCTCGGAGCTGAATGAGCGGAGGGTTCTCTTGCTCTCCCCTCTGCTCCTTCACCAGCGGCCCAAGAGGAGAGTGCCAGCACGGTCAGGTTGCTTTTGATCCGGCCCTCCGGTCCAGTATAAGAGCCCATGGTGACCCGCGAGTCAAAAAGTTTGCCCACCCCTGGCCTAGACCCTGCCCTGACCCCTGCATTTGGACAGAAATGGAAATGTGTAGGGTGGAATTCGTCTGATTTGAAAACATTCTGTTGATCAATGGACACGATGGGGGGAAATGAATGAAAAGCCAACCCACTTAATGGGAGGGAACATTTGCTGGCTATAGGTTGGATAAGGATCAATAACCCGCCCACACACCAAACTCTTTCAAGGCAACAACAGGAAGTCAAGGAACCTGGTCAGACAAGGGGCAGAGACTGGATATAGAGTGTTCTTTAAAGGCGACATGCAAGTGAAACCATAATTCTATGAGAAAATAAGGGAAATCAGAGTTATTACAAAAATACAAATTAAATCCATGCTGGAGTAGCCTTTCACCCCCACTGGTAGCCTATGTTTTTTTGTGTGTTTTTTTTAAAAAGGGAAATGCTCACATTGGCAATTGTGTGGAGACATTGGAAGCCTTATGCTTTGCTGGTGGGAATGTAAACTGGTGCTGCCACTGTGGAACACTGCCCGGAATTTCCTCAGAAATTTTCTATACATAGAAAGTACCACCTGACTCAGCAGTTGCACTCCCAGGTGCATGACCTAAAGAACAAACATATCTTGCTGAAACTAGTTTAGCTCAGTGGATGTGGCGTCGGCCTGCGAACTGAAAGGTCCCAGGTTCGATTCCGGTCCAGGGCATGTGCCTTGGTTGCGGGCACATCCCCAGCAGGAGGTGTGCAAGAGGCAGCTGATCAATGATTCTCCCTGATCAATGTTTCTAACTCTCTATCCCTCTCTCTTCCTCTCTGTAAAAAAATCAATAAAATATATATTTTTTTAAAAAAATAAAAAAAGAACAAAAGTATCTGAACCAAAAAATGTATGTGAAGTTCACAGCGGGATTATAACCACCACCCCCCCCCCAAAAAAAAAAAATGAAAACTCCCTCATGTCCATCAACCGATCCATAGAAGAACGGAACGGGATACATCCATACAATGGACTGTTATTCAGACGAGCCTCAATCCCTTGTTCTCCCTAAGAGAAGATGTGCCCGCAGCCAGATCCCTCCGTGCGGAGGACAACTCCACAGTCACAGAGACGGGGGTGGTGGGGGGTAGGGGGCGGGCAGCATCTGTCCCACAGATGGCAAAGGGCCCGTCAGGCCCTTCAGGTGAACAGCCAACGCTCACAGCAGCGTGTGGGCACCGCTCACTTCCGGGGGGAGACCCAGCTTCTGAGGGCAGACTTCAGCGCCTTTGCCCAACCGCAAAACTATTTCCGTTGCCACTTCACGGTACAAAGTGGGAATGTGGGAGCATGCTTCCAGAGAGGCCGTGGACTGTGCCCCAGACGGGGTTGTCGGTGCGGACACCAGGCCAGGCCTTGAGATACCGTCTCATGGCCCCTTCCCAGCACGTGGGCCTTCTGTCAGGGGCAGAGCAGGACTGACTCCGTTCTGTACCGTGTCTTCCATCGTGTAGCAAATGTATCAGTTACCCAACCCACCCTTAAATCAGCCAAAGGAAACACAGATGGAAGCAACCCAGCGTGACCAGACCCTGGCCCTCACCCCACCAATCAGAACCGGCCAACTCAGTGGTCTGAGCATCACCCCACCACCCGACCCTAAACCCTATAAAAAAGACCACACTTTCAGAGCTCTGGGCTCTCTGCATCCGGCCACTGCATCGGTAGGGGCAGGGAGCCCGGGCTCGAGTTTGAATAAAGGTCCTTTTGCTTTTGCATTGGATTCGGCTCCCGGGTGGTCCCTGGGGATCTTGACATCTGGGCACGGCACTTCATGACTGGAGTGCTGCCACTGCTACGAATCGTAACGCAAACACCTCTGGTTTCCGATGGTCTTCGGCGACCTTGCTAGAGGTTCCCGAGCCACAGGTTGTGAACCGCTGCTGTGGAGCCCAAGACCATCTGGAAGAGGCCCTGCTCCCTACAGCCCATGACCCCGGCCCCTCCTTACCTGGGCCGTCTCCTAGGGTACCGCCTGGTGTTGGGTGCGGAGGGGGACCTGGGACAGGAAGAGAGAAGTTCCCACGTCTGTGAGCTGACACGTGGTGAGGGTGGTGGACGCATTGCACTTCCACCCTCGGAGACCACGGAAATGCAAGTGGGACCGGGCTTTGGGCTCTAGGTCCCCCACACAGCCAGGTCCCCTTCAGGACAAAGCACCCAGCACCCTTGCCTGGCCCGCCTGCTCTGCACACCCTCAGGGGACGGGTGCTCCGACCGACTCAGCACTCACAGGTGACGTTCAGCCGGATGGTTCTCTCCACGGTCACCCCAGCGGCAGGAAAGTGCACCTGACAGGTGAGGTTGGTGCCGTGGTCCCGGGGCCGTGGGGTGAGGGTGAGCACGGAGGAGAGGCGGGTCCTGGGGCCCAGGGAGCTGTGGGCAGCTGACGTCCAGGAGAAGATGGGAGACGTGGCCCGCTCACAGGCCCAGGGCACAGAGCAGGTCAGGTTCCTGGGGCGGCCGCACTCCAGGGTCCCCGGGAAGAGGATGTCGGGTGTGTGGTTGAGGGCTGGAGAAGAGGCAGAGACAGGTGATCAGGAGGGAGTGTCCCTGAGAGAAGTCTCAGCTTCGTTCCAGCTCCTCCCTCTCAGCCCAACACGCTGTACCCCGACCCCCTCCCAGGATGGGCCCCATCCCAGCCCTGTGAGGGGCCACCATAACGTCCCCTGAGGCCCCTCCTGGAGCCAGTTCCTTACCCGTCACTCGCACCGAGAGCATGTCCATTTTGTAAGAATATTTACTTGTTGGGTACTTTTCCCTCTCCACCCTAAAATAGTATGATCCCTCATCTGTCCTCCGGGCGTCTCTGATGTCCAGGGAGCAGTTGTAGGTCCTGGGATCCCCGAGGAGGTGGAATCGGCCCCGGGTCTCCTCCTGCACGTCACGAGATGGGTTGTTGGTGGCCACCGCAGCGTCCAGGAGATCCTCAGCTCCTTCGGGGAACCAGTAGCCATATGCAGGAGAAGGATCATTCCAGTAGTTCCCCGCGTGGGTGAAGGTGCAGGGCGCAGACACGCACAAGCCCTCCTGCACCGTCAGGGGCGTCTGCACCGTCAGCGTGTAGTATCTTCTATACTGAGCCAGGGACCCTGCAGGGAAAGGAGGGTCAGCCGCAGCCCTGACCCCACTCCCCGTGGCCCCCCATGCACTCACCTGCCCACAGCAGGGGCAACAGGCACAGCATCTCTGACATGGAGCGTATCTGGGCTCCTGTGGGTGGAGAAAGAATGAATACAGCGGGAGGAGGGACCGTGGTGAGACCACGGAAGCCGGGGAGGAGCACAAGATCGGGTTCGTTCACAAAAGAGGAACCTCAGAGCCCAAGTGCTGCCCCAGTCTGCACAGACCAGGCAGACACCCCTTAGCCCAGAGACCCAGGACAGAGAAGGACAGACAGAAAGCTAACCCCTCGTCCTTGGGTCTTCCCTGCGGATCCAGAGGAGAACCAGGACTCTGAGGAGGGGACACGGGACTCTCTTAACGTTCTCCCGTTAGGGTCGTGGTTGGCAAACAGTGGCTCTCGAGCCACATGCGTCTCTTTGGCCCCTTGAGTGTGGCTCTTCCGCAAAATACCGCAGCCTGGGCGAGTCTATGTTGAAGAAGTGGCGTTAGAAGAAGTTGACATTTAAGAAATGTGGCTCTCCAAAGAAATTTCAGTCGTTGTCTTGTGGATATTTGGCTCTGTGGACTAGTGAGTTTGCCGGCCACTGCTGAGGGCCTTTTCTGAGCTCTGGTGTCTACACCAGAGAGCTGGTTCACTCCTGCATTGACTGGAGGTCCCAGCCTCATGCAGAAGCTGCGGTTGGTCTTACAAGGTGTAGGATTCTGTAATGTCCATGTGGGAGTTAGGGGCAGAAGGCAAGAAGGGGGTTCCAAGTGAAGGGAAGGCAGCATTCACCCATTCATTCACTCATTCATTCACCAAACACTCCGTGCACATCTCAGTGTTGGTTGGCTGAAGACAAGAACAGGTCTCTGAACCCGGTCTATGTCCCTGAGTCGCTCCCCACCCAGTGACACCACTTCCTCCCAACCACAGCGCTGTCTCGGGCTTTAGAGCTGCTGCGGTCACTCGTGGGTCCACCATGTGACCTGGTGGCATGCTGGGTATTCTCTGAAAACACACGTGCAGGTTCCTATTTTACATCTTATTCTGATCCCAGGCGTTTCAGTGATGGCATCTCCCAGGGTAAAACCGAGTCGCGCCTTCATGTCACACAAAGGGAGAGAGACCACAGGCTCCCCGAGTCAGGGCAAGAACCTCTTTCGTATGATTCCCGTCTCTCAGAGCGTGTGAATGGGCGACACTGTCTCAGTTCCTCATCACCCAGATGAGCGTTTCCCGTCAGGGAAAAATGCTGCAAAGTTGTGGGTGAACAAGGAGCTCCCACATTTCTCTTACATTACTCAAAGCTCTTTCCAGATGGGGTACGTTTCTCGGGGTCTTTAGGGGTGAGAGGATATTTGCCTTTCAAATAAGCTTCATACTCTCTTGTGTTAGCAAGAGTTCACAATTTCCTTTTTGCCTGGACTGCTGGGGATCTCAGGGGTGTAGCTAGACTTAATTTCAGAAACAGTGTTATTCTGGCTCCCTGGGACAATGCTGTCTTTTTTCCTAGGCGGTTTCTGTTCTGCCTTAAAAAAAAATTGCTATCTTGCTGACACCGGTTTGGCTCAGTGGATAGAGCGTTGGCCTACGGACTGAAGGGTCCTGCAGTTCTGGTCAAGGGCACATGCCTTGGTTGTGGGCACATCCCCAGTGGGAGGCGTGTAGGAGGCAGCTGATCCATGTTTCTCTCTCGTTGATGTTTCTCTCTCGTCAGTGTTTCTAACTATCTCTCTCCCTTCCTCTCTATAAAAAAATCAATAAAATATATATATAAAACAATTGCTACCTTATTAGTGCTATTAAGTGGTAGTCACGTCAAATTCTAAGTTGGACTATGAGGGCTATGATTTCTACATAAAATAAAATTAGGATTTAAAAAAATGTGCTTCTCACAGTAAAACGTGGCTCCAAGAATATAATATTTTTAGAGAATATGCAGCTACAATTAAAATTTAGTTTCAGCTCATATGGTTGTCCATCTGAGCCTGTGGATATGCATCTGGCGAACTCTGTATCCCTGTGACAAAAAAAAATGACTCGCCACCACATATTTGTACAATCTTTCCAACACAGTAGCATCTAGATAGAAGGGCCTTCAGTCTTACTAAGACAGAGAGAGTTTTGTGCCCTCATTTGGTGGATAGGAAATTGAGTTTTGTCCTGGCCGGGTAGCTCGGTTGTTTAGAGGTCGTCGTGATACAGCAAACTTGTGGGTTTGATCCCAGGTCAGGGCACAAGCCCTGACTCTGTGTCCTGTCTCATCTCAGGAGCTTTTGTTCAGCATCAGAACAGGGCCGGACTTCTGAGGACATCTGAGGATGAGATGCGAGTCTTCAGAAGCAACCAATAAATGCATAAGAAGTGGAACAACAAATCGATGTTTCTCTCTTCTCTTCTCTTCTCTTCTCTTCTCTTCTCTTCTCTTCTCTTCTCTTCTCTTCTCTTCTCTCTCTCTCTCCCTGTCTCTCTCTCTCATACTTATATTTTCTCTCTCAAATCTAAATAAAACATAAGAAAAAGATATTGAATGTCCAGTAAGTAAAATGATATCTTGTTCTAGGTTGCTAAAAAAACACATGTAAGAATAAAGCATGTAATAGAAAGCCCATTATAAACGCTGTGTATCCTAAAGAAAGTTATACCATTTTCATGGAAGGGAGGTTTCCGTGAGCTCTGATTGTATGTCTTTTAATAACTTCGTAGTCTACATGGAACAAAATGTACCCACTTGTGTATGCATGTCTATGAATGTGAACAAATGGGATTGGCCCACAATCAAGATATAGAACTCTCGCACTACCACCGAGACTTCCCCCCACGTCTTTGGAGTTCACCACTGCCACCTCCAGCCCCGATACACCTTCAGTCGTGGAGAATTATTTCTGTCAATGGGAGAATTCCTATAAGTGCACTGAGTTGCGTCTATATTCTGTCAGCATATTTGTGAAAGCGATCCAAGTTCTATGTATGTGTTCTTCGTAATGTGCTATTACTAAGTGGTATTCCTTTGTATTTCATCCTGGTTTTCACCTGTAATTTTCTAATAACAAGTGATGTTAAAGCTTGTTTTCATGTGCATAGCTGCTATCATTTTTCTCATTTAGGGGAAATGGCAGATTCATTCTGTGGCTGTTTTTCTTTTAAATAAAAACTGTGGTGACACAAACTTAACAAAAACACTTCTAATTGTCTGAGCCAGTGACATTGAGGACATTCACATGGTTGTGGGACCATCACCACCATCCATGTCATTTCTCCCAAACTCACTCTAGGTGGCCCATGAAAAGTACACGTCACCTCCCCTTCCCCCAGATATTGGCAACCAACATTCTACGATCTGTGTCTGTGAACTTGCTAGTCTAAGTGCTTCATGGAAGTAGTATCACATAGCATCTGTCCTTTTGTGATTGGGTCACTAAACTTAGCATAGCGTCTTAAACCCACGTTGTAGCACGAGTCAGAATTCCCTTCCTTTTTTTTTTTTTTTAATAATGAATAACATTCCCTTGTATGTGTACACCACATTGTGTTTGTGTTTTTTGGCCGATGGGCCCTTCGGCTATTTTTGCCTAATGGTGAATAATGTTACTATGAACAGAGATGTATAAACATCCATTAAAGTTCCTGCTTTCAATCCTTTGGGCAAATACCCAGAAGTGAAATGACTGGTTCTTATGGTGATTCTACTTTTAGTGTTTTGAGGAACTGCCGTGCTGCATTTAGAAGCAGATATGTCACCTTGGAATGTAGAGCAAAGCCCAAGAGTTTCACTTCCTCCATTATCAGCTCCAAACCTTGTTATTATTTTTTGTTTTTGTTTTTATTGATTCCAGATGGGGGGAAAATGAGAGGGAGACAGAGATAGAAACAATGATGGGAAAGAAACGTCATCACTGGGCTGCCTCCTGCATGCCCCCTAATGGGAATAGAACCCGGAATCCTAACATGTGTCCTGACCAGGAATCAAACCAGAGACCTTTTGGTTCCTGGGTCAACACTCAACCCCTGACCCACAGCAGCCAAGCTCCTTTAGCTATGTTAGAAATAACTTTCACAGGTGAAACCGGTTTGGCTCAGTGGTAGAGCGTCGGTCTGCGGACTGAAATGTCCCAGGTTCGATTCCGGTCAAGGGCATGTACCTTGTTTGCGGGCACATCCCCAGAAGGGATTGTGCAAGAGGCAGCTGGTGGATGTTTCTCTCTCATCGATGTTTCTAGCTCTCTATCTCTCTCCCTTCCTCTCTGTAAAATATCAATAAAATATGTATATATTTTTTAAAAAGAAATAACTTTCACAGAATAGCAAGCTAGTGCTCCCTAAAATATGGGTCACTCATGAGGTGACCCACTAATGTATCGGGACATGGAAGAGCAGAGCAAACAAGGCCTGGAGACATTCAGGGATTGCAAGAGGTCCCATGGGCAGTGCAGAGGGCTGAATGATGGCAACCCACTGATACCCAGGTCTTAATCCCTGGCGCCCCAAAATGTCGCCATAAAAGGGAGAAGGGAGCATTTCTGATGGGATTAAGGAAAGAACAGTCACGCAAAGAGCATGCTAGATTATTAGGGTTGATCCCTGAATCCAGTCACAAGAGTCCCCAAGATGGACATAGCAGGTGACTTTCTCCACACGGAGCAGGATGAGGCCATGTGACCAGGAGACAGGTCTCAGTGATGCAGCCACACATCAAGGACTACTGGCATCCCATCTCCTGGAAGAAGCAAGAGACGGGTTTTCTCTTCCAGCCTCGGGAGGGAGTGAACCCTTGGAATGTAGAGCAAAGCCCAGGAGTTACGTTTTCTCCTCCTCCGAGTCTTGTTATTTCCTGTTTTGGAGAAATTCTGTTCTGTAGGATTTCTACACAACAGAACGTGTTACGCAAGATGGGGTGTAGGACATGTTACCCCAAGATGTGGCACCCAATCTTTCTTTGTTGCCGAGGTCTCTGTCAACAACGTAGAATGGCAGAGGGAGAAGATACTTTTACTCCCTGCATGTATTTCTGGCCTCAAGAACTAAGGTACTAAATTTCCATTTTTTTAAAAAAATATATTTTTTATTGATATTTTACAGAGAGGAAGGGAGAGAGATAGAGAGCTAGAAACGTCGATGAGAGAGAAACATGGACCAGCCGCCTCTTGCACACTCCCTACCGGGGATGTGCCCCCAACCAAGGTACATGCCCTTGACCGGAATCGAACCTGGGACTTTTCAGTATGCAGACCGACGCTCTACCACTGAGCCAAACCGGTCTCAGCTAAATTTCCATTTTTTTAAAGACACAGAGTATGTGGGAATTTGCCACAACGGCCCCAGGAAGCCAATACAGGCAGGGATTCATGGGGCACCTCTGGGAGGACCCGGAGGAGGAGTTGAGAAAAGACCTCCTTTGCCCAGACCCATCCCTCTGTTCATCTTTGCAGCCAATTTCCTCAAAGCATTGTCTGGACCCACTCTGCCCACAACCTCTCCTCCAGTTCTCTGCTGCCATTGCTCCAATCACGGCTTCACACCTTCCCCACCAACCATTGAATTCCCTGTTGTCGGGGTCTCCAATGACAATGTGTTCCCTTGTGTCTTCTCTTCCCTGTGTGCCATCATTCCTTCTCCTCCCTCACCTGCTGTCCTCCTCTCACACTGACATGTTCACGTCCTTCATCTGGACTTCTAGCCTCATCTCCAGACGTCCACACCTGCTCTCTCACTGATGGCCCCATTGGATATAAAGTGTCTTCTCAGAATGAACCCTCAAAACCCCGTGTCCCTCAAACACACCCTTTCTTCTTCTTTTTAAAAAATATTTTATTGATTTTTTTTTTTTTACAGAGTGGAAGGGAGAGGGATAGAGAGTTAGAAACATCGATGAGAGAGAAACATCGATCAGCTGCCTCCTGCACACTCCCCACTGGGAATGCGTCCGCAACTAAGGTACATGCCCTTGACTGGAGTCGAATCCGGGACCCTTGAGTCCGCAGGCCGATGCTCTATCCACGGGGCCAATCTGGCTAGGGCCAAACACACCCTTTCTGATGCTCAGGGCAAACACTTGGGCACCATCCGTGCCCTAGACTTCCTCTCAGTCCCCAAGTCAACTTGAACTTCAACATACATCCAGAAACCTCACTCTTCACCTGACCTCCCTGGCTCAACCACCATCCCTTCCTGCCTTCTGTGCCCTCCCCATTCTCTCTTTGGCTGCTGTGGACACGCTCGTCTATTCTGAAAAGAGCAGCCAGGAGAACTGGTGGCAAAGAATGTTCAGCCATATCTCTGGTTTCCTCAATGGCTTCCCGGTCCTTGCATTTGCTGCAAGCTTTCACTAGGGTGCACACCATGGGGTTTGCACCTCCCTCCAGGGTCCCCTACCCCCCTCCACGGTTCTTCCCCTTTGTAGATACACCATCAGGGACCCAGGCGCCCCCGCAGACTGTCAAGCCTGAGTCTTGTCTCCATCACACACCGGGCTGCTTCTGTCTCAGAGCTGAGGCTCTGCTCCCCATCTTTTCCTAGCTAATCTCCTTTAAGGCAACACACAGTCTTCTCTCTCACCAGCAGCCAGTCAGGGCTCAGACACCACAGTTCATACTCTCAGACACTGAGAACTATCCCCCCCACCCCCCCCACACACACGGCACCTGATCCTTTTCTGGCATGATTTCTCCCCAAACACACATCACCATTCAACAGACTCTACGTGTTTTATGTATATTACATTTTATCCTCTTGTCCCCGGAGATGACAGAGATTCTTAATGCCGGGTTCATGGTTGCATCCATAGTGCCGACAGCAATGCTGACACATAGTAGGTGCACAGTTATCTTGCTAAAGAGTCTATACATAAAGGCCTCAATCCTGTTTTGTTCAAAATTACACCACAAACAGACATACACACAGACACACACACATGTATAAGGAGGTGACTTTTCACTGAACAACAACAACCAAAAAGGACCAGCACTCGGAGATGTGGAAATGGGGAGGGAAGGACATTTCAGTCGAAGGAAATGAACCTGCAAAGTGGTCAGAGTCACGAGGGGTCTGGCCAGGCTGGGAGTGGAGATGGCGTGGGATTCAGGGAGACGGTAGAATCGAGTGGAGACTCCAGCAGGGGACAAACCATGCCAAGACCTCGGCTCCAGCCTGTGGGGTTTGCGCCTCCTCTCTGTACGTGGAGAGGAGAGTGACTGTTCAGATGGCGCAGGAAGTGGACCACATGCCTCGGGGTCCACCACCAGGGACCCCGGCGAGGGAGGTCCGAGGCCACAGGAACAATCCAGGCAGGAGGCGGCCATCCGTGTGGGTTGTGCCTGGAAGAAGGATGCGCAAGTCTTAGTGGACTGGCGAGAGCGGGACGGCGAGCGAAGTGTAGGCCCAACCAGTCCTAACCTCAGAGAAGGAGGCCATCATGGCATCACCGTGATGGGAAACCCAGCAGAGAAGTGGTTGTGGGGAGGAAGGTGACAGCTCCATTTTATTCGTTTATTTGTTCGTTTGTTTGTTTATTCATTTATTTAGGAAATAATTCTATTGATATTTTTGCAGAGAGGAAGGGAGAGGGATAGAGAGTTAGGAACACTGATGAGAGAGAAACATCAGTCAGCTGCCTCCTGCACGCCCCCTACTGGGGATGTGCCCGCCACCAAGGTACCTGCCCTTGATGGGAATCCAACCTGGGACCCTTCAGTCCACAGGCCGACGCTCTAGCCACTGAACCAAATGGGTCAGGGCTGACAGCTCCATTTCAGCAATGCTGGTGGGCGGACCTGAGGGAAGCTGTCAGGGGGTGTTGGGTGGTGACACACCTGCATGACCCACCTGAGGGATCAACCCAAGACTCCGCTTGCATCCTTTGTGCTCCTTGGGGGCCTCGGGGCCTTCCTCCTGTGGTGCCTGCCTCTGAGGGAAGACACGGGGGGTCTTTCAGTGTGATCGCATCAGGTCCAGTGGGCAGCAGGCCCAGCCCCCTGTCCCTGGTGCAAGGCCAGGAGCGGGTGTGTCTGGCCTGACACACTCTCCTGGTCACTGCAGGTGCCTCCCACCCTGGAGACCTGGTTCATGGGACACTCGGGAGGCCTGTCGGTATGGAGGCCTCGCCTACCACCCCTTATGCTCCTGCCAGCCCCGCCCTGCCCCATCGGGGTCCCAGGTCTCGGTTCTGCACTCGGCCTCCTGCCCCCTGCCCTCCCCGGGTTTCCCTTCCCCCCTGAGCTGAGCTCACATGAGGACGACGAGGCAGAGGAGGAGGAGCAGGGTCTTGACAGCCGTTTCCCCAATGGCCACCAGCACCACCTCTGCCCTGGGTCCTGATAGTCCTGCCGGAAGAGGGACGAGGACTGAGTCACCTGCTCAGCCGCAATCCCATGTCCTTCTGCTCCCAGTCGGACCCTGGACACTGTTCCCCAGGCCTTCCTGCATCACCAAATTTGGGACCACCTGGGCTAGGGCCTAGACCAGCCGTGGGCAAACTACGGCCCTCGGGCCGGATGCGGCCCGTTCGACTCTTCTATCCGGCCCGCGGAGCCGAAAGAGCGGAGGGTTTTCTTCCTCTCCCCTCCGCTCCTTCACCAGAGGCCCAAGATGAGAGTGCCAGCATGGTCAGGTTGCTTTTGATCCGGCCCTCCGGTCCAGTATAAGAGCCCATGGTGACCCGCGAGTCAAAAAGTTTGCCCACCCCTGGCCTAGACCCTGCCCTGACCCCTGCATTTGGACAGAAATGGAAATGTGTAGGGTGGAATTCATCTGATTTGAAAACATTCTGTTGATCAATGGACACGATGGGGGGAAATGAATGAAAAGCCAACCCACTTAATGGGAGGGAACATTTGCTAGCTATAGGTTGGATAAGGATCAATAACCCGCCCACACACCAAACTCTTTCAAGGCAACAACAGGAAGTCAAGGAACCTGGTCAGACAAGGGGCAGAGACTGGATATAGAGTGTTCTTTAAAGGCGACATGCAAGTGAAACCATAATTCTATGAGAAAATAAGGGAAATCAGAGTTATTACAAAAATACAAATTAAATCCATGCTGGAGTAGCCTTTCACCCCCACTGGTAGCCTATGTTTTTTTGTGTGTTTTTTTTAAAAAGGGAAATGCTCACATTGGCAATTGTGTGGAGACATTGGAAGCCTTATGCTTTGCTGGTGGGAATGTAAACTGGTGCTGCCACTGTGGAACACTGCCCGGAATTTCCTCAGAAATTTTCTATACATAGAAAGTACCACCTGACTCAGCAGTTGCACTCCCAGGTGCATGACCTAAAGAACAAAAATATCTTGCTGAAACTAGTTTAGCTCAGTGGATGTGGCGTCGGCGTGGGAACTGAAAGGTCCCAGGTTCTGGTCAAGAGTATGTGCCTTGGTTGTGGGCACATCCCCAGCAGGGGGTGTGCAAGAGGCAGCTGATCAATGATTCTCCCTGATCAATGTTTCTAACTCTCTATCCCTCTCTCTTCCTCTCTGTAAAAAATCAATAAAATATATATTTTTTTAAAAAATAAAAAAAGAACAAAAGTATCTGAACCAAAAAATGTACGTGAACTTCACAGCGGTATTATAACCGCCCCCCACCCCC
Organism: Vespertilio murinus; assembly: GCA_963924515.1. Classification (NCBI taxonomy): domain Eukaryota; kingdom Metazoa; phylum Chordata; class Mammalia; order Chiroptera; family Vespertilionidae; genus Vespertilio; species Vespertilio murinus. The sequence continues at coordinate 45,647,120 of OZ004716.1, read as the reverse complement.
CCAAAAAAATGGAAACTCCCTCATGTCCATCAACCGATCCACAGAAGAACGGAATGGAACATCCATACAATGGACTGTTATTCAGACGAGCCTCAATCCCTTGTTCTCCGTCAGAGAAGATGTGCCCGCAGCCAGATCCCTCCGTGCCGAGGACAACTCCACAGTCCCAGAGACGGGGCTGGTGGGGGGCAGGGGGCGGGCAGCATCTGTCCTACAGATGGCAAAGGGCCCGTCAGGCCCTTCAGGTGAACAGCCAACGCTCACAGCAGCGTGTGGGCACCGCTCACTTCCCGGGGTGGAGAGACCCAGCTTCTGAGGGCAGACTTCAGCGCCTTTGCCCAACCGCAAAACTATTTCCGTTGCCACTTCACGTTACAAAGTGGGAATGTGGGAGCATGCTTCCAAAGAGGCCGTGGACTGTGCCCCAGACGGGGTTGTCGGTGCGGACACCAGGCCAGGCCTTGAGATACGGTCTCATGGCCCCTTCCCAGCACGTGGGCCTTCTGTCCGGAGCAGAGCAGGACTGACTCCGTTCTGTACCGTGTCTTCCATCGTGTATCAAATGTACCAATTACCCAACCCACCCTTAAATCAGCCAATAGAAATACAGAGGGAAGTAACCCAGCGTGACCAGACCCTGGCCCTCACCCCCACCAATCAGAACCGGCCAACTCAGTGGCCTGAGCGTCACCCCACCACCCGACCCTAAACCCTATAAAAAAGACCACACTTTCAGAGCTCGGGGCTCTCTGCATCCGGCCGCTGCGTCGGTAGGGGCAGGGAGCCCGGGCTCGAGTTTGAATAAAGGTCCTTTTGCTTTTGCATCGGACTCGGCTCCCTGGTGGTCCCTGGGGATCTTGACATCTGGGCACGGCACTTCATGACTGGAGTGCTGCCACTGCTACGAATCGTAACGCAAACACCTGTGGTTTCCGATGGTCTTCGGCGACCTTGCTAGAGGTTCCCGAACCACACGTTGTGAACCGCTGCTGTGGAGCCCAAGACCATCTGGAAGAGGCCCTGCTCCCTACAGCCCATGACCCCGGCCCCTCCTTACCTGGGCCGTCTCCTAGGCAACCGCCTGGTGTTGGGTGCTGAGGGGGACCTGGGACAGGAAGAGAGAAGTTCCCACGTCTGTGAGCTGACACGTGGTGAGGGTGGTGGACGCATTGCACTTCCACCCTCGGAGACCACGGAAATGCAAGTGGGACCGGGCTTTGGGCTCTAGGTCCCCCACACAGCCAGGTCCCCTTCAGGACAAAGCACCCAGCACCCTTGCCTGGCCCGCCTGCTCTGCACACCCTCAGGGGACGGGTGCTCCGACCGACTCAGCACTCACAGGTGACGTTCAGCCGGATGGTTCTCTCCACGGTCACCCCAGCGGCAGGAAAGTGCACCTGACAGGTGAGGTTGGCGCCGTGGTCCCGGGGCTGTGGGGTGAGGGTGAGCACAGAGGAGAGGCGGGTCCTGGGGCCCAGGGAGCTGTGGGCAGCTGACGTCCAGGAGAAGATGGGGGGCGTGCCCCGCTCACAGGCCCAGGGCACAGAGCAGGTCAGGTTCCTGGGGCGGCCGCACTCCAGGGTCCCCGGGATGAGGATGTCAGGTGTGTGGTTGAGGGCTGGAGAAGAGGCAGAGACAGGTGATCAGGAGGGAGGGTCCCTGAGAGAAGTCTCAGCTTCGTTCCAGCTCCTCCCTCTCAGCCCAACACGCTGTACCCTGACCCCCTCCCAGGATGGGCCCCATCCCAGCCCTGTGAGGGGCCACCATAACGTCCCCTGAGGCCTCTCCTGGAGCCAGTTCCTTACCCGTCACTCGCACGGAGAGCATGTCCATTTTGTAAGAATATTTACTTGTTGGGTACTTTTCCTTCTCCACCCGAAAATAGTATGATCCCTCGTCTGTCCTCCGGGCGTCTCTGATGTCCAGGGAGCAGTTGTAGGTCCTGGGATCCCCGAGGAGGTGGAATCGGCCCCGGGTCTCCTCCTGCACTCTACGAGATGGGTTGTTGGTGGCCACCGCAGCGTCCAGGAGTTCCTCAGCTCCTTCGGGGAACCAGTAAACATATGCAGGAGAAGGATCATTCCAGTACCTCCCCGGGTGTGTGAAGGTGCAGGGTGCAGACACGCACAAGCCCTCCTGCACCGTCACGGGCGTCTGCACCGTCAGCGTGTGGTATCTTCTATACTGAGCCAGGGACCCTGCAGGGAAAGGAGGGTCAGCCGCAGCCCCTGACCCCACTCCCTCCCCCTGGCCCCCCAGGCACTCACCTGCCCACAGCAGGGGCAGCAGCCACAGCATCTCTGGCATGGAGGGTGTCTGGGAACCCCCGAGTGCGGCAAAGGAGGAAGACAGCCCGTGGGAAGACGGACGGAGCGTGGTGAGGCCACGGAAGCCGGCCGGGGAGGGGCAGCGGATCCGGGCCCTTCTCAAAAGGGGAACCTCAGAGCCCAAGCCCTTACCCGTCTCTGCCCAGAGGCCCCGGCAGCCGCCCAGAGAAGGAAGGACGGACGGAAAGTGAACCCCGAGTCCTGTCCTATCTCTGGTCCTCCCTGCGGCTCCAGAGCGGAGCCAGGACCTCTGAGGATGTCTGAGGAGGGGACACGGGAGTCTGCTATGGTCCTCCCAATAGGGGCTTTCCTGAGCTCTGGTGTCACATAAACGGAAGAGTCTTAGGGAAAATGTAGAAGACAGCCATCATTCCAGGCATTCACTCACTCACTCATTCCTCCACTCACTCATTCATCCACCCATTCATTCATTCATTCATTCACCCATTCACCCCCTCATCTGCTCATTCTGCCAGAGTGGGAGGACACACCACAGCCCAGAGACCCCCCGATGCGGTCTGTCCTGCATGTTCTGGACCTGGGTGAGCCCCCCCCGCTGACCTACGAGGGGAGCGGCAGGGGCCCCCGCAGACCCGAGGCCGGACAGACCCTGGGTGGGTGTCTGAGTCCTGACCAGGCAGAGGAGCTGCCGGTGCCCCGTGTGCACGGGGGAGAGGCCACTTCCTGGCCCGAGAGTCCCCGCGTCGTGTGAACCCGTGGCTCTGAACCAGGGCCCGCCGGAAGCATGTGGCAACGTCTGGGCGCACGTCACGGCCCCCGGCTAGGGAGGAGGGTGCCGCGGGCAGCCCGTGGGTGGAGCCCAGAGACGGTTCCGCACATCCTGTGATGCGCACAGCACGGCCCCCCCAGACAGCACGCCCAAAGGTCAGCCGTGCCAAGGGCGAGACACCAGTTCTGGGCCCCAGGGTGTGGCGTGTCAGATATGCCTCAGGGTCCTGGGAAAAGTGTCAGGGGCAGCCATTGTTTCACTCACTCACTCATTCTCTCACTCACTCATTCTCTCACTCATTCTCTCACTCACTCATTCTCTCACTCACTCACTCACTCATTCACTCACTCACTCACTCACTCACTCACTCATTCTCTCACTCATTCTCTCACTCACTCACTCATTCTCTCACTCACTCACTCTCTCACTCACTCACTCACTCACTCACTCATTCTCTCACTCACTCACTCATTCTCTCACTCACTCACTCATTCTCTCACTCACTCATTCTCTCACTCACTCATTCTCTCACTCACTCACTCTCTCACTCACTCACTCACTCACTCACTCACTCTCTCACTCACTCACTCACTCACTCACTCACTCATTCTCTCACTCACTCATTCTCTCACTCACTCATTCTCTCACTCACTCACTCATTCTCTCACTCACTCATTCATTCACCCATTCACTAATTCACCCATTCACTAATTCACCCATTCACTAATTCATTCATTCATTCACTCACCGATTCCTTCACTCGAGAAACAGACTGAGCCGGTGCCCTGAGTGGGGGCCGGAGGAGAGAAGACCGGCAGACGCCCTCCGTCCTTGCCCAGAGATGGCCCCCGTGAGGGCGGGTGGCAGAGGACCTCGGGACCTGCCTGGTAGAGGCCGAGATGGTGAAACCAGGCTGGGGCCATGACTGGAGGCCCCGCTGGCTGGTGGCTCTTGGGCACGTGGCCTGGGCTCTGAGGGGACGAGGAGGAGCACCCCCCGCTGCGGGCCCAGGGATAGTGAGGGGGGACGTCACTGAGGCGGGGGGGGGGGCGGGGTAGGGAGCGCTCTGCCTTCTCCCTGCTCACACGCCCTCGGCCCGAAGTCTGGTCTCCTTTCTCACTTCCCTTCCTCCTGGGCCCTCACCGCTGCGGGGAGCCACACTCCCCCCACCCCAACCCCTCCCTCCATCCCCCCCACCCCACCCCACCCCTACCCCCTGGCACCAGAGCGCTAGCTCCGGGCCATACCTCCCTCTTCATCATCAGCTCCCTGACCTCCACGCGGGGAGACCCGCCCGTCCATTCCCTGCGCTGGAGCTGGGGGTGGACAGACAGACAGACACACACACACACACACTGACCCCCGGCCCGGCTGCCGTGGGGTGGGGGTGGGGGTGCGGGGAGCTCGCAGTTCCTCCTGCGGAGGGGCCCGGGGCGGCTGCCCCGGGGAAGCTAGGCCGCTGTGGCCCAGCCCTGGGGTGGCTCACATCCCCTTCCGTGTCTCTCCTGGCCAGCACCCACACGCCTGACCCCCGGGCCCTTCACCCAGGCCCCCTGTGTCCCCCCCCCACACACACAGCCCTGTGTGCCCCCGGCACCCCTGAAGCTGACCCTGAGAATAAGGTAGAGAGCTGATGGGCCTCATCCAGGCTGAGCCGGGGTCCCCGCTGGCCTGGAATGTGCCCCCCTGTATCCCCCCTTCCCCACCCCCTCCCATAGCTCCTGAGCAGGAGCAGCCCAGACCCCAGCCTCCTTCTGTCCCTCTGCCCCCGTCTCCCCTCTTCCCCCACCCCCCAGACAGGGAGCCCTGGGCGCCCGCAGGTGCCACGCCAGCGGGTGAACTCCCCAGGTCTCCAGCCCTGCTGGGCAGGACAGCTCCGCGCCTGGGCACCAAGGACAGGCTGGGTCCAGGGCGTGGCCACCGGAGGGGCGTCTGCATCACCTCCCAGTCCCCCCACCGGGATGCGGGGAGTCCTCCCCCCACCCTGAACCCCACCCCAGGTCACGGAAAGGCTGCGTGGAGCAGACTGGGTGCACAGCAGAGTGTGAGTTGAGGGGGGAGGAGCCCCCAGCATGCAGGAGCCGAAGGCTGCATGCACAGGGGCCAGGGGTGCAGGAGGCTCTGCAGCGACCGCAGGGAGCGAGCCTGGCTCCTGGGGCAGGATTGCACGGGCTTTCCCGGGGCAGGATTGCAGGGGCTTGTTGGCGGGATTCCGCGGGCGGACCGGGGCCTCGGGCAGCGCAGGCTGCAGGCTCCGTGACAGCGTCCTGGGCCCCGCAGCGCAGAGGACGGACCCCCCGTTTCTCACGGCTCTGGAAGCTGGGAGCCCCGGGGTCAAAGGCCAGCAGGCTGGGTTCCTGGTGTGGGCCCGCCTCCCTCCCGGCCTCACATGTGGGGAGAGCAATGGGAGATCACTTTCTCTTCCTGTTCTTTTCTTTTGTTTCTCTTTTCTTTTCTTTGGGAGCAAAAATTAATATAAGACACTGTCTTATTTTGGGGGAAACAGGGTACGGTCAAGTTAACTGTCTACTGGTAATTATGGTAAAGGGTCCCGTATCTCTCTCCGTAAAAGGAAGCACGTGTCCATCATTTCACTTTTCACCCTGTCCCAGCGGTTTCCCCGCTTCGCTCTCTGCCCCTCCTCCCTGGTCTACCCCCCAGTGGATGTCACGTAACTCCGCTGCGCCCCTCCCCTCCGACGGCAATGTATAAACACAGATGCAACTGAAATATAGTAGCAGCGATTGTCCTTGGGTAAAAGCTGCTGTTTGAGTTGTAACCTTACTATTCTGACTTCGGCCTTCGCTTGCTCGCTTAAACATTAGGGCAGTGACGGGAGATGGATTCCCACCGACTCAGTGGCTTTAGGGGTAGAAACTGTGGATAACCTTCTTTAGAGAGAGATTAACCTCTGAGTTCTGCTTCTGTATTGTCGGCAAGATAGGGCCACATTCCAATGTCCTTTAGAATTTAGGACAATGGAAAATTCCCCTGGTTTGAACCTTTAAAAAGACTTGTCTACACCTGGAACAGCACGGTCGTGTGGAGCCACCTACGTGTGTGTGCTCTTGTGGCTGCCTTGGCCAGATATTTCAATACACCTTTGCCTGCTTTTTTTTTTTTTTTTTTAATATATTTTATTGATATTTTACAGAGAGGAAGGGAGAGAGATAGAGAGCTAGAAATGTCGATGAGAGAGAAACATCGACCAGCTGCCTCTTGCACACCCCCTACCGGGGACGTGCCCACAACCAAGGTACATGCCCTTGACCGGAATTGAACCTGGGACCTTTCAGTCCACAGACCGACGCTCTACCACTGAGCCAAACCGGTTTCGGCTGCCTGCTTTTTTTAAAAAATAAATCATCAGCCTCCGGTGGTCTTATTTTGAACCCAGGGTTTGACCCCACAACAGTAACCCTGCATTCTCTGGAGCATTTCCTCCATTTATTGAGGTTCTGCTTCCCGGACTACGTCCACAGTTTGGCTCCAATAAACTCACAGAAATTCTTTACAGGTTTCAATGTTGTTGTTGTTTTCGTTAACAGTCTGATGCCGAAGTTTCCTCTTTCTTTCTTTTTTTTTTTTATTCTTCACTATTTCTTTTTTTCATTTTATTTTATTTTTATTTTTTTAAAATTTATTAAGGTATTATATGTGTACATAGCTTACCATTGCCCTCCCCCCCCCATAGATGCCCTCCCTCCCCAGAGTTTTGTGCCCATTGATTGTTCTTATATGCATGCATACCAGTCCTTCGGTTGATCTCTTATCTCCCCCAGATCACTCTACCCCCCCCCCCTGTCATTGGACAGTCTGCTTGTTGCTTTACTGTCACTATATCTATCTTTCTGTTCATTCATTTATAATGTTCTTTATTATCCATAAATGAGTGAGGTCATGTGGTGTTTCTCTTTCACTGACTGGCTTATTTCACACAGCATGATGCTCTCCAATTCCATCCAGGTTGCTGCAAATGATGAGAATTCCTTCCTTTTTATGGCAGCATAGTATTCCATCGTGTCGATGTACCATAGTCTTCTGATCCATTCATCTGCTGACGGGCACCTAGGCTGTTTCCAAATCCTAGCTATGATAGATTGTGCTGCTATGAACATAGGGGCGCATCTATCTTTTCTGATTGGGGTTTCTAGCTTCTGAACCTCTTCACTGATACGAACCCTAGGGCAATGGGAGCTAAAGAGAAAATGAACAAATGGGACTACATCAAAATAAAAGGCTTTTTTTTTTTTACATCAAAACAAACCATCAACAAAACAACAAGAAAACCCATGGTGTGGGAGAACATATTTGCAAATGATATCACTGATAAAGGTTTAATCTCCAACATCTACAGACAGCTCATACAACTCAATAAAAGGAAAATAAATGAGCCAATTAAAAAATGGGCAATTGCCAGGTCGGTTTGGCTCAGTGGTAGAGCGTCGGTCTGCGGACTGAAAGGTCCCGGGTTCGATTCTGGTCAAGGGCATGTACCTTGGTTGCGGGCATATCCCCGGTGGGGGGTGTGCAAGAGGCAGCTGGTCGATGGTTCTCTCTCATCGACGTTTCTGGCTCTCTATCTCTCTCCCTTCCTCTCTGTAAAATATCAATAAAATATATATATTTTTAAAAATGGGCAATGGACCGAAGTTCCCTCTTTCAAGGAACCAAGAGCGGCAGAGCCGAGAGGAAGCCCCGGCGGGAAGGCGAGGCGGGCGGTTTCGGTGCACACAGGAGAGGAACCTCAGGCCGGCTCCCCATCACAACCGCCCCGAACCCTGCGGTTGAGAGAGGGGCACAGACAGGCCAGCCCAGCCTGGGAGGGCAGCACCCGCCCGTCTCTCCCGACTCCTGCCCGTAGCCGGTCCTTGGCCACCGGCTCTCTGTTCCGGGGACCAAGGCCCATGAATCCTGCTGAGAAGCGGAGAAAGAGGCCCCCGCCGGTTCGGCTCCATGGAGAGAGCGTCGGGCCTGCGGACAGACGGAAGGGTCCTGGGTTGTGGTCCCGGGCAAGGGCACACGCCCGGGTTGCGGGCCGGATCCCCAGGAAGGGGGTGCGCGCCTACTGAGGGGGCAGCCGATCAGTGATTCTTTCTCATCGTCGATGTTTCTGATAGATCCTCCGCCCTTCCTCCAGCGGATGGACGGACGTAAACTCCACCTGCAGCCGGACACTCCTGAGCGCTGAGCCACCCATCAGCACCTGCCAGGTACCCTCAGCCCCCCGATTCCTAAGTCCCTAGGTCTCTCATCATAGGCCTTACAGGAAACCACCCATCAGCGTGTGCTGAGTGCCCTAAACCCGTCCCCTCTCTTTCCTCCCCTTAAAAAGGGCATGGACCCTGGCCCTCGCTCTCTTCCTCTCTCTCTCTCTCTCTCTCTCTCTCTCTCTCTCTCTCTCTCTCTTTCTCTCTCTCGAAGCCAGCAGTGGTACTCCTCTCCTCAATACCGCCTGTGTCCTGGCATCCCAGTCTCTGTTTCATCTTTAGATGAAAGTTTCTGTTTCTATATGGACATATAACTTCCATATAGCAAAACCCGAAGATCTCAAGCATTCCGTTTAATCATTTTTTGGCAGATGTACACCCCCCCGTGGAACCCATCCCCAGTCAGTTACATAACATGTTCATCACTCTAGAAACCTCCTTCGTGACGCCCCCATTCTCGGGCAGCCTCTAGTCTGGATCCTAGAACCCCAAGACTGTCCTTGACTCTCCGCGCGACCACAGGCAAGCAACTTAACCGCTCTGGGCCCCAGCTCACTCCCGTGCAGAATTGGGGACAAAGAAGGGGCCCATCCCTATGGGGCCACCTTGAGGATGGAAAGCTCATTCCAGGGAAATCAAAGCAGAGCCTGGCACAGAGGGAGTGTCCAACGAAGGCTAGTTCGTGTGATTCGTGTTGACACGGAAGCCAGTTCCCAAAAGCGTTTCAGGTCGGTTTCTACGTCTCTTTCCCTCTCTCCCTTCCTCTCTGAAATCGACGCTGGTCTCAGAGAGGAAGGGAGAGAGGGAGGAAGAGGAGGAAGAGGATGGAAGTCGGGTTTCTAGGAAACCACAAGCCCTGCCCCTAATTACCTGGGCATTTAGCACCCAGAACGCATGCACTCCTCTCCTCCTCACCCGGCCAGCCTCTCTCCTCCAGCCCGCGATGGGGGGAAGGGGGGGCTGGGTGCGGAGCGGAAAGCCTGTCTCCCTCCCTCCCGGGGGTGAAGGCTGCTGGGGACTCCCCTCGTAACGCTCAGTGCGCAGCGCGGGGTTCCGGCTGACCCCATGGCTGTCCCTCTGGCTTTCCCCATGCCCGCCCCCGCAGCCTGCACCTGTGCGTCCTGGGCCACCCGAGGTCACCCAGAGGTCATGTTGTGTCTGGCGCCGATGCAGGAAATGAGCTGGCGACCTGGTGACCCTGGGCAGTAGGTTTAGTTACAGCTTCCTGCGTAGCACCAGGGAAAGTGCGCTCTCTCTCTCTCTCTCTCTCTCTCTCTCTCTCTCTCTCTCTCTCTCTTTCTCTTTCTCTTTCTCTTTCTCTCCTCTTTTTTTCTCTCTCCTTCCCCTCTCTTCCTCCTTCCCCTCTCTCCCCCCTTTCTCCCTCCTCTCTCTCCCTTCCTCTCTCCCCTTCTCTTTCCCCCTTCCCTTCCCCTCTCTCCCCCCCCTCCCTCCTTTTCCTTCCTTTTCCTCCTCCCCTCCCTCTCTCTTCCCCATCCCCTCTCTTCTCCTCTCTCTCCCTCTCTCCCCTTTTCTCTCTTCCTTTCTTTCTCCCTCCTCTCTCCCCCTCCCTCTCTCCCCTTCTCTTCCCCCTCCCCCCCTCTCTCCCTCCCTCCCCTTCCCTCCCCAGAGATTCCTGATACCCTACTTTGCAACCACCTCCCATCCAGTGCCCCCAGCAAGCCAAGTCAGAACCTCCTGGGAAACCTCCCCCCAGCCAAGGAGGTGAGCCTGCCGCCACCACCTTCCTGTGGAACCCGCAGAGGCGGTTCATTCAGGTTTCCGCCACCGGGCGGCAGCAATGGCCCTTCCAGCTCTGGTCCTCTCCACCAGCGATTGGAGTCAGGGGAAAGGTCGGGAGACTTCCATGGTCAGCTGGAGCCGGTCCAGTGCGTTGCTGGGAGCCAGTTGGTGGGAGTGTTTCGTGTCCGTTAACTACTGTTCTAACCGCTTCACCTGCAATAGCTCCTTTGAGCTTCAGGACCTCCCACCGAGGTCCAGAGTCATGACCCGCTTCCCACTGGAGGAGCGATCACGAGGTTCACAGGTGTGTCTCTGCTTTCTTTTAGTAGGTTTATTGAGGTACCATTGGGGAAAAAATGGCACCTATTAAATGCGTGCAATGTGATGCGTTTGGACATCTGCTTACACCTGTTCAAACCACGGCCGTGATCAAGGTCAGAAATACATCCACCCCTTCTCGGCGTTTCCCTGTGTCTCCTGTCGGTTTGTCGTAAGAAAATGCAAGCCCTGGCCCGTAGCTCGGTAGGTGAGAGCGTCTTCCCGCTACACCAAGGTTGCGGGTTCGATCCCCAGACAGGACACACACGAGAAGCAACCAAAGAATGCATAATGAAGTGGAACAAGAAATAGATCTCTCGATCTCTCTCATTTCTCTCTCTCTCTCACTCTCACTCTCCCCTCTGTCTCTCTCTTTCTCTCTCTTTTAAAAAAATATATATTTTATTGATTTTCCACAGAGAGGAAGGGAGAGGGATAGAGAGCTAGAAACGTCGATGAGAGAGAAACATCGACCAGCCGCCTCCTGCACATCCCCCACCGGGGACGTGCCCGCAACCAAGGTACATGCCCTTGACCGGAATCGAACCTGGGACCCTTAAGTCCACAGACAGACACTCTATCCACTGAGCCAAACCGGTTTCGGCCATAATGGTCTCTTAGGCTTTTACATATACAGATGTAATTATTAACAATGCTATTGTTAATATAATTATTATTTTCCCATCCCACTTTCTTCTTCTCTGATGGGGCTCCGGCCTCTAACCCTATCTGTCTCACCCACCCCCATGAGTCTTTAGTCAGTGGCTCTCAACGAAACCGGTTTGGCTCAGTGGATAGGGCGTCGGCCTGCGGACTGAGGGGTCCCAGGTTCGATTCCGGTCAAGGGCGTGTGCCTTGGTTGCGGGCACATCCCCAGTGGGGGGTGTGTAGGAGGCAGCTGGTCGATGATTCTCTCTCATCGATGTTTCTGACTCTCTATCCCTCTCTCTTCCTCTCTGTTAAAAGTCAATAAAATATATATACATATATATTTTTAAGTAAATCTCTGTGTTTTCCGATGGTCTTAGGCGACCCCTGTGAAATTTGATCCCCAAAGGGGTCGAGACCCACAGGTTGAGAACCGCTGCTGTAGAGCCTAAGTCCATCGGAAAACACAGATATTTACATTAGGATTCATTAACAGCAGCAACATGACACTTATGAAGTAGCAACGAGAGTGATGTTATGGCTGGGGGTCACCACAACGTGAGGGCCTGCATTAAAGGGTCGAGGACCGCATTAGGATGGTTGAGAGCCACTGCTTTAGACCAAGAACAGGGTTACTTTGGTTCATGGCTCCAGGGCTCCCCCTGGTGGCCTGACGCATTGGTGCGGTGGCGTTTGTACGGAGGGGCACAGAGATGGATGGGTCTGCTGGTTGTCACGGTCCCAGGAGGTCTACAGGCCCATGGAGGGGCACAGAGATGGGTCTGCTGGTTGTCACGGTCCCAGGAGGTCTACAGGCCCATAGAGGGGCACAGAGATGGGTCTGCTGGTTGTCACGGTCCCAGGAGGTCTACAGGCCCATGGAGGGGCACAGAGATGGGTCTGCTGGTTGTCACGGTCCCAGGAGGTCTACAGGCCCATAGAGGGGCACAGAGATGGGTCTGCTGGTTGTCACGGTCCCACGAGGTCTACAGGCCCATAGCGATCCCGGGTGACCATTCCTCGTGGCCTCCCGGCCTGATAAGCAGGGAGGAGGGCCCGTTTTATGAGGGTGCATTCTGGCTGTGCTGGGCAGAACCTTGCCCTGGGAGGGGCCGTGATGTTTCACTCTCGATAAGAAGATAAGAAGGTGCCAAGCGGGGCTCTGTAAGCTCTGACAGTTCGGCTCCCTCTCTCTCTCTCTCTCTCTCTCTCTCTCTCTCTCTCTCTCTCTCGTGCCTGACTCGGCTTTGGTTGCCAAGGCTTCCTGGAGAAACACACGTTGCCAGCCACGCGCCTCGATAAGACCCCAGCCGCGTCTCTCCATGATGCTCTTAAAAAAAAAAAATTATTGATTGAGCCTTAACTGGTTTGGCTCAGTGGATTGAGCATCGGTGCGGACTGAAAGGTCCCGGGTTCGATTCCGGCCAAGGGCATGTACCTTGGTTTCGGGCACATCCCCAGTGGGGGGGGGGGGGTGGCGGCGGCGGCATGCAGGAGGCAGCTGATCGATGCCTCTCTCTCATCCATGTTTTTTAACTCTCTACCTCTCTCCCTTCCTCTCTGTAAAAAAAAAATCAATTATATATATATACACACATATATATACTTATATATATATATAAGTATATATACTTATATATAAGTATATATATACTTATATATATGTCTTTAATATATATATCTTTAATATATATCTTTTATATATATATATATATATATATATATATATATATATATATATATATTAAAGACTTGTCCTTGTTCCTTTGTTTGGTGTCTTCAAGTTTTCGGGAACGTGAGTTGGTGGGTTCTGTTTTGTGTTTTTGTTTTGTTGTGTGTTGTTTTTTTGTAACTGGGACCGAAGAGAGCGGCTACGTAATACGTAAATAAATACCTTAAGCAAACAGAGGCACCTCCGCGCCATAAAGATAGCGAGCGGCTCCCCCGCGGCCGTCCCGCCCGGCCCGGCCCCTCCCACGCTCGGTGCAGAGTCCAGCCCCGGAGGAGGCGGGAGGCCGACGGGCACCCGGCAGCTCTTCGCCCGGGACACACGGGTGAGGGTGGGTGCTGGCGCAGCAGAGGCCGGTCCCAGACTCTGGAGAGATCCCCCCCGGACACCGGGAGGACCCTCGGGCACCCATGCACCTTCCCGGACCCAGCCGCAGCCCCTGGAGGGAGCTGGTCCTCGTGGGTAAGAGAAAGCGGACCGAGCAGGGCTGGATGGGGGCGAGGGGAGGGGATGGGGCTCAGCTAGGATTTTCATGAGCTCACACACCTGGGCACAACTTCCCTACACCCCCCACCTCCCACCCCCCCCACACACAGAACTTTCCCCAGGGTGCCCCCTCTCCCTGACCCCCTCCTCCACCTCTCCAACGGGGCCCCCCCAAACCCCTTACCCAGAGCTCCTTCTCCACACAGAACCAAGGCTCTGGGCCCCCAGAACAGCGGATCCCCAACAGATCCCCGGCTCTGTGCCACATCCGCCCCACCCCCTCTGGAGTTAGACACTAAATCAAAGTCTTGGGGGACTTTTATCCTCCATCCAGATACCCCTGCCCACGGCTCTCCCTCCCGGCTCTGCCCCGCGCTCACAGAGAGGGCCGTGGTGACCGAGATGGGCCCTCCCCGAGTCCACCTCCCTGGCCAGCTACCCATCGGCCACCCCATCCCCTCAACCCAGGGTGGTGGGGGGCCCAGGAGGGGGGACGCAGGAGGCTGGGGCAGCCCCCCAGGGCCGGGCCATCAGACCCAGGCTGGGGAGGAGGAGGCGACACCCACGCCGAGAGCTGAGGGATGGGCGGACGTGAGTCAGCCAGGAGGAAGTGGGGGCCGGCGGGCCAGAAGTGGGGAACCGCTCGTGGGAAAGGGGGGGAGGGCGGCGGGTCAAGAGGGCGGGGTGCATGGCTGGGACACCCAGGACCCAGGCGTGCAGGGATGCTGTGGCTTCCAGCGGATGAACGAATGAAGGAATGAATGAATGAGGGAGGGAGGGAGGGCATGGGGTGGGGCGGTGGGAGAGATGGGGTGGGAAAGGCGTCTAAATGAGCCTGCAAGGCCAGCTCTCTCACTCGGGGTGTCCCCAAAGCCACCCTGAGTCTGGACTCGGCCCCGGGAGAGCCGTGGCGAGCGGTGGTGAGGGTCTGAGCGTGTGTGCGTGTGTGTGTGGGGGGGGGGGGGGGAGCAGGGCCACCACTGGCCTTCGTAAGGATCTGCGTGAGGATGGGCCGGAGGACGCGTGGAAGAGGCCGAGGATGCGCTCGGGCTGGAAGACGAGGAGAGAATGGACCAGCGGGGAGGCGGAGAGGATGGGAGAGGACAGGGTGTCTGAGGGTCCTTACCTGAATGATGGAAATTATCCTCCCCCCTCTCTCTTCTCTCTCTCTCTCTCTCTCTCTCTCTCTCTCTCTCATTTCTCTCTCTCTCTTTTCTCTTTCTTTTCTCTCTCTCTTCCCCCTCTCTCTTCTCTTTCTTTTCTCTCTCTCTTCCCTCTCTTTCTCTCTCGCTCTTCTTTCTCCTCTCTCTCATTCTTCTGCCTTTCTTTCTCTCTCTCTCCCTCTCTCTCTTTCTTTTCTCTCTCCTCTCTCTTTCTTCTCTCTCGTTCTTCTCTTTCTCCTCTCTCTCTTTCTTCTCTCTTTCTTTTCTCTCCCACTTTCTTCTCTCTTTCTTTTCTCTCCCACTTTCTTCTCTCTCTCCTCTTTCTTCTCTCTCTTTCTTCTCTCTCTCTTTCTTTCTTTCTTTCTTTCTTTCTTTCTTTCTTTTCTCTCTCTTCTCTCTTTCTCTCTTCTCTCTCTTTCTCTCTCTCTTTTCTCTTTCTCTCTCTTTCTCTCTCTCTCTCTCTCTCTCTCTCTCTCTCTCTCTCTCTCTCCCTCTCCCTCTCCCTCTCCCTCTCCCTCTCCCTCTCCCTCTCCCTCTCCCTCTCCCTCTCCCTCTCCCTCTCCCTCTCCCTCTCTCCCTCTCCCTCTCCCTCTCCCTCTCCCTCTCCCTCTCCCTCTCCCTCTCCCTCTCCCTCTCCCTCTCCCTCTCTCTCCCTCTCTCTCCCGTCCTCAGCCAGCCTGCTGGCCGCTGGGATCTGCCAGGCCTCAGGCCAAATCTCCGTCACCTCCTCCCCAACCATCGAGGAATTTGACGGCGCCCTGGGCCTGCAGAACGTCCCCGGGGGCGTGCAGGAGTTCAGCTGGCACCGGGGCGAGAACGCCAGCGCCGACTCCATGATCCTCAGCTACCGCCCGCCCTCCGGGGCCCGGCAGCCGGGGCCGAGGCACAGCGGCCGGGAGAACGTGACGGCGGACGGCGGCCTGGTGATCCGGGACACCCGGCTGAACGACACGGGCAGCTACACCGTGCGGGTGGACCTGGGCAACGAGACCCAGACGGCCATGGGCTGGCTGGAGGTTCAGGGTGAGCTGGAGGTTCAGGGTGATCTCTCCGCCCACGTCTCCCACCCACCCACCCACCCACCCACCTCCGGACCGACAGCCCCGGGGCCTCGGCAGATGGTAGCTTAGCTTCTTATCACCCCCCCGCTCCCCAAGTGGGTCACTCCCTACCTTCACAGGGCTGCAGTTTCTTTTTAAAAAATATATATATATTTTTTTGATTTTTTTACAGAGAGGAAGGGAGAGGGAGAGAGAGCTAGAAACGTCGATGAGAGAGAAACATGGACCAGCTGCCTCCTGCACACACCCCCACCGGGGATGTGCCCGCAACCAAGGTGCATGCCCTTGACCGGAATCGAACCTGGAACCCTTCAGTCCGCAGGCCGGCGCTCTATCCACTGAGCCACACCAGTATCGGTGGGGCTGCAGTGTCATTGTCAGTTGTTCGTTATCTGTGAGTAAGGCAGCATGACAGCCCACCGGCTTAGCAGCTAAACAAAGAACCATCCCAGGAAGGGAGAGGGAGAGAGAGATGGAAACATCCATGATGAGAGAATCATTGATCGGCTGCCTCCTGCACGCCCCACGCAGGGGATCGAGCCCACAACCCGGACACGTGCCCTTGACTGGAATCCAACTTGGGATCTTTCAGTCCGCAGGCCGACGCTCTATCCACTGAGCCAAACCGGCTAGGGCAAGAACCTCATGGGGCGTTTGTTTGTTTGTTTGTTTGTTTGTCTTATTACACAGTTTCTGTGTCATGATTTCAGACCACTTTGGCCCCCTGCCCCACCCCCTAGAAGGGGATGTGCAGGAGGCAGCCGATTAGTAATTCTCTCTCGTCATTGATGTCTCTATTCTCTCTATATTTCTCTCCCTTCCTCTCTGAAATCAATACAAATAGATACACTGAGCGGCCAGAGTATGATGATCGCTGAACGCATAATAATCTGGCCACTCAGAATATATATATAGCCCGGTGCATGAATTCGTGCATGGGTGGGGTCCGGCCAGCCTGGCCAGGGGGAGGGGACATGGGCAGTTGGCCGGCCTGCCTGCTGGTCAAACTCCTGGTCCAGGGGACAATTTGCATGTTATCCTTTTATGATATAGGATAGACACTGAGTGGCCAGATTAGTATGGGTTCAGAGGTCATCATAATCTGGCCACTCAGTGTGTGTGTGTGTGTGTGTATATATATATATATATATATATATATATATATATATATATACATATACATATATATGAAAAGGATTTCAGGCATGGCTTCGCTGAGTCATGGCCTCATACATGTTGACTCATAAATGCTGGCCCCGTGGCTCCGTGGCCCCGTGGCTCCGTGGTTCCGTGGCCCCTTGGCCCCGTGGCCCCGTGGCCCTCAGTACACAGGCATTTCACATCTTGGCTGTGTGTGCTCCCTCAAGGTCAGCCAAACTCTCTCCTCTCTCTCTCTCTCTCTCTCGGCTACTCGGCTACTCGGCCGTCTCACAGGACACAAGGTCACGATGGGCGTGACAGCCTTCGCCTCCTTCACTCTGTTCTGTGGGTTGGTCACAGGTCCCTCCCGTGGGTGTGGCGTGGCCGTGGGACTCGGTCTCCCCTCCGCGAGCCTCAGCCTTCTCGTCTGTAGAATGGGGGTAGCACCCAGGCCTGGGGTCTGCCGCCAAGGTGGAGGGGGGGGGCCACTGGTCAAAGACATGGGACGCAGAGCAACTATGACAAAGAGTCCAAATACCACCTTCTCCCCCTCCCCCCCCAACCCCGTGAATTCGACCCACGGCTCTCCGGGAGGGGATGTCCCGTTTTTTTTTTGGGGGGGGGGGTTGTTCAGACACAACCCTTCGGCCACATGCTTATGCCAAGAACTGGCCACGGGCCGGGACCGGTGTGGCTCAGTGGATAGAGCGCCGGCCTACGGACGGAAGGGTCGCGGGTTCGATTCCGGTCAAGGGCATGCACCTTGGTTGCGGGCGCGCATCCCCCGTGGGGGGTGTGCAGGAGGCAGCTGGTCGATGATTCTCTCTCATCGATGTTTCTAACGCTCTATCCCTCTCTCTCTTCCTCTCTGTGAAAAATCAATAAAATATTTTTTATAAAAAGAACTGGCCACGGTGGCAAGGGATGCCACAGCAGAGGCTGGTGGGCCAGAGGATGATGGGCTCAGGCCAGCACCCCCCCCATCTCGGCCGCCCTGTGCCCAGGTCCCTCCTTTCCTGTGCCCCCCTTAGTTTCAGGGGTGCTCTCCTGCCAAGACCCCAGACAACCCCCTTTCCCCCTCCGCCCCCCCCCATTGTACAGCTCTTGCTTTCTCCTCCAACGTAGCCCCCCCAGCCCGCCCCCTCCCGCCTCCTTCCCTTGGGGACAGAGCAGGGCTTGGGGGGCGGGGGAAGGCAGACCCCCATGGCCGATCCCCCCCTCTTCTCGCAGCGTGGGGAGAGGACCCCGGCATCTCGGCCAACACCACCTCCGTGGTGGAGTACGGGGACCCCGTGGCCGCCTTCTGCCACACCAACGTCTCGGACCCCGCCCGGATCCAGTGGTACGTGGACTCCGTGAAGGTGTCCGACGGTGAGCGGGCGGCCATCTCGCCCGACGGCAAGACCCTCCTCCTCCTCCAGCCCAGCCGCTTGGACACAAGCATCTACTGCGCCGTGACGAACGTCGTGGGGTTCCCCCAGAGAAGCGACAGACTCTTCCTGAAGGTGGCCTGTACGTGGTCCGGGAGGGGAGCGGGGAAGGGAGGAGAGGGAGGTCATGGGGGGGGGGGGTGACGCCGGGGCTGGGCCGCTGGGGCCTTCCAGGGGCATCGGGGTGAGGCGGGCAGGACGGGAGAAAGGGGACAGCCTCCCGAGCCAGCCAGCCTGCAGTCCAGCCGGGTCTGGGTTCGAGACCCAGCTCTGGGGCGTTCGTGGTGGGGAAGATAATTCCCGGCCTTCATCCATGGGTGTACTAGCTGGAGGTTTGATGTAGGCCTCGGGCCCCAGGCCCCAGACCCCAGGGGCCAGGGGCTATACAGCGGCTCAGGGAAGTGCCCGCCCCTCCCGGGGGCCACAGGGGGACTGGCCTAACCTTTCTGTAGGCCCCCAGAAGACCGTTAAACCCCCAGTGCTCTCCGCTGAACCTCCCACCCCCTCATCCGTAGAGTGGACCCGCCCCGGGGGCGGACTTGGGAACCAAGGGGCCAAAAAGTGTGGGGAGCGGCCCCTGTCACGCAGCTCAGGGCATGGCGCGCGCCTGTGTCTCCTCTGCGCCTGTTCTGTTAATCAATTAATCCATCGATTCATGTATTATTTTATTTTTGTTTTATTTGTTTGTTTCTTTTTAATTTTATTGGTTTTCCCACAGAGAGGAAGGGAGAGGGATAGAGAGCCAGAAACGTCGATGAGAGAGGAACCTCGACCAGCTGCCTCCTGCACACCCCCTACCGGGGATGTGCCCGCAGCCAAGGTACATGGCCCTTGACCGGAATCGAACCTGGGACCTTTGAGTCCTCAGGCCGGCGCTCTATCCACTGAGCCACACCGGTTTTCCGCTGTCTTATTTATTTTTAAAAAACATATTTTATTTATTTATTTATTGTTATTTATTTATTTATTTATTTGTTTGTTTGTTTTTTTACAGAGAGGAAAGGAGAGGGTTAGAGAGCTAGAAACGTTGATGAGAGAGAATCATCCATCCGCTGCCTCCAGCACACCCCCCCCACGGGGGATGTGCCCGCCACCGAGGTCCATGCCCTCGACCGGAATCGAACCTGGGACCCTTCAGTCCGCAGGTCGGAGCTCTGTCCACTGAGCCACGCCGGTTAGGGCTTTTATTTTTTGTCTTAAATGGTTTTGTTGTTGTTGTTGTTGTTGTTTTGTAGTTTGTGTGTGTGTGTGTGTGTGTGTGTGTGTGTATTTTAAAAAAATATATGTTTATTTATTTCAGAGAGGAAATGAGAGGGGGAGAGAGAGAGAGAGAGAGAAACATCGGTGATGGGAGATAATCCTTGATTAGCTGCCTCCTGCACGCCCCCTACAGAGGGGGCAAGCCTGCAACCCGGGCACGTGCCCTTGGCCGGAACCACACCGGGACCTCCTGGTTCGTAGGTCGACGCTCAACTGCTGAGCCTCGCCGGCTGGGCTACCCCTGCTTTATGGCGACATAGAGGGCTACCACGGGACGGGCTCCTATAGTGCATGCTTCATCACGGAAGACATTATTTTTTAAAAAAATATATTTTATTGATATTTTACAGAGAGGAAGGGAGAGAGATAGAGAGCCAGAAACGTCGATGAGAGAGAAACATCGACCAGCTGCCTCTTGCACACCTCCTACCGGGGATGTGCCCGCAGCCAAGGTACATGCCCTTGACCGGAATCGAACCCGGGACCCTTCAGTCCGCAGACCGACGCTCTATCCACTGAGCCAAACCGGTTTTGGCACGGAAGACATTATTGTTACTATTAACTATAATATATTTTGCTGATTTTTTTTACAGAGAGGAAGGGAGAGGGATAGAGAGTCAGAAACATCCGTGAGAGAGAGAGGAACATCGACCTCCTGCGCACCTCCCACCAGGGATGTGCCCGCCGCCAAGGCGCATGCCCTTGACCGGGATCGAACCCGGGACCTTTGAGTCTCTATCCACTGAGCCACACCAGTCAGGGTGAAGACATCATCATCATTGTGGTTGCTGCTGCTGTTGTTGTTGTTGTTGGCCTGGCTGCCTTGCCTGGGGGGGCGGGGGGCAGGTCGAGGGGCTTGTTCGGGTACCTCCAGCGAGGGGAGGAGGACTTTGTGTCGCGCCTCCAGGAGGGGAGGGGACAGGGCCCCGGGGGAGCGGGGGGTCAGTCACTGAGCCCCCCCTTTCCCCCCCCTCGCACCCCCCGTCCCCCCGTCTGCGCAGATGGACCGGACCGGGTGGTGCTGAACACCAGGCCCGCCACGTACAACGGCGTCCTGCCCGCCGAGGTCGGCGCGGCCGTGCGGCTGGAGTGCAGCTCCACCTCCTGGCCGCGGGCCACCTGCCGCTGGGCCCACAACGGCTCCCCCCTGAGCCCGGCGGCCGCGAGCCTCAGCCTGCCGAGCCTGACCCCGGAGCAGATGGGCAGGTACAGGTGCGTCGTCGAGAACCCCGCGGCCCAGCTGAGGTTCTACCGGGACGTCCGCATCCAGAGGCCCCGTGAGTGCAGCCGCCGCCCCCCCCCCCCCCCTGTCCGGGGCTCACACGCGCCACGTCTTCCCACCCCCGGGCCGTCCCCCGCTCCCAACGGTGGCGTGAAATCCTCCCCTCCTCTGAGGCCCGAGCCCAAACCTGCTTCCTCTAGGAAGCCCCCAGCGTCCTCATAGCTGAGTTTTTTTTATTATTTTTACTTTTTCTTTATTTTATTTTATTTTTTTTTTAACTAGAGGCCCGGTGCACGAAATTCGTGCACAGGTCAGGGGGAGAGGGGGGTGTCCCTCAGCCCAGCCTGCACCCTCTCCAATCTGGGACCCCCTCGAGGGATGCCCGACCGCCCATTTAGACCTGATCCCGGGAATGCGGGCTCCCAGCTGCTCGCCTGCCTGCCTCCCTGATTGCCCCTAACTGCCTTCCTGATTGCCCCTAACCGCTTCTGCCTGCCAGCCTGATCACCCCCTCACCGCTCCCCTGCCAGCCTGATTGATGCCTAACTGCTCCCCTGCCAGCCTGTTTGCCCCTAACTGCCCTCCCCTGCAGGGTTGATCGCCTCCAACCGCCCTTCTTTGCAGACCTGGTCCCTCCCAACTGCCCTACCCTTGTGGTGGCCATCTTATGTCCACCTGGGGGCAGCCATCTTTGACCACAATGGGGCCGCCATCTTTGTGTGTTGGAGTGGTGGTCAATCGGCATATTGCTCTTCTATTAGATGGGATGTATCTTGTATTGATTTCAAATAGGAAGGGAGTGGGAGATAGGCACATCCGTGATGAGCGAGCATCATGGATCGGCTGCCTCCTGCATGGCCCCCCCACTGGGGATCGAGCCTGCCAACCCGGGCACGTGCCCCTGACCGGAATCGAGCCTGGGACCCTCCGTTCCACCGGCCGACGCTCTGTCCCCCGAGCCACACCGGCTGGGGCAGACCCAGGTTGATGTGAATTCCAGGGAGAGAAGGGTCCCAGGGCATTGGCCGAGCACACACTCTGTGCCTGCCGCCCTCCCAGCTGGGGCCAGCCTCATAGGCTTCCTCCAGAGCAGGTGCCTGTTGCACACATCGCCTCCATTGTACAGGCGGGGAAACTGAGGCCCGGGGAGCTGGGGGCCTGGGGGGCTTTGCTTAAGGTTCCAGTTCTAGTCAGCGGAGGCAGGATTCAAACCCTGGCCGTCCGGCCACACAGCCCTTGCCCTCAATCGTCCTCCCCCCCCCCCAAAAAAAAAAAACAAAACCTCTCCTCCCCGGGATGCCTCCCCGAGGAGGAAGTGGGAAGACGGAGCGGACGTGGTGCGGAGAAAGGAGATGCCCGCCATGGTCGTGGTATCTGAAGCGTGGCTTTGATAGCAGACACGCCGAAACCCGGTGTGGCTCAGTGGTAGAGTGTCGGTCTGCGGACTGAAGGGTCCCAGGTTCGGTTCAGGTCAAGGGCATGTACCTTGGTTGTGGGCACATTCCAGTTAGGGGGTGTGCAAGAGGCAGCTGGTCGATGTTTCTCTCTCATCGACATTTCTAGCTCTCTACCTTCCTCTCTGTAAAAAATGAATAAAATATATTTTAAAATAAAGATAGCAGACACAACACGGGTCTGTGGCTTCCTGTCGCCACTAAGCCAGTACGCAGAGAGAGGTGAGGTTGAATCCTTTAAGAGAGTTTTTATTTTTATTTTTTTAATGTCTTATTGATTTTTTTTTTTTTTACAGAGAGGAAGGGAGAGGGATAGAGAGCTAGAAACAGCAATGAGAGAGAAACATCGACCAGCTGCCTCCTGCACACCCCCCACTGGGGAGGTGCCCACAACCAAGGTACATGCCCTTGACCGGAATCAAACCTGGGACCCTTCGGTCTGCAGGCTGATGCTCTATCCACCAAGCCAAACCGGTCAGGGCAATAAAAATATTTTAAAAAATTTTAAAACATATTTTATTGATTTTTTTACCGAAAGGAAGGGAGAGGGAGAGTTAGAAACATCGATGAGATAGAAACATCGATCAGCTGCCTCCTGCACACACCCCCATTGGGGATGTGCCCGCAACCAAGGTACATGCCCTTGACTGGAATGGAACCTGGGACCCTTTGGTCCCCGGGCCAATGTTCTATCCACGGAGCCAAACCGGTTAGGGCAAGAGCATTTGTTAACCAGACTAGAGGCCCGGTGCACGGATTTGGGCACCGGTGGGGTCTCTCTGGCTGGCCTGTGGGGATTGGGCGCAAACTGGCTCTCCGACATCCCCCAAGGGGTCCCGGATTGCGAGAGGGCGCAGGCATGTGGTTGCTGCTCCGTGAATATTTGCGCTGTCTGTGGGAGGAGAGCGTGACCCTGTGTCCCCAGCACACCCTCGCCCTCTCACCCTCTGCCTCCCCCCCGCCCCGTGGGTCCATCCTTCTCCAGAGCACTCATTGCTCCTGCAAGGACAGGAGACATCTCTCTGCTCCCTTTCCCAGCTGCAATGTCAGCCCCCTGTTGAGCCCCTCCTGCCCGGGACAGGGCTTTGCACACAGCAGGTGCTAACACGTCGTTGGAGAACAGGCGTGTGGGTGGGTGAAGGGATGACGGAATGAGGGTCCTGACTCCCCACGCGTACCCTCTCCTTCCAGGGACCATCCCTGTGGGCGGGCCGGAGTTCTACCTCTCGGGGTCCCTGGTGGTGTTCTTCATCGGGATGACAGTCCTGGGCGGAGTCTACCTCTGTGGAGTCCTGATCTACTTCCTCGTCACTCGTTTGTCCACCAGGTACCTGTTGCTCGGGGTCCAGGGCGGGGCACTTGGTGAGGGGGGCTGGGGCTCAGAAGCCAGTACTCCCTGGAGTGGAGGTAGCAGAGCGAAGGGAGAAGGGACACACCAGAACTGGGTTGTCAGGGACTCTACAGGGCTGACACACAAGTCTTTTTTTTTAATATATATATTTTATTGATTTTTTACAGAGAGGAAGAGAGAGGGATAGAGAGTTAGAAACATCGATGAGAGAGAATCATCGATCAGCTGCCTCCTGCACACCTCCTACTGGGGATGTGCCCACAACCAAGGTACATGCCCTTGACCGGATTCAAACCTGGGACCTTTCAGTCCACAGGCCGACGCTCTATCCACTGAGCTAAACCGGTTTCGGCTTAAGATATATTTTTATTGATTTTAGAGAGGAAGGGAGAGGGAGAGTGAGAGAAACAACAATGATGAGAGAGAGAATCATCAGCCGACTGCCTCCAGCACGCCCCCTACTGGGGATCAAGCCTGCAACCCAGGCACGTGCTCTTGGCCGGAATAGAACTTGGGACTCTAGTCCGCAGGCTGACGCTCTATCCACTGAGCCAAACCAGCTAGGGCAAGGTAATTTCTCTTGTTGTTGTTGTTAATCCTCACCCAAGGATATTTTTCCCCATTGATTTTTAGAGAGTGGGAGGGAGGGGGAGAGACAGAGAAACATCGATGCGAGAGAGACACATCGATTGGTTGCCTCCTGCACATGCCCTGACTGGGGCCGGGAATCAGGCCCGCAACCAAGGTAAGTGCCCTTGACCAGTGATCGAACCCGGGACCCCTCAGTCCGCAGGCCGTTGCTATATCCACCAAGCCAAACCAGCTAGGGCTAGTTAATGTCTATAAATCGTCTACTGGAGTGCCCGGCATATATAATTGGTGTGAAGTAAATCACCATCACCATCATCGTCGACATTGTTGGTCACTGGGCCAGGTCATGCTAACTCCTTCCCCAGGTACCCTCAGCCCCTTTTCCCTTCACTCATCCCCTGCCCCTGCCATCTTCCTCCAGCAACCTGAGGACCTCAGGAACATAAAAAAGTACGGGAAATGTTGATGCGTGCTTGCCCAGCATGTCAATGAATATTTAAAAAAAAAAAACAACACATATTTTTTTATTGATTTTTTACAGAGAGGAAGGGAGAGGGATAGAGAGTTAATTAGAAACATCGATGAGAGAGAATCACGGATCAGCTGCCTCCTGCACACCACCTACTGGGGATGTGCCCGCCACCCAGGTACATGCCCTTGACCGGAATCGAACCAGGGACCTCCTCAGACTGACACTCTATCCACTGAGCCAAACCGGTTTTGACAACACAATGAATATTTTGGTGGCCCAGCCAATACAACGGCATGTAAGACACATTTTAAGAAAAATTCCGTGACTTAATTTTTACCAAATCCCGTTACACATAACCCTGTGTGATAAAAGCCTCATATGCAAATTGTCCCCCTCAACAGGGAGTTTGATGAGGAGTTTGACAAGGAGGCGGAGCTGGCGGCAGCCACAGTGGCAGGGACCAGGGTTGAAGGGAGGCCACTAGGGGCCCTACCCATGCACGAACTTTGTGCACCGGGCCTCTAGTTATTAATAACGAACTCCAATGTTCGTTAATGACGGAGGACTGTCATTGTGCTGCGTTCATTTCCCTTAAATGCCTTGCACGAGGGCGCTCTGTTTCTCTCCGCTAACACCAGCAACGAATATTTTAGCAGCCGATGGCCATCTCGTTAGTCTCGGACTGACTTGTTCGGTGTGCGCAACAGGAAATATTTCACTTTCGGAGAGCAAAAAAAATAAAAATAAAAATAGATTTGGAGCTTTCTTGCATGGGCAGTGTGGGAAGGTGGGCCCAGCGGAGAGAAACCAAGATGGCGGCATAGGTAAACACCTAAACTGCTGCCTCACACAACAATTTCAAAACTACACCTAAGAGGGGAAAAAACGGACATCATCCAGAACCACAGGAAGGCTGGCTGAGTGGGGAATCCTACGACTAGAAGGAAAGAGAAAAGCACACCGAGACTCAGAGGAGCTGCAGGAGGCAGAGGGTGTCTCCAGCACAGAAGTTCTCCCATCGTAGACAAAGCTGATCCTCACAGCCAATTGGCCCGGAGGTCAATTCCCCCCAGTGATACCAACTACAATCAAGGCTTAATTACAACAAGACTGTGCACACAGCCCACAAAGGGGTGCACCAAGAGTGTCCACCTCAGGTAACCGAGGAGGCTGAGCCACTGGGCCCTATAGGACACCTAGCACACAAAGCCACACTGTCAACACAGGGAAGCAGCCAAAATGCAGAGACAAATAAACAGATCACAAAGGAAAGACATGGAGGAAAACAAACCACTGGAGATGGAGTTCAAAACCACAGTTATAAGGTTTTTCAAGAATTTCCTAGAAAAGGCCGATAAATTTAGTGAGACCCTGAAAGATATGAAAAAGGATCAACTATAAATTAAGCATACACTGACTGAAATAAAAAAAATATACAAAGATACAACAGCAGACTAGAGGATCCCAAGAATCAAGTCAAAGATTTGAAATACAAAGAAGTAAAAAAAAACACCCAACCAGAAAAGCAAAAAGAAAAAGGAATCCAAAAGTATGAAGATAGTGTAAGGAGCCTCTGGGACAACTTCAAGCATACCAACATCAGAATTATGGGGGTGCCAGAAGAAGAGAGAGAACAAGACACTGAAAACCTATTTGAAGAAATAATGACAGAAAACTTCCCCCACCTGGTGAAAGAAATAGGCTTACAAGTCCAAGAAGTACAGAGAACCCCAAACAAAAGGAATCCAAAGAGGACCACACCAAAGCACATCACAATTAAAATGCCAAGAGCAAAAGACAAAGAATACTAAAAGCAGCCAGAGAAAAAACAGTTAGTTACCTACAAGAGAGCGCCCATACGACTGTCAGCTGATTTCTCAACAGAAACTATGCAGGCCAGAAGGGAGAGGCAAGAAATATTCAAAATGCTGAACAGCAAAAACCTACAACTGATTACTCTACCCAGCAAAGCTATAATTCAGAACTGAAGGTCAGATAAAAAGCTTCACAGATAAGAAAAAATGGAAGGAGTTCATCACTGACAAAGTATTATATGAAATGCTGAAAGGTATTCTTGAAGAAGAAGAAGAAGAAGAAGAAGAAGAAGAAGAAGAAGAAGAAGAAGAAGAAGAAGGAGGAGGAGAAGGAGGAGGAGGAGGAGGAGGAGGAGGAGGAGGAGGAGGAGGAGGAGAAAAGAAAAGGGTAAAGATAAAAATTATGAACAACAAACACATACCTATCAACAAGTGAATCTAAAAGTCAAGTGAATAAAAAATCTGATGAACAGAATAAACTGTTGAATATAATAGAATCAGGGGCATAGAAAGGAGTGGACTGACAATTCTCAGGGGCAAAGGGGTGTGGGGAGTGCGGAAAGAGACTGGATAAAAATCGTACACCTATGGATGAGGACAGTGAGGGCAGGGGGTAAGGGCAGAGGGTGGGGTGGGAACCAGATGGAGGGGAGCTATGGGGGAAAAAAGAGGAATAAGTGTAATAATCTGAACCATAAAGATTTATTTAAAAAAAATAAAAATAGGTTTATTTGCGTTACACGTATTCATTTGGGCAGTGATTCAGTGTCTGGCAAGTTCATGTTCAAGAAAAAAATATTAATTTTTATTAAAACGTTCTTGGCCGAAACTGGTGTGGCTCAGTGGACAGAGCATCGGCCTACAGACTGAAAGGTCCCAGGTTCGATTCCAGTCAAGAGCATGTACCTTGGTTGCGGGTACATCCTCAGTGGGGAGTGTGCGGGAGGCAGGTTATGGATGTTTCTCTCTCATTAATGTTTCTAACTCTATCCCTCTCCCTTCCTCTCTGTAAAAAAATCAATAAAATATATATTTTAAACGTTCTATTACTTTATGTTAACAATGACTCATTTATTTCAGCCCTTTTGTATTCATTGCGTCTCTATCGAAATAAACCTGTTCCTATGAAAATGGAAGCTTTGGGGTTCTTTGGGGCCCACATACACCTCCACCTGGTTTATTTGGCCCGTGGTAGCCTTTGAGTTTGACACGCTTGGAGTAGAGGCTTAGCCCCCCCAGGTTCATTACCTCCTGCTCCTGGGGGCTCTCGCCAATGGAGGGCCTGGAACATAAAGCTGCCTCCTCACCTACCCGGGACTCTCTTGCTTTCTCTCCATTTCCCATGGGCCTGAGATGTGACTCCTTCCCTGATGTCTCCCCACAGGAGAAGCCGGGCTATATAAGAGTCCACCTCAGCCCTGGAGGAGGAGACCAGATGAGCACGAGGTAAGAGGGACAGGGGGTGACGGAGAAGGACTGAGTCCTCACAGGGGAGGGCTCAGGTATGGGGACTGGCACTCACAGGGGATTGTGAAGAGAGGGAGCAGACACAGTCACGCATGTGCCCTGCAGCTGGGGAACACGGGCTCCTGGGGAAGGTCTGGAGGCCCCACCTAGGACCCGGGCTGGGACATCCCGGACAGCAGCGTGGCCATGGGCTGGCTGCTGTCCATCAGAGCCGGCCAATGGGCTGCAGGCTGGGGTGGGTCCTGCAGGGGAGCTCTGTGTTCTAATTCCAATGCCTCTTCCCCCTCCAGCAAACGTGCTCCTAAGGTCGCCCCTTTTTTGAACCCGAAGCCACAGACCATCAGAGATGCTGCAAAGATGCCCCCAGCTCAGCGTTGCCCGTGGGGACCACCCATGACACTGGCACCAGCATCGCTGTCATCATCACCACTGTCCCCACTCACGGGCACAGCCTGTGAGTGCCCGGCAGCCGGAGATTGCTGAGACGGGGCACAGCGCGTGCTGGGCTAACCCGTGATATGGGAGGAACCGCGCTGGGGACAGGTGCCT
Organism: Vespertilio murinus; assembly: GCA_963924515.1. Lineage (NCBI taxonomy): Eukaryota > Metazoa > Chordata > Mammalia > Chiroptera > Vespertilionidae > Vespertilio > Vespertilio murinus. The sequence continues at coordinate 45,618,958 of OZ004716.1, read as the reverse complement.
ACTAAGCGTGGGAAAACGCTCACACCCTGACGAGTTAGAAATGCCTAATCATGCAAAGCGGCATCTGGCAGGACTATTGTTATCTAAAAGCATAGATTAATTTATTGAGACAAAATAAAGCATGTACAGCATGCATGTAGGCGTTTCCCAGTTTTACGTGTGTGCACACATGTATACACACCTGTAGGAAAATCGCAGAAAACGTTCACCTGGAGCATCGCTATCGCTTCGTGTCCTTCTTTACACATCACTGTTTATTCTAAAGTGTTTTGTCTGTGTGTTTGTTTTTCTGGCAAAGTGTGTATATCCTATCTAATAAAAGAGTAATATGCAAATTGACCATCACTGCAACACACAAGATGGCCGCCTCCATGTGGATATAAGATGGCCGCCACAAGATGGCCAGCAGGGGAGGGAAGTTGGGAGGGACCAGGCCTGCAAGGGAGGGCAGTTGGTGATACAAGGCCTGCAGGGGAGGGCAGTTAAGAATGACCAGGCCAGCAGGGGAGGGCAGTTAGGGGCAAACAGGCTGGCAGGAGAGCAGTTAGGCATCAATCAGGCTGGCAGGGGAGTGGTTAGGGGGTGATCAGGCTGGCATGCAGAAGCGGTTAGGGGCAATCAGGAAGTCAGGCAGGTGAGCAGTTGGGAGCCAGCAGTCCTAGATTGTGAGAGGGATGTCTGACTGCCTGTTTAGGATCAGGCCTAATCAGGCAGTGGGACATCCCTCAAGGGGTTCCAGATTGCAGAGTGTGCAGGCTGGGCTGAGGGACACCCACCCACCCCCTGTGCACGGATTTTGTGCACCGGGCCTCTAGTTGCTTTTATAATCAGAAAATAATCAATAAAGTTGAGAGAGAGAGAGAGAGAGAGAGAGAGAGAGAGAGAGAGAGAGAGAGGAGCCCTGGCCGGTGTGGCTCTATTGATTGGGCAACATCCTGTGCACTGAAAGGTTGTAAGTTCAATTCCAGGTCAGACCACATGCCTGGGTTGTGGGCTCGACCCCAGGGTGTGCAGGAGGCAGCCAATTGATGTTTCTCTTTCACATCAGTGCTTCTCTCTCTCCCTCTCCCTTTCTCTCTCTCTAAAAAAAGACAAAATCAAAGAAGGAAGGGAGGAAGGAAGGAAGGGGGAGAGAGAGAGAGAGAGAGAGAGAGAGAGAGAGAGAGAGAGAGAGAGAGAGAGATGGAATATTCAGACTTAAAACAGTGCCTGGACCCAAGGCAACCCCCAGGACCCAGGGCTGAAGACAGCCTGTGGCCTCGATCAGCTCCCGGCGCCTCCTCTGTGCCGTGGGGGCAGCACCGACCCCCTCAGCTGTCTCGGTGAGGGCTGAGTGAGACAGGATGGGTGGAGGCCGGAGGCACGGAGGCCCTGAGCAAATGTACCGGTCTCCTAGGGCTGCTGGGTGGCTCGAAACCGAGGAAACGTGTTCTCTCCCAGTCCCCGAGGCTGCGAGACCCACATCAAGGCTTCGGAGGGGCCACGCTCCCCCGGAGGGCTCTCGGGGAGAGTCCCGCCCTGCCTCTTCTGGCCTCCTCAGCCTTCCTGTCTCTGCAGCATCACAACTCCAATCTCTGCAGCATCACAACTCCAATCTCTGCAACATCACAACTCCACATGGGCCTTTCCCCTACCTGTGTCCAAATTCCCTTCTTTGTGTGTGTGTGTGTTGGGGGGGGGCTCACATTGTTCACTGGATTTAGGCTCTCATGGAATCCACTCAGACCTCATAATAACTTGATTGCATCTGCAAAGACCTATACTAATCAATATACTAATTAGATTGGATGCCTTTAGGACATCCATTTGGATGTCTTTCTGGACAAAGCCATGGTGGTGGGGGCTGAGGCAGAGGTGGTTAGAGGCTATCAGGCCAGCAGGGGAGAGCAGTTAGGGGCGATCGGGCTAGCAGGGAGAGTGGTTAGGGGCAACCAGGCAGGCAGGCAGGTGAGCAGTGAGGAGCCAGCAGTCCCAGATTGTGAGAGGAATGTTGGATTAGAGAGAGTGCAGGCCAAGCTGAGGGACCCCCCTCACCCCCCAGTTCTCTCCATGCACAAATTTCATGCACTGGGCCTCTAGTCTCCAAATAAAAATCCCATTTCTGGGTCTTATCGCTGAGGACACAATCCAACCCACATCAGTAGGTGTTCATTCTCAGGATCATTGGACCCCGATGTTTCTCACTGCCCATCACAGGTCACCACCTTCCTCCTGAGCTCCAGACCACCCATCTGTCTAGCTGCCTGCTGGGTGACGGTCCCTAAGGGGAGGTCCCAGAGACCCACTCGTTCCCAACATGTGACTCTCCTCTTGGACCCGCCCCCCCCCCCAACACTTGAGAGAAATGAAAACATACCTTGAAACAGTCAGATACAAACATGCTCTCAGCCGCTTTACACCTCATCGCCCCAAACTGGAAACCAACCAAACGTTGATCCATAAAAATTAAAAAAAATGTGGGCACACAAACCATGATACACTCTCACAGCGGGATCCTCAACAAATGCAGGGTTAAGAAAAGCAGACACATACAGAGGACAGGCTGTATGATTCTACTTATAGAAACCGATTATATCACCAGTAAAATTCTTTTTATTTATATTTTATTTTTTACAGAGAAGAAGGGAGAGGGATAGGTAGTCAGAACCATAGGTGAGGGAGAAACATCGATCGGCTGCCTCCTGCACACCTCCCTCTGGGGATGCGCCCCCAACCAAGGTGCATGCCCTTGACCGGAATCGAACCGGGGACCCTTCAGTCCGCAGGCCGACGCTCTCTCCACTGAGCCACACCGGCCAGGGCAAAATTCCCTATTTCCACTTGCTCGAAGGGCACCCCTTGAGCTCCACTTGCAAGGACAGAAGCAGAGAAAAGCTGGGTGGGGCGTTCCAGGACGAGGAACCTCAGGGCGGGAGGACTGGTGCTGGTCAGGAAGACATTCCCGGTAGGACCTTTCCATGCAAAAGCCCAGGGATCCCCATGGAGCCAGGTGCACGCTGGTAGGACTTCACTCCCAGAATTCTCACCACAGACTTCCAGGTAGGGCTTCTCCACGGGGCCCACAGGGCTGGAAACTGAGGCACGGGGAGGCAGGGACCCATCCGTCACTTTACTCTGGAAAGGGGCAGGGTGTGGATTTGAACTCACAGCTCTCTGGTTCCAAAGCCAGTGTTCTTTCCACCGCATGTTTACCTCATCGCCCAGAGAGCTTTTTAATTCTGCAGGAATCTATCCATTTGTTTGTTTGTTGGTTGGTTGGTTGGTTGGTTGTTGTTTTTGTTTTTTTCTTTGCCCTCCAAGAGGCCAGGTCTCCGCAATTCCCGCTTTCACGTCCAGATCTCCGAGTACTCGTTCTCAGGGACGCCCTCCTGCCCCTGGGGGCTCCCAGGCCGCATCCTATGAAATCTGAGGGATGCGTACTGAATCGCTTCTTTCTTCCCCGGGGAGGGGGCAGCCAGAGCCGGGGGAAGGGGCTCCGGGCGGCTGGCTGGCTGGGACTCACTCAGGGAACCCTGGGTGGAGGGAAAGAAAAGGAAGTCTGAGTCGCCCGGCTGGTGTGGCCCAGTGGGTTGGGCGTCGTCCATCCCATGCACCACGAGGTCGCTGGGTTCGATTCCCAGTCAGGGCACATGCCCGGATTGTGGACATGATCCCCAGTAGGGGGCGTGCAGGAGGCAGCAAATCTATGATGTTTCTCTACCATTGATGTTTCTATCTCTCTGTCCCCCTTGCCTTCCTCTCTCTCTCTCTCTCTAAAAATCAATTTAAAAAACCCACATTTTTTTTAAAGAAAAGACATTATTTGTCTTGTTTACTGAGGTTTTTGGCATCCCCTTGAACTTTGCTTCTGAGGCAAATGCCTCACTCACTCACCCTAATCCTAATCCTAACTCCAACCCTAACCCTAGCCCTAACCCTAACCATGGCCATTCTGGAAAGGTGGGATTGTAAGAGGGATGCCTGAGAGGCCAGAATCAGCAGAGCTGCAAGTTGAGGAGTTTGAGCTTTATTCTCTAGGTCATGGGGTACTAAACCACAGTCCTTGGGTCAAATCTCATCTATTACTGGTTTTTGTAAATAAAGTTATATATATATATATTTCTTTATTGATTACAGAGAGGAAGGGAGAGGGAGAAAGAGATAGAAACATCAATGATGAGAGAGAATCATTGATTGGCTGCCTCCTGAATACCCCCTCCTGGGGATCAAGCCCACAACCAGGGCATATGCCCTTGGCCGGAATCGAACCAGGGACCCTTCAGTCTGCAGGCCGACCCTCTATCCACTGAGCCAAACCAGCAAGGACTGAAAATAAAGTTTTACTGGAATACAGCCATGCCCATCCTATATAATAAAGAGGGGATATGCAAATAGACCATCACTCCAACACACAAGATGGCTGCCCCCATGTGAACAAAATATGGCTGCCACAAGATGGCCAGCAGGGGAGGGCAGTTGGGAGGAACCAGGACTGCAAGGGAGGGCAGTCAGGGGCAATTGGGCTGGCAGGGGAGCAGTTAGGCGTCGATCAGGCAGGCAGGAGAGTGGTTATGGGGTGATCAGGAAGTCAGGCAGGTGAGCAGTTGGGAGCCAGCAGTCCTGGATTGTGACAGGGATGTCCAACCGTCCAGTGGGATCGGGTCTACATAGGCAGTCAGACATCCCTCGAGGGGTCCCAGATTGGAGGGTGCAGGCTGGGCTGAGGGACAACCCCCCTCCCCCCCCACACACACACATGAATTTCACGCACCAGGCCTCTAGTTAATTTACAGATGGTGGATGGCGGGGCCGAGTGGCTGCCACAGAGACTGTATGGCCCACACAGCCAAAAAAAAAAAAGACTTGCTATCTGGCCCTTTATAGAAAACATTTGCCGGCCTCTGATCCAGGCAACCAGGGCAAGCAGATGCCCGGAGGCAGAGCGTCTGGACAGTGACGACCTTCAGACAATCCCTCTGCATAAGGCAGCCGAGCGAGAAGCAGGGGAACGAGGGGGTGCGGAAAGCGATTCCCCGGCTTTGGCAACGATGGGGGTCAAGATGGAGAGAGAGAGAGAGAGAGAGAGAGAGAGAGAGAGAGAGAGAGAGAGAGAGGCCCTCACCGGTTTGGCTCAGCGGCTACCGCGCTGGCGAGTGGGCCAGAGGGTAGCGGGTTCGATTCCGGGTCAAGGGCACATGTCTTGGTTGCAGGTGCGGGAGGCCACCCATAGGTGTGTCTCTCTCCCCTGGATGTTTCTCTCTCTGTGTGTGTGTCTCTCCCCCTCCTTTCCACTCTCTCTACAGGCCAATGAGAAAAAACATCCCCGGGTGAGGATTAACAAAAAAAAAACAACAAACAAAGATGGAGCCGAGGTCGGTTTGGCTCAGTAGTAGAGCGTCAGTCTGGGGACTGAAAGGTCCCGGGTTCGATTCCGGTCAAGGGCATGTACCTTGGTTGCGGGCACATCCCCGGTGGGGGGTGTGCAGGAGGCAGCTGGTCGATGTTTCTCTCTCATCGACGTTTCTGGCTCTCTATCTCTCTCCCTTCCTCTCTGTAAAATATCAATAAAAATATATTTATATTAAAAAAAAAAACCCCACAAAAAACAGAGATGGAGAGAATGGGGTGTTCCTATGAGGAAAGATTAGCGAGACACACGGTGGATTTGGGGGCAGCAGGAGAAGAAAGAGGGGACACAGAGGGAAGGCGAGTCCTCCATTCCTGGGCGGAAAGAAGGAGGAGGGGGCTGTCACGCTGTGAGCAGAACAGGGAATCTGGGGGGGAGGGCGAGGAGGGGGAGGAGGTGAGGAGAGCAGCCTGTCCACGCTGAGCCGGGCGACCGGGGGGAGCTCCCTGGGGGAGGTGTCCATGTGGGGCTGCAGGATCGCGAGATGCCCCGGCCACTCACCTGAGGGGTTGGCCTCCGGGCGGCGCCTGCACCCTCGGTGCCCGCGTCTCCCGTGCCCGCCGCTGCCCTGGCCGCCTTCTTCCTGTGGGATCTCACCCTGAGTGAGGAGGAGAGGCTGCCCTCAGTCGGCCAGTCCCGGGTGCCGGGGGCAGACCGGCACTCCTGCTCTGTCCTCTCTTAAGGGGCTGGCGGGGTGACTGAGGTGGTCCCCGGGGTTGAGAATGCAGCTCCCCCCTCCTGGAGCCAGAGGTTGGTGATGCCCACCCAGGGTGCCAGGGGCCCGCTTCCTGCCGGGGCTTCAGGCTCTGCCCCCCCCTCCCCTGCCCACCTCCCGCCTCAGTCCCCCCAGCTCTGCCTCTCCCAGCTGTTGGGGCCCAGTCCCTCCAGCTATGGGTTCAGGGATACAATGGCCTCCTGACCTCCCAGCCCAGAGCCCTCTCTCCTTCCTTCCCTCCCTCCCTCCCTCCCTCCCTCCCTCCCTCCCTCCCTTTCTCTCTCCCTCCTCCCTCCTCCCTCCCTCCCTCCCTCCCTCCCTTTCTCCCTCCCTCCCTCCCTTTCTCTCTCCCTCCCTCCCTTCCTCCCTCCCTTTCTCTCCTCCTCCCTCCCTCCCTCCCTCCCTTTCTCCCTCCCTCCCTCCCTTTCTCTCTCCCTCCCCTCCCTCCCTCCCTCCCTCCCCTCCCTCCCTTTCTCCCTCCCTCCCTCCCTTTCTCTCTCCCTCCCTCCCTCCCTCCCTCCTTCCCTCCCTCCCTTTCTCCTTCCCTCCCTCCCTCCCTCCCTCCCTCCCTCCCTCCCTCCCTCCCTTTCTCTCTCCCTCCTTCCCCCCTCCCTCCCTCCTTTCTTTTCTCCCTCCCACCCTCCCTCCCTCCCTCCCTCCCTTTCTCCCTCCCTCCCTCCCTCCCTCCCTTCCTCCCTCCCTTTCTCCCTCCCTCCCTCCCTCCCTCCCTTCCTCCCTCCCTCCCTCCCTTTCTCTCTCCCTCCCTCCCTCCCTCGCTCCCTTTCTCTCTCCCTCCCTCCCTCCCTCCCTCCCTTTCTCTCTCCCTCCTTCCCCCCTCCCTCCCTCCTTTCTTTTCTCCCTCCCTCCCTCCCTCCCCAGGCCAGTGCTCACATGATGACGATGACACAGACGGCCAGGAAGAGCAGGGTGGTCACACCTGCGCCCCCAAATGCCCCCAGAATCACTCCCGATGATGACGGCGATGATGACGATGATGGTGGTGATGATGACGATGGTGACGATGGCCACGCTCCCCCTGCAGACAGATGGGACGCTGGGGAGGGTGTCTCACCTGAGAACGCAGCAGCCTTCCCCAGATGTGTGTTTTCTGGCCCCTGTGCAGGGTGCAAAGCACAGGAACAGGGCTGGGGGGGGGGAGTGGAGATCGGGGTGAGGCGAGCGAGGCGCCCGGAGCTGGGTGGCAGCCTGTCTTTATGGGGAGCGTGGAGGATTTTGTTCCTTGTGGGGCTCGCGTGGCGTGCAGTTTTATTGAAAACCCACCACACACACACACACACACACACACACACACACACACACACACCACCAACAACAACATTGCACTGTGGTCCCGTTTCTCTTCATGGCTGAGGTGTCTGTGGCTTCTCTCTCAGTGTTGTGCCCGAGAGCAGTGCCTCGCTTGTCTTGACTCTCCTCCGGCCCGAAAAGCAAGGGCCTTGCCCCCGGGGACACCCCAGTCCCAAGCCCCAGCCCCTCCCCCAAGACCCACCTTCTCCTTCCCCTGGCTCCTCCCACCCACAGCAGGGTGAGGACAGGGGCACTTTGTCTTATTTTTAAAAAAATATATTTTACTGATATATTACAGAGAGGAAGGGAGAGAGAGATAGAGAGCTAGAAACGTCGATGAGAGAGAAACATTGACCAGCTGCCTCCTGCACACCCCCCCACCTGGGATGTGCCCGCAACCGAGGTACATGCCCCTGACCGGAATCGAACCCGGGACCTTTCGGTCTGCAGACCGATGCTCTACCACTGAGCCAAACCGGTTTTGGCACTTTGTCTTATTATTTTCTATTTTTTTAAAGATATATTTACTGATTTCAGAGAGGAAGGGAGAGGGAGAGAGAGAGAACTGTTGATCGGCTGCCTCCTACACGACCCCCTACAATGGGGAACTGAGCCCGGGCTGACCGGCTTCCTCACCCTGCGGCTGGTGGGAACCAACGCTTGTCTGCCTTTCCGTGCAGAACAGCGTGACCACTTCCCCTCCCCGAACTTGCAAAGGGCTGTGTGAAGGGCTCGTAGCTATGGGTTGCTGTGAAGAAACGTATCCCACAAACATCCCCCCTACACACACACACACACACACACACACACACACAGCGTTGTGAAAGTGGGAGGCAGGGTATTGGTTGCAGAGTTGAGGTGAGCAGAGTCAGATGAACGCCCTGGGTCTCCCTCAGTAGGTGTGCACACAGCCCCGGCTGGTTCGGCTCAGTGGGTAGAGTGTCAGGCTATGGGCTGAAGGGTCCCAGGTTTAATTAATTCCGGCCAAAGGCACATGCCCAGGTTTGGGCTCAGTCCCCAGTGGGGGGCATGCAGGAGGCAGCTGATCCATGATTCTCGTCATGGATGTTTCTGTCTCTCTCCCTCTCCCTTCCTCTCTGAAATCAATATATATATAATATTTTATTGATATTTTACAGAGAGGAAGGGAGAGAGATAGAGAGCTAGAAACATTGATAGAGAGAGAAACATCGACCAGCTGCCTCTTGCACATCCCCGGAAGGATGTGCCCGCAACCAAGGTACATGCCCTTGACCGGAATCAAACCCGGGACCTTTCAGTCCGCAGACCGATGCTCTACCACTGAGCCAAACCGGTTTCGGCAATAAAAATATATATTTTTTAAAAATATGTGCACACAACTAGAATCCAGCCATGCTGTGGAATAGCGCATGGGCACGGAGAGGGATGCGGGCGTCTGTCCTCCGGATGGAGAAGGACCTGTGAGATCCTTCCAGTGACCAACCCCCAGGCGCTCACAGCAGCACGTGGACACTTGCTCACTTCTGACACTGACCAGGCATCTGAGGGCAGACTTCAGTGGCTTTCCATTTTTTTGCCCATCTCTCTCTCTCTATCTATATAAAAGCCTAATTATGCAAATTGCCTCCCAGTAGTTCAACTGGGAGAGCGGGGATTCGATCGCTTCCTACGACGTGTGCTGACCACCAGGAGGTGGCACAGAACACAGCGGGCGACCAGCGGAGGAGGTGGCCTGGTGCCGAGGGAGCGAAGGAAGGGGGAGGCAGGGAGGCGGGGAGGCCTAAGGACACGTACCCGTGCACGGATTTTGTGCACCAGGCCTCTGGGGTGTGACTACATTACCTACTGGGAAATGTACAGCTCAGACTATTGGAGGAAAGAGAAAACTTGAGCCTGGAGGACTCTTCAGGAGATGGAGGACTGGGGGGTGGGGCAGGGGGCGGGGAACGAGCGGCAGCTCAGCCATGTGGAGGGTGCCGAGTTCTCCTGGTGAAGGTGGCAGGGGGCTCAGAGAACAGCCATAGGGGCTGAGACAGAAGAGGGACCACTGGTCACGGAGGGAGTCCGGGATGAGTCAGGGGTCGGCCCTGTCCTCCCTGACCTGGGAGGGGCCCTCTTCCCTTCAGCCCATGATGGGATCCCTTCTACCTGAGCCATTTCCTTGGAAGACAGTTAAGGTCACCTTCTGTGGAGAGTCTGGGGCAGAAGGACCAGGAGGCACACAAAGCCAGTGGTGAGGGCGGGGTAGACATTGGCTCTGGGGCCCCAGGAGCTGCTGCTTAAAGGGGGACAGGGTAGGAGCAGGCATCCCCCTGACCCCTTCCCAGACCAGGTCCAGGACCCAGGACCCAGTGTCTGAGGTCCCCAACCCTCCTTCCCCCATCTTTGCTGCCCTCCGGACCCCCATCAGGGGCTCCCATGTCCAGGCCCAGCTCTCACAGGACATGGTGAGGTGCGTGGTCCTCATCGCGGTCATGCTGGCCCCAGGCAAGGTCACCTGATGGGTGAAGGTGGCACCCACCCACCCCCAGCAGCAGCCGAGAAGCAGGAGTGACAGAGCTTTGTGCTCTAGGTCTCTTCCTCAGCCGGTCCCCAGCACCCCTGACTGGCCCGTCTGCTCTGCACACCCTCAGGGGCTGGGAGCTCCAGCCCAGCACTCACAGGTGACATTCAGCCGGATGGTTCTCTCCACGGTCACCCCAGCGGCAGGAAAGTGCACCTGACAGGTGAGGTTGGTGCCGTGGTCCCGGGGCCGTGGGGTGAGGGTGAGCACGGAGGAGAGGCGGGTCCTGGGGCCCAGGGAGCTGTGGGCAGCTGATGTCCAGGAGAAGATGGGGGGCGTGCCCCGCTCACAGGCCCAGGGCACAGAGCAGGTCAGGTTCGTGGGGCGGCCGCTCTCCAGGGTCCCCAGGATGAGGATGTCAGGTGTGTGGTTGAGGGCTGGAGAAGAGGCAGAGAGAGGTGATCAGGAGGGAGGGTCCCAGGTTCAGCCCTGAGAGAAGTCTCAGCTTCGTTCCAGCTCCTCCTTCTGAGCCCAACAAGCTGTACCCCAACCCACTCCCAGGATGGACCCCATCCCAGCCCTGTGAGGGGCCACCATAACTTCCCCTGCAGCCTTTGTTCCTTACCCGTCACATGCACGGAGAGCTTATATTTTAGGAAAGAATATTTAGCAGAACCTCCTCTTTCCAACCGAAAAAAGTATGATCCCTCATCTGTCCTCCGGGCGTCTCTGATGTCCAGGGAGCAGTTGTCGGTCCTGGGATCCCCGAGGAGGTGGAATCGGCCCTGGGTCTCTTCCAGCACTTTATGAGATGGGTTGTTTGTGGCCACCAAAACCTTATTTTGATTTGTCTCTCCCTTGAACCAGTAGCCGTGAGCTGGTGTAGAGTCATCCCATCCATCCCGGGGGTAGACCACCTCGCAGGCCACCTGCACACACAGGCCCTCCTGCACCATCACCGGGGACTGCACTGTCAGCGTGTATCTGCTATCGTGAGCCAGGGACCCTGCAGGAAAGTGAGGGTCAGCCGCAGCCCCCTTCCCTGCCGGCCCCCTCCCCTCAGGCACTCACCGGCCCACAGCAGGGGCAGCAGCAGCCACAGCATCTCTGAGGGCATCTGGGCTCCTGGCGCTGAAAAGAGAAGCAAGACAGTGGGCGGGGCCTGCAGAGAGACCAGGAGAGCTGGGGATCACCACAGGACCTCCCCGTCCACAGAGGAGGAACTTCAGAGCCTGAGCTCGTCCCCTCTGCACAGAGCGGGGAGGACACCCCACAGCCCAGAGACCAGCTCTTGTTATCTGTCGTCCCCCCCCCCACCCTCAGGCTCCACAGTGGCCTGTGTGGGGTCCGTGGTACCAAGTTCCCTCTGGGGAACGGTGTTTCTCAGAGTTCATCTCTGAATAAATGTCGCAACGCAAGATTTGCAGAAGGCAGCACAGGAAGATGAGGGTCAGAGCAGAGCAGTGACCTTCATCAGAGGGGAAAGGTCAGGCTCTGACACTGTCAGGACCCAGACAGCCCTTGAACATCACCCATCCCCTGCCCATGTCCTCTCCTGGGAACCCGGAGGCCAGGGAGGGTGAGAGAGGCGGCCAAGTCACACCCAGGCAGGCCCTCAGCCCACCTCCTGCCTCCTCAATATGCCCTTCCCCTCGGAGGTCATTTTCTGCAAAAGTCAAAGTGAGGAAGTCGCCCGACTCTCGACCTCAGTACCTTGTCTCCTCAGCTTTTCTGCGGTTGCGCTCCTTTCTCATTCAGCCAGCCTTCCTGTAATCTTGGGTGATAGATGTCCATTACATTACTTTCAATTCCTCTTAATTGTTGTATGAGGCAGGGGACCAGCCATTGATCCACGCCACCATTTTGATTCACCTGGGGTCTATTTTTATTCCAGGTGAATTTTTGGAGGGTTTGTTCTAGGTCTGTGAAGTGTTCCATTGGTATCTTAATGGGGATTGCATTGAAGCTGTAGATTCCTTTGGGTAACCTGGACACTTTAATGATGTCGATTCTACCAATCCATGAACATGGTATATTCTTCACGTGTTTATGTCTTATGCCATCTCTTTTTTTCAACACTCTGTAGTTTTCTGAATACAGGTTGTCTACCTCCTAAATTAAGTTCATTCCTAGATATCTTATTTTTGTTGTTGTTCTTATACTGTAAATGAGGTGTTTTTTTTCCTATGAGTTCATTATTGGTGTATAAAATAGCCATATGTTTCTGGATAATTTTCTATGCTACTACATTGCCAAATTCATTTATTAAGTCTACTAGTTTTTTTTTATGGAGTCTTTATGGTTTTCTATGTATAATATCATGTCATCTGTGAATAATGACAATTTTACTTCTTCTTTTCCAATTTGGATTCCTTTCATTTCTCCTTCTTGTCTGATTGCTCTGTCTAGCACTTCCAATATTATATCAAACAGTAGTGGTGAAAGTGAACATCCTTGTCTTGTTCCTGTTCTTAGGGGAAATGGTTTTCCATTTTGCCCATCAAGTATGATGTTGGCTATCTGTTTGTCATATATAGCCTTTATCATGTTGAGATACGTTTTTTCTATTCCCACTTTACCAAGAGTTTTTATTAAAAATGGGTGTTGGGTTTTGTAGAATACTTTCTCTGTGTCTATAGAAAAGATTGTGTGATTTCTGTGGTTCCATTTGTTTATGTGATGTATCACATTTATTGATTTGTGAACATTGTACCAGCCTTGCATCTCTGAAATAAATCCCACTTGATCTTTTGAATATAATGCTATAGATGCGATGTGCTAATATTCTGTGTTCTCCCCCAATCACTCTTTGGCCGCTGTGGTCTATTCTGAACCGAGCGACCATGGCTTCCTGTTACAAAGAACCTTCAACCATGTCTCTCATTAGCTCAATAGCTTCCAGGTTCCTGCATTTGCTGCAAGCCGTCCCTAGTTGCATACCATTGGGTCTGCACCTCCTTCGTGGGCTCTCCCCTCCCAGGTGCCCCGGGTCTGTCAAGCTGGAGACTTGTCTCCATCAAACACCAGGCTGTGTCTGCCTCAGAGCTGGGACCCTGCTCCTCCTCTTCCCAGATAATCTCCTTTGGGGAAACACACAGTGTGTTCTCTCACCAGCGTCCAGTCTTGGCTCAGACATCACAGTTTGTCCTCTCAGATATCAGGAATTGTCCCCCCACATGCCACTGGATCATTTCGTTGCATGAATCTTACACACACACACACACACATGACCATCCTATAAGCTCTAATACTTTCATTTATTGATTATAAATTGTATCCTCTTGTCTCAAATATGACAGCTCTGGTTGAGAGCGATTTTTGAGCCTCGGTTCCTAGTTGCATCCCCATTACCTAAAACAGAGTCGGTGTACAGTTATTCCTGCTAGAGGGTCACTAAATGAATGGCTAACCATTGGTTTGTTCCAAAACCTACAAGAATCCCACATGTACCATGAAGTGACTTGTAACTGAACCCAGAGAATGATCATCAGGTAGAGAAGTAGGCGTGGGAAGGGAAGGGCAATTCCACAGCAGAAACTGCATGGGAAACATCTCCAATCACAAAGGGCCTGGCCCAGCCAGATGTGGAGAGTATGTGAGATTCAGGGAGATTGTAGAATATCGCGGAGAGTCCAGCAGGTGAGAGACCACGCTGAGAACCTCAAATCCAGCCTGTGGGTGTTTGCACCTCATCTGTGGCTGTCGAGAGGAAGCACCACTGTTCACACTGTGCAGGAAGTGGGGTCTATGTCTCTGGAAACACAGCCTGGGCAAAGGCAGATGGTGGGTCCAGGCTCCCAGGGAAGAGATGAGGCCACAGGAACAGTCCCAGCATGACGGGGAGGAGATGGCCATCCATCTAGGCTGTGACTGGGAAAGAGGTTGGACAAGTCTTAGGGGATTGGGGAGAAGGGAAGGGAGGCAAAATGTAGACCCACATCCCAGACCTAGCCTTCGACAAGGGTTGCCACCATGTCATCACTGTGTTGGGGAACCCAGGAGAGAAGTGGGTTTGGGGAGGAAGATTACAGCTCAATGTTAGCAATCCCAGGGGCCGACCTCGGGGAGGTGTCAGGGGGATGTTTGGGGTGAGACATTTCCATCACTGACCTGAGGATGAACCGGAGCCTGCCGGTGCATCCTTCCTGCCCCCTTTTGGCCCAGGGGGCTTCCTCTTGTGATACCTGCCTCTGAGGGAAGAGACCAGTGTCTTTCAGTGTGATCGCATCAGGTCCAGTGGGCAGCAGACCCAACCCCGCGTTTCCTACCAGGTGGTGGAGAGGAGGGTGAAGTGGGAGAGAGAAGTTCTGGCTCCACAGACCCTCCTGATCACAGCAGGCACCTCCCACCCTGGGCACTTGACAGCCATGGCATTCAGGAGGACTGTGTGTATGGAGTCCTTACCCATCACCCCCTTCACCTCCTGTCAGCCCTGCCTCTGACCTATCCGGATCTAGGGCTTTGGTTCAGCACTCAGCCTTGAACCTCTCCCCTACCCAAGTCTCCCCTCCCCCAATCAGAACTCACATGAGGACCAGGAGGCAGGTGAGGAGGACCAGCATCTTGACAGCTGCTTCTGTGATGGCCACCAACATCACCTCTGCCCTGGGACCTGATAGTCCTGCAGGAAAGAGAGACCAGGATGGATTCAACTGCTGGTCCTCAATCCCATGTCTTTCCACCTCCACTAGGACCCTGGATGTCATTCCCCAAAACCTCCTGCATCACTGGATGTGGGACCTCCTGGGCCCTCACCCCAGACCCCTTCCTCAACTCCAGCAGTAGGACAGAAAATAAAATGCTTAAGTTGCAATGCATCTCAATGAAATATTTGTTCACCAATGGACACTAAAGGGAAATGGAAAAGCCAACCCATTTCATGGGAGAAGACTTTTGCTAGTTATAGATCGGATAAGGTTTTAGTACCCTGCCCATATACAGAACTGTAATGACCCAACAGCAAAAATCGGTAACTAGAAAAAGGAAAAAGGACTTTTTCCTAAAAGTCTGCCAGGCACAGAGAGACAGGGATGGGAATGTCTCTCTTACAGATGGCAAAGGACCTGCTGGATCCTTCAGGGGAACAGTCCAAGGCACACAGCAGCGTGTAGACTCTGCTCACTAAAAGGGGGGAGAGGGAAAGGGGGAGTAGAAAGGGGAGATGGGGCAGAGTGAGGGACCAGGTATCTGGGGGCAGACTTTAGTGCCTTTACTCTAAGGGAAAAGCCCTTTTTCCTTTGTTTAGTTACTGATTGAGAGAGAGAGAGAGAGAGAGAGAGAGGGGGGGGGGAAGGAGAAAAGAGAGGGGGAGAGATCGCTGTGTTGTTGCACTTATTCCTGCATTCATTGGTTAATTAGCATACGTGCTCTGACCTGGGATGAAATCCACACCCTCGGGGCACTGGGAAGACACTAGAGGCAACTGAGCTACCTGGCCAGGGCCAACTCCAGTGCCTTTTGAATGTTTGGCCATGTGACTCTATCACCTGTTTTAAAATTCATGCGTTAAACTATTGGAGGGAAATGAAGACGTGAGCCTGGAGGATTCGTCAGGAGATGGAGGTCAGGGGCCTCGAGAGGCTGCTCAGCCACGTGGCGGGTGCCTAGCTCTCCCGGTGCAGCTGGCAGGGGCTTGGAGAAGTCCTTGGGGTGATAGGGGCCAGTGGGGACAGCTGCTCACAGTGGCCATGGGGAGTGAGGAAGAAGAGGGACCATTGGGTCCGTCCACAGGGGGTGACTGGTCACGGGGTGATTCCAGGAAGAGACAGAGACCAGCCTTGTCCTGATCTGGAAGAGGCCCTGCTCCCTACAGCCCATGACCCGCCCCTCCTTACCTGGGCCGTCTCCTAGGCAACCACCTGGTGTTGGGTTCTGAGGGAAACCTGGGACAGGAAGAGAGAAGTTCCCATGTCTGTGAGCTGACATGTGGTGAGTATGGTGGAGGCATTGCACTTCCACCCTCTGAGACCACAGAAATGCAAGAGGGACAGGGCTTTATGCTCTAGGTCTCTTCCTCAGAGGGTCTCCACCACAAAGCACCCAGCATCCCTGCCTGGCCCGCCTGCTCTGCACACCCTCAGGGGCCGGGTGCTCCGGCCCAGCACTCACAGGTGACGTTCAGCCGGATGGTTCTCTCCACGGTCACCCCAGCGGCAGGAAAGTGCACCTGACAGGTGAGGTTGGCGCCGTGGTCCCGGGGCCGTGGGGTGAGGGTGAGCACGGAGGAGAGGCGGGTCCTGGGGCCCAGGGAGCTCTGGGCAGCTGATGTCCAGGAGAAGATGGGGGGCGTGCCCCGCTCACAGGCCCAGGGCACAGAGCAGGTCAGGTTCGTGGGGCGGCCGCACTCCAGGGTCCCCGGGATGAGGATGTCAGGTGTGTGGTTGAGGGCTGGTGGGGAGGGGGAGACAGGGGATGAGGAGGGAGGGTCCCAGGTTGGGCTCTGAGAGAAGCCTCAAGCTTTGGATGGGCTCCTCCCTCTCAGCCCAACACGCTGTACCCCGACCCCCTCCCAGGATGGGGCCACCATAACGTCCCCTGAGGCCTCTCCTGGAGCCCATTCCTTACCTGTCACTCGCACGAAAAGCTTGTTTTTTAGGTAAGAGTATTTAGCAGAACCTCCTCTCTCCACCCGAAAAAAGTATGTCCCCTCATCTGTCCTCCGGGCGTCTCTGATGTCCAGGGAGCAGTTGTCGGTCCTGGGATCCCCGAGGAGGTGGAATCGGCCCCGGGTCTCCTCCTGCACTTTATGAGATGGGTTGTTCGTGGCCACCAAAACCTTATATGCATATTCCTGATCCATGTACCAGTAGCCGTAAGCTGGTGTAGAGTCATCCCATCCATCCCGGGGGTAGACCACCTCGCAGGCCACCTGGACACACAGGCCCTCCTGCACCATCACGGGGGACAGCACGTTCAGTGTGAATCTTCTCTCCTGAGCCAGGGACCCTGCAGGAAAGTGAGGGTCAGCCGCAGCCCCCTTCCCTGCCCGCCCCCTCCCCTCAGGCACTCACCGGCCCATAGCAGGGGCAGCAGCAGCCACAGCATCTCTGAGGGCATCTGGGCTCCTGGCGCTGAAAAGAGAAGCAAGACAGTGGGCGGGGCCTGCAGAGAGAACAGGAGAGCTGGGGATCACCAGAGGACCTCCCCGTCCACAGAGGAGGAACCTCAGAGCCTGAGCTCGTCCCCTCTGCACAGAGCGGGGAGGACACCCCACAGCCCAGAGACCAGCTCTTGTTATCTGTTGTCCCCCCCCACCCCCACCCTCAGGACCCACAGCGTCCTGTCTGGGGTCCGTGGTACCAAATTCTTGTTTCTCAGGGTTCATCTCTGAATAAATGTTGCAACACAAGATTTACAGAAGGCAGCACAGGAAGATGTAGGTCAGGGCAGAACAGTGACCTTCATCAGAGGGGAAAGGTCAGGCTCTGACACTGTCAGGACCCAGACAGCCCTTGAACATCACCCATCCCCTGCCCATGTCCTCTCCTGGGTACCTGGAGGCCAGGGAGGGTGAGAGAGGCAGCCAAGTCACACCCAGGCAGGACCTCAGCCCACCTCCTGCCTCCTCAATATGCCCTTCCCCTCGGAGGTCATTTTCTGCAAAAGTCAAAGTGAGGAAGTCGCCTGACTCTTGACCTCAGTACCTCGTCTCCTCAGCTTTTCTGTGGTTGCGCTCCTTTCTCATTCAGCCAGCCTTCCTGTAATCTTGGGTGATAGATGTCCTTTACATTAGTTTTAATTCCTCATAATTGTTGCATGAGGCGGCGGACCAGCCATTGATCCACGCCACCATTTTGGTTCACCTGGGGTCTATTTTTATTCCAGGGGAATTTTTGGAGGGTTTGTTCTAGGTCTGTGAAGTGTGCCATTGGTATCTTAATGGGGATTGCATTGAAGCTGTAGATTTTGGGTAACATGGACACTTTAATGATGTCGATTCTACCAATCCATGAACATGGTATATTCTTCACGTGTTTATGTCTTATGCCATCTCTTTTTTTCAACACTCTGTAGTTTTCTGAATACAGGTTGTCTACCTCCTAAATTAAGTTCATTCCTAGATATTTTATTTTTGTTGTTGTTAGTATACTGTAAATGAGGTGTTTTTTTTTCCTATGAGTTCATTATTGGTGTATAAAAAAGCCATATGTTTCTGGGTAATTTTCTATCCTGCTACATTGCCAAATTCATTTATTAAGTCTAGTAGTTTTATTTTTTATGGAGTCTTTATGGTTTTCTATGTATAATATCATGTCATCTGTGAATAATGACAATTTTACTTCTTCTTTCCCAATTTGGATTCCTTTCATTTCTTCTTCTTGTCTGATTGCTCTGTCTAGCACTTCCAGTATTATATCAAACAAGAGTGGTGAAAGTGAATATCCTTGTGTTGGTCCTGTTCTTAGGGGAAATGGTTTTCCTTTATGCCCATCAAGTATGATGTTGGCTGTCTGTTTGTCATATATAGCCTTTATCATGTTGAGATACGTTTTTTCTATTCCCACTTTACCAAGAGTTTTTATTAAAAATGGATGTTGGGTTTTGTAGAATACTCTCTCTGTGTCTATAGATAAGATCATGTGATTTCTGTTGTTCCATTTGTTTATGTGATGTATCACATTTATTGATTTGTGAACATTGTACCAGCCTTGCATCTCTGAAATAAATCCCACTTGATCAGGGTGTATGATCTTTTGAATATGTTGCTGCATGTAATGAGCTAATATTCTGTGTCCTCCCTAATCACTCTTTGGAGGCTATGGTCTATTCTGAACCGAGCGACCATGGCTTCCTGTTACAAAGAACCTTCAACCATGTCTCTCATTAGCTCAATAGCTTCCAGGTTCCTGCATTTGCTGCAAGCTGCACCCAGCTGCATCCCACTGAGTCTGCACCTCCCTCCAGGGGTCTCCCCACCCAGGTGCCCCTGGTCTGTCACGCTGGAGACTTGTCTCCATCACACACCAGGCTGTGTCTGCCTCAGAGCTGGGACCCTGCTCCTCATCTTCCCAGATAATCTCCTTTGGGGAAACACACAGTGTGTTCTCTCACCATCTTCCAGTCCAGGCTCAGACATCAAAGTTTGTCCTCTCAGATATCAGGAATTGTCCCCCCACATGCCATTTGATCTTTTTTTTTGCATGAATCTTACACACACACACACACACACACACACACACACACACACACACAGGGGCACAAACACACAACCATCATACAGGCTCTAATATTTTCATTTATTGATTGTTAATTGCATCCTCTTTTCTCCAAAATGACAGCTTCTGGATCAGAGAAATTTTTGAGGTGCAGACCCAATGGGATGCAGCTACGGACAGGTTGCAGCAAATGCAGGAACCTGGAATCCATTGAGTTATCAGAGACGTGGATGAAGGTTCATTGTAACAGGAAGCCATGGCTGCTCTCTGTTCACAATAGACCAGGGCAGCCACATAGTGACTGGAGAGGATACAGAAGGCAGGAGGGAATGGTGGTTGAACCAGGGTGGTGAGGTAGAGGTCAAGGTGACTTGATCCCTTCACCTCCTGTCAGCCCTGCCTCTGACTTATCAGGATCTAGGGTTTTGGTTCAGCACTGAGCCTTGTAACCCCTCCACTCTCTAATTTCCCTATGGATGTGGGGATTGAGGGTGTCAAGAGACAGTACCCTGAATGGATGGCTAAATATTATTTTGTTCTAAAACCTGCAACAATCGCACATGTACCATGAAGTGACTTGTAACTGAACCCAGAGAATGATCATCAGTTGGAGAAGTAGGCATGGGGAGGGAAGGGCATTTCCGCAGCAGAAACTGCATGGGAAACATCTCCAATCACAAAGGGCCTGGCCCAGTCAGATGTGGAGAGTATGAGATTCAGGGAGGTCATAGAATCTCATGGAGAGTCCAGCAGGTGAGAAACCACACTGAGAACCTCAAATCCAGCCTGTGGTATTTGCACCTCATCTGTGGCCATCCACAGGAAGCACCGTTTTTCACACTGGGCAGGAAGTGGGGTCTATGTCTCTGGAAACACAGTCGGGAGACAGGTAGCTGGTGGGTGCAGGCTCCCAGGGAACAGATGAGGCCACAGGAACAATCCCAGCATGACGGGGAGGAGATGGTCTAGGCTGTGACTGGGCAGGATGGACAAGTCTTAGTGGATTGCGGAGAAGGGAAGGGAGGCAAAATGTAGACCCACACCCCAGACCTAGCCTTAGACAAGGGTTGCCACCATGTCATCACTGTGATGGGGAACCCAGGAGAGAAGTGGGTTTGGGGAGGAAGATTACAGCTCAATATTAGCAGTCCCAGGGGCCGACCTCGGGGAGGTGTCAGGGGGATGTTGGGGGGTGAGACCGTTCCAACACTCACCTGAGGATTAACCTGAGCCTGCCTGTGCATCCTTCCGGCCCCCTTTTGGCCCAGGGGGCTTCCTCTTGTGATACCTGCCTCTGAGGGAAGAGACCAGTGTCTTTCAGTGTAATCTCATCCGGTACAGTGGGCAGCAGACCCAGCCCCCCGTTTCCTACCAGGTGGTGGAGAGGAGGGTTAAGTGGGAGAGAGAAGTTATGGCTCCACAGACCCTCCTGATCACTGCAGGCACCTCCCACCCTGGGCACTTGACCACCATGGCATTTGTGAGGGCTGTCTGTATGGAGTCCTTACCCATCACCCCCTTCACCTCCTGTCAGCCCTGCCTCTGACCTATGAGGATCTAGGGCTTTGGTTCAGCACTCAGCCTTGAACCCCTCCCCTACCTAAGTCTCCCCTCCCCCAATCAGAACTCACATGAGGACCAGGAGGCAGGTGAGGAGGACCAGCATCTTGACAGCTGCTTCCGTGATGGCCACTAACATCACCTCTGCCCCGGGACCTGATAGTCCTGCAGGAAAGAGGGACCAGGATGGAGTCCACTGCTGGTCCTCAATCCCATGTCTTTCCACCCCCACTAGGCTCCTGGACGTCATTCCCCAAACCCTCCTGCATCACTGGATGTGGGACCACCTGGGCCCTCACCCCAGACCCCTCCCTGACCCCCAGCTGTAGGACAGAAAATAAAATGCTTAAGTTGCAATGCATCTCAATGAAATATTTGTTCACCAATGGACACTACGGGGAAATGGAAAAGCCAACCCATTTCATGGGAGAAGATTTTGCTAGTTATAGATTGGATAAGGATTTAGTACCCTGCCCATATAAAAAACTGTGATGACCCAATAGCAAAAATCAGTAACTAGAAAAAGGAAAAATGACTTTTTCCTTTACAATAAAGGCACTAAAGTCTGCCAGGCACACAGAGAGAGGGATGGGAATGTCTGTCCTACAGATGGCAAAGGACCTGCTGGATCCTTCAGGGGAGCAGTCCAAGGCA
Source organism: Vespertilio murinus (assembly GCA_963924515.1). NCBI lineage: Eukaryota > Metazoa > Chordata > Mammalia > Chiroptera > Vespertilionidae > Vespertilio > Vespertilio murinus. The sequence continues at coordinate 45,597,695 of OZ004716.1, read as the reverse complement.
CACAGCAGCGTGTGCACACTGCTCACTAAAAGGGGGGGGAGGGAAAGGGGGAGGAGAAAGGGGAAAGGGGTCGGAGAGAGGGACCAGGTATCTGAGGGCAGACTTTAGTGCCTTTACTCTAAGGGAAAAGCCCTTTTTCCTTTGTTTAGTTACTGATTGAGAGAGAGAGAGAGAGAGAAAGAGAGAGAAAGAGAGAGAAGAAAAGAGAGGGGGAGAGATTGCTGAGTTGTTGTACTTATTTATGCATTCATTGGTTAATTAGCATAGGTGCTCTGACCTGGGATCAAATCCACACCCTCTGGGCACCAGGAAGACCCTAGAGGCAACTGAGCTACCTGGGCAGGGCCAACTCCAGTGCCTTTTGAATGTTTGGCCATGTGACTCTATCACCTGTTTTAAAATTCATGTGTTAATCTATTGGAGGGAAATGAAGAGGAGAGCCTGGAGGATTCGTCAGGAGATGGAGGTCAGGGGCCTCGATTGGCTGCTCAGCCACGTGGCGGGTGCCTAGCTCTCGCCGTGCAGCTGGCAGGGGCTCGGAGAAGTCCTTGGGGAGGGAGGGGCCAGGGGGGGACAGATGCTCACAGTGGCCATGGGGGGTGAGGAAGAAGAGGGACCACTGGGTCCATCCACAGGGGGTGACTGGTCACGGGGTGAGTCCAGGAAGAGACAGAGACCGGCCTTGTCCTGCTCTGGAAGAGGCCCTGCTCCCTGCAGCCCATGACCCCGGCTCCTCCTTACCTGTGCTGTCTCCTAGGCAACCGCCTGGTGTTGGGTTCTGAGGGGGACCTAGGACAGGAAGAGAAAAGTTTCCACGACATGAAGACTGTGGTGAGCTGACATGTGGTGAGGATTGTTTAGACTTTGCACTTCCACCCTCAGAGACCACAGATAAGCAAGAGAGACAGGGCTTTATGCTCTAGGTCTCTTCCTCAGCCGGTCCCCACCACAAAGCACCCAGCACCCTTGCCTGGCCCGCCTGATCTGCACACCCTCTGGGGCCGGGAGTCCCGGCCCAGCACTCACAGGTGACATTGAGCTGGATGGTTCTTTCCACGGTCACCCCAGCGGCAGGAAAGTGCACCTGACAGGTGAGGTTGGCGCCATGGTCCCGGGGCCATGGGGTGAGGGTGAGCATGGAGGAGAGGCGGGTCCTGGGGCCCAGGGAGCTGCGGGCAGCTGACATCCAGGAGAAGATGGGGGGCGTGCCCCGCTCACAGGCCCAGGGCACAGAGCAGGTCAGGTTCGTGGGGCGGCTGCACTCCAGGGTCCCCGGGATGAGGATGTCGGGTGTGTGGTTGAGGGCTGGTGGGGAGGGGGAGACAGGGGATCAGGAGGGAGGGTCCCAGGTTGGGCTCTGAGAGAAGCCTCAAGCTTTGGATCGGCTCCTCCCTCTCAGCCCAACCCGCTGTACCCCGACCCCCTCCCAGGATGGGGCCCGCATGGCAGCCCTGTGAGGGACCAGCATAACGTCCCCTGAGGCCCCTCCTGGAGCCAGTTCCTTACCCATCACTCGCACAGAAAGCCTGTTTTCTAGGTAAATATATTTAGCAGAACCTCCTCTCTCCACCCGAAAAAAGTATGATCCCTCATCTGTCCTCCGGGCGTCTCTGATGTCCAGGGAGCAGTTGTCGGTCCTGGGATCCCCGAGGAGGTGGAATCGGCCCTGGGTCTCCTCTTGCACTTTATGAGATGGGTTGTTCGTGGCCACCAAAACCTTATATGCATATTCCTGATCCATGTACCAGTAGCCGTAAGCTGGTGTAGAGCCATTCCATCCTTTCCCGGGGTAGGACACCACGCAGGCCACCTGGACACACAGGCCCTCCTGCACCATCACGGGGGACTGCACTGTCAGTGTGTATATTCTATTTTTTGCCAGGCACCCTGCAGGAAAGTGAGGGTCAGCCACAGCCCCCTTCCCTGCCGGCCCCCTCCCCTCAGGCACTCACCGGCCCACAGCAGGGGCAGCAGCAGCCACAGCATCTCTGAGGGCATCTGGGCTCCTGGGGCTGAAAAGAGAAGCAAGACAGTGGGCGGGGCCTGCAGAGAGACCAGGAGAGCTGGGGATCACCACAGGACCTCCCCGTCCACAGAGGAGGAACCTCAGAGCCTGAGCTCCTCCCCTCTGCATAGAGCGGGAAGGACACCCCACAGCCCAGAGACCAGCTCTTGTTATCTGTCTTCGTCCCCCACCCCCACCCTCTGGCCCCACAGTGTCCTGTCTGGGGTCCGTGGTACCAAGTTCCCTCTGGGGAACGGTGTTTCTCAGGGTTCATCTCTGAATAAATGTCGCAAGATTTACAGAAGGCAGCACAGGAAGATGAAGGTCAGAGCAGAGCAGTGACCTTCATCAGAGGGAAAAGGTCAGGCTCTGACACTGTCAGGACCCAGAGAGCCCTTGAACATCACCCATCCCCTGCCCATGTCCACTCCTGGGAACCTGGAGGCCAGGGAGGGTGAGAGAGGCGGCCAAGTCACACCCAGGCAGGCCCTCAGCCCACCTCCTGCTTCCTCAATATGCCCTTCCCCTCGGAGGTCATTTTCTGCAAAAGTCAAAGTGAGGAAGTCGCAGGACTCTCCACCTCAGCACCTCGTCTCCTCAGCTTTTCTGCGGTTGCGCTCCTTTCTCATTCAGCCAGCCTTCCTGTAATCTTGGGTGATAGATGTCCTTTACATTAGTTTCAATTCCTCTTAATTGTTGCATGAGGCGGCGGACCAGCCATTGATCCACGCCGCCATTTTGGTTCACCTGGGGTCTATTTTTATTCCAGGTGAATTTTTGGAGGGTTTGTTCTAGGTCTGTGAAGTGTTCCATTGGTATCTTAATGGGGATTGCATTGAAGCTGTAGATTCCTTTGGGTAACATGGACACTTTAATGATGTTGATTTGACCAATCCATGAACATGGTATATTCTTCACTTGTTTATGCCTTATGCAATCTTCTTTTTTCAACACCCTGTAGTTTTCTGAATACAGGTCGTCTACTTCCTAAATTAAGTTCATTCCTAGATATCTTATTTTTTTTGTTGTTATTGTACTGGTAAATGAGATTTTTTTTCCAGTTTCTCTTTCTATGATTCATTATTGGTTTATTAAAAAGATATGTATTCCTGGGTAATTTTCTATCCTGCTACATTGCCAAATTCATTTATTAAGTCTAGTAGTTTTTTTTTAATGGAGTCTTTATGGTTTTCTATGTACAATATCATGTCATCTGTAAATAATGACAATTTTACTTCTTTTTCAGTTTGGATTCCTTTCATTTCTTCTTCTTGTCTGATTGCTATGTCTAGCACTTCCAATATTATATCAAACAGGAGTGGTGAAAGTGAACATCCTTGTCTTGTTCCTGTTCTTAGGGGAAATGGTTTTCCTTTTTGCCCATTAAGTATGATATTGGCAGTAGGTTTGTCCTATATAACCTTTAAGATGTTGAAATACGTTTTCTCTATTCCCACTTTACCAAGAGTTTTTATTAAAAATGGGTGTTGGGTTTTGTAGAATACTCTCTCTGTGTCTATAGATAAGATCATGTGATTTCTGTTGTTCCATTTGTTTATGTGATGTATCATATTTATTGATTTGTGAACATTGTACCAGCCTTGCATCTCTGAAATAAATCCCACTTGATCAGGGTGTATGATCTTTTGAATATGTTGCTGCATGCAATGAGCTAATATTCTGTGTCCTCACCAATCACTCTTTGGCCGCTGTGGTCTATTCTGAACTGAGCGGCCATGGCTTCCTGTTACAAGGAGCCTTCAACCACGTCTCTCATTACCTCAATGGCTTCCAGGTTCCTGCATTTGCTGCAAGCTGCACCCAGCTGCATCCCACTGGGTCTGCACCTCCCTCCAGGGGTCTCCCCACCCAGGTGCCCCTGATCTGTCACGCTGAAATCTTGTCTCCATCACACACCAGGCTGCCTCTGCCTCAGAGCTGGGACCCTGCTCCTCATCTTCCCAGATAATCTCCTTTGGGGAAACACACAGGGTGTTCTCTCACCATCTTCCAGTCCAGGCTCAGACATCAAAGTTTGTCCTCTCAGATATCAGGAATTCGCCCCCAACATGCTATTTGATCTTTTTTGCATGAATCTTACACACAAACACACACACACACACACACACACACACACACACACCCATCATATAGGCTCTAATATTTTCATTTATTGATTGTTAATTGTATCCTCTTGTCTCCAAAATGACACCTTGTGGATCAGAGCAATTTGTGAGGTTTGGTTCATGATTGCAACCCCATTACCTACAACAATGGGGGTGCAGACCCAATGGGGTGCAGCTATGGACAGTTTGCAGCAAATGCAGGAACCTGGAAGCCATTGAGGTATCAGAGACATGGATGAAGGTTCATTGTAACAGGAAGCCATGGCTGCTCTCTGTTCACAATAGACCACAGCAGCCACAGAGTGACTGGAGAGGATACAGAAGGCAGGAGGGAATGGTGGTTGAACCAGGGAGGTGAGGTGGAGATCAAGGTGAATGAATTCCCCTATGGATGTGGGGATTGAGGGTGTCAAGAGAAAGTACACTGAATGGATGGCTAAATATTATTTTGTTCCAAAACCTACAACAATCACACATGTACCATGAAGTGACTTGTAACTGAACCCAGAGAATGATCATCAGGTAGAGAAGTAGGCGTGGGGAGGGAAGGGCAATTCCGCAGCAGAAACTGCATGGGAAACATCTCCAATCACAAAGGGCCTGGCCCAGCCAGATGTGGAGAGTATGTGAGATTCAGGGAGATTGTAGAATATCGCAGAGAGTCCAGCAGGTGAGAGACCACGCTGAGAACCTCAACTCCAGCCTGTGGTTGTTTGCACCTCATCTGTGGCTGTCGAAAGGAAGCACCACTGTTCACACTGTGCAGGAAGTGGGGTCTATGTCTCTGGAAACACAGTCTGGGGAGAGGCAGCTGGTGGGTCCAGGCTCCCAGGGAAGAGATGAGGCCACAGGAACAGTCCCGGCATGACGGGGAGGAGATTGCCGTCCATCTAGGCTGTAACTGGGCAGGAGGATGGACAAGTCTTAGTGGATTGCGGAGAAGGGAAGGGAGACAAAATGTAGACCCACACTCCAGACCTAGCCTTCGACAAGGGTTGCCACCATGTCATCACTGTGTTGGGGAACCCAGGAGAGAAGTGGGTTTGGGGAGGAAGATTACAGCTCAATGTTAGCAGTCCCAGGGGCCGACCTGGGGGAGGTGTCAGGGGGTTGTTGGGGGTGAGACCATTCCAACACTCACCTGAGGATTAACCTGAGCCTGCCTGTGCATCCTTCCGGCCCCCTTTTGGCCTAGGGGGCTTCTTCTTGTGATACCTGCCTCTGAGGGAAGAGACCAGTGTCTTTCAGTGTAATCGCATCCGGTACAGTGGGCAGCAGACCCAACCCCCCGTTTCCTGCCAGGCTGTCGGAAGGAGGGTGAAGTGGGAGAGAGAAGTTCTGGCTCCACAGATCCTCCTGATCATTGCAGGCACCTCCCACTCTGGGCACTTGACCACCATGGCATTTGTGAGGGCTGTCTGTATGGAGTCCTTACCCATCACCCCCTTCACCTCCTGTCAGCCCTGCCTCTGACCTATGAGGATCTAGGGCTTTGGTTCAGCCCTCAGCCTTGAACCCCTCCCCTACCTAAGTCTCCCCTCCCCCAATCAGAACTCACATGAGGACCAGGAGGCAGGTGAGGAGGACCAGCATCTTGACAGCTGCTTCTGAGATGGCCACCAACATCACCTCTGCCCCGGGCCCTGATAGTCCTGCAGGAAAGAGGGACGAGGACAGAGCCATCTGCTAGTCCACAATCCCATGTCCTTCCGCCCCCAGTAGGGCCCTCAGCGTTGTTCCCCAAACCCTCCTCCATCACTGGATGTGGGACCACCTGGGCCCTCACCCCAGACCCCTCCCTGACCCCCAGCGGTAGGACAGAAAATAAAATGCTCAAGTTGCAATGCATCTCAATGAAACATTTGTTCACCAATGGACACCACGGGGAAATGGAAAAGCAAACACATTTCATGGGAGAAGACTTTTGCTGTAGTTATAGATAGGATAAGGTTTTAGTACCCTGCCCATATACAGAACTGTGATGACCCAACAGCAAAAATCGGTAACTAGAAAAAGGAAAAAGGACTTTTTCCTAAAAGTCTGCCAGGCACAGAGAGACAGGGATGGAAATGTCTCTCTTACAGATGGCAAAGGACCTGCTGGATCCTTCAGGGGAACAGTCCAAGGCACACAGCAGCGTGTAGACACTGCTCACTAAAGGGGGGAGAGGGGAAGGGGGAGGAGAAAAGGGGAGATGGGGCAGAGTGAGGGACCAGGTATCTGGGGGCAGACTTTAGTGCCTTTACTCTAAGGGAAAAGCCCTTTTTCCTTTGTTTAGTTACTGATTGAGATGGTGGGGGGGGGGGGGGAAGAAAGAGAGGGGGAGAGATTGCTGAGTTGTTGTACTTATTTATGCATTCATTGGTTAATTAGCATAGGTTCTTGGACCTGAGATGAAATCCACACCCTCTGGGCACCGGGAAGACCCTAGAGGCAACTGAGCTACCTGGGCAGGGCCAACTCCAGTGCCTTTTGAATGGTTGGCCATGTGACTCTATTACCTGTTTTAAAATTCATGCATTAAACTATTGAAGGGAAATGAAGAAGAGAGCCTGGAGGATTCGTCAGGAGATGGAGGTCAGGGGCCTCGAGAGGCTGCTCAGCCACGTGACAGGTGCCTAGCTCTCGCGGTGCAGCTGGCAGTGGCTTGGAGAAGTCCTTGGGGAGAGAGGGGCCAGTGGGGACAGATGATCACTGCAGCCATGGGGGCTAAGGAAGAAGAGGGACCACTGGGTCCATCCACAGGGGGTGACTGGTCACGGGGTGATTCCAGGAAGAGACAGAGATTGGCCTTATCCTGATGTGGAAGAGGCCCTGCTCCCTACAGCCCATGACCCCGGCTCCTCCTTACCTGGGCCATCTCCTAGGCAACCGCCTGGTGTTGGGTTCTGAGGGGGACCTAGGACAGGAAGAGAGAAGTTTCCACGAAATGAAGACTGTGGTGAGCTGACATGTGGTGAGGATTGTTTAGACTTTGCACTTCCACCCTCAGAGACCACAGATATGCAAGAGAGACAGGGCTTTATGCTCTAGGTCTCTTCCTCAGAGGGTCTCCACCACAAAGCACCCAGCACCCCTGCCTGGCCCGCCTGCTCTGCACACCCTCAGGGGCCGGGAGCTCCGGCCCAGCACTCACAGGTGACATCCAGCCGGATGGTTCTCTCCACGGTCACCCCAGCGGCAGGAAAGTGCACCTGACAGGTGAGGTTGGTGCCATGGTCCCGGGGCCATGGGGTGAGGGTGAGCACGGAGGAGAGGCGGGTCCTGGGGCCCAAGGAGCTGTGGGCAGCTGAGGTCCAGGAGAAGATGGGGGGCGTGCCCCGCTCACAGGCCCAGGGCACAGAGCAAGTCAGGTTCGTGGGGCGGCCGCACTCCAGGGTCCCCGGGATGAGGATGTCAGGTGTGTGGTTGAGGGCTGGTGAGGAGGGGGAGACAGGGGATGAGGAGGGAGGGTCCCAGGTTGGGCTCTTAGAGAGGCCTCAAGCTTTGGATCGGCTCCTCCCTCTGAGCCCAACAGGCTGTACCCCAACCTCCTCCCAGGATGGGGCCCATCCCAGACCTGTGAGGGGCCACCATAACGTCCCCTGAGGCCCCTCCTGGAGCCCATTCCTTACCCGTCACTCGCAGGAAAAGCTTGTTTTCTAGGTAAGAATATTTAGCAGAACCTCCTCTTTGCACCCGAAAAAAGTATGATCCCTCATCTGTCCTCCGGGCGTCTCTGATGTCCAGGGAGCAGTCGTACCTCCTGGGATCCCCGAGGAGGTGGAATCGGCCCTGGGTCTCCTCCTGCACTTTATGAGATGTGTTGTTCGTGGCCACCAAAACCTTATTTTCATGTGTTTCTCCCTTGAACCAGTAGCCATGAGCTGGTGTGGAGCCATTCCATCCATCCCGGGGGTAGACCACCTCGCAGGCCACCTGGACACACAAACCCTCTTGCACCATCACCGGGGACTGCACGATCAGTTTGTATCTGCTATTTCGAGCCAGGGACCCTGCAGGAAAATGAGGGTCAGCCACAGCCCTCTTCCCAGCCGGCCCCCTCCCCTCAGGCACTCACCGGCCCACAGCAGGGGCAGCAGCAGCCACAGCATCTCTGAGGGCATCTGGGCTCCTGGGGCTGAAAAGAGAAGCAAGACAGTGGGCGGGGCCTGCAGAGAGACCAGGAGAGCTGGGGATCACCACAGGACCTCCCCGTCCACAGAGGAGGAACCTCAGAGCCTGAGCTCGTCCCCCTCTGCACAGAGCAGGGAGGACACCCCACAGCCCAGAGACCAGCTCTTATTATCTGTCTTCGTCCCCCACCCCCACCCTCTGGCCCCACAGCGGCCTGTCTGGGGTCCGCGGTACCAAGTTCCCTCTGGGGAACGGTGTTTGTCAGGGTTCATCTCTGAATAAATGTTGCAAGATTTACAGAAGGCAGCACAGGAAGATGCAGGTCAGGGCAGAGCAGTGACCTTCATCAGAGGGGAAAGGTCAGGCTCTGACACTGTCAGGACCCAGACAGCCCTTGAAGGTCAACCATCCCCTGCCCATGTCCTCTCCTGGGTAGCTGGAGGCCAGGGAGGGTGAGAGAGGCGGCCAAGTCACACCCAGGCAGGCCCTCAGCCCACCTCCTGCTTCCTCAATATGCCCTTCCCCTCGGAGGTCATTTTCTGCAAAAGTCAAAGTGAGGAAGACGCCGGACTCTCCACCTCAGCACCTCGTCTCCTCAGCTTTTCTGCGGTTGCGCTCCTTTCTCATTCAGCCAGCCTTCCTGTAATCTTGGGTGATAGATGTCCTTGACATTAGTTTTAATTCCTCTTAATTGTTGCATGAGGCGGCGGACCAGCCATTGATCCACGCCGCCATTTTGGTTCACCTGGGGTCTATTTTTATTCCAGGGGAATTTTTGGAGGGTTTGTTCTAGGTCTGTGAAGTGTTCCATTGGTATCTTAATGGGGATTGCATTGAAGCTGTAGATTCCTTTGGGTAACATGGACACTTTAATGATGTTGATTTGACCAATCCATGAACATGGTATATTCTTCACGTGTTTATGTCTTATGCCATCTCTTTTTTTCAACACTCTGTAGTTTTCTGAATACAGGTTGTCTACCTCCTAAATTAAGTTCATTCCTAGATATTTTATTTTTGTTGCCGTTATTATACTGTAAATGGGGTGTTCTTTTTCCCTATGAGTTCATTATTGGTGTATAAAAAAGCCATATGTTTCTGGGTAATTTTCTATTCTGCTACATTGCCAAATTCATTTATTAAGTCTAGTAGTTTTTTTTAATGGAGTCTTTATGGTTTTCTCTGTACAATATCATGTCATCTGTAAATAATGACAATTTTACTGCTTTTCCAATTTGGATTCCTTTCATTTCTTCTTCTTGAATGATTGCTCTGTCTAGCACTTCCAATATTATATCAAACAGGAGTGGTGAAAGTGAACATCCTTGTCTTGTTCCTGTTCTTAGGGGAAATGTTTTTCCTTTTTGCCCATTAAGTATGATATTGGCAGTAGGTTTGTCCTATATAACCTTTAAGATGTTGAAATACGTTTTCTCTATTCCCACTTTACCAAGAGTTTTTATTAAAAATGGATGTTAGGTTTTGTAGAATACTCTCTCTGTGTCTATAGATATGATCATGTGATTTCTGTCGTTCCATTTGTTTATGTGATGTATCACATTTATTGATTTGTGAACATTGTACCAGCCTTGCATCTCTGAAATAAATCCCACTTGATCAGGGTGTATAATCTTTTGAATATGTTGCTGGATGCGATGTGCTAATATTCTGTGTCCTCCCCAATCACTCTTGGCAGCTGTGGTCTATTCTGAACAGAGCGGCCATGGCTTCCTGTTACAAAGAACCTTCAACCATGTCTCTCATTAGCTCAATAGCTTCCAGGTTCCTGCATTTGCTGCAAGCTGTCCCTAGTTGCATCCCATTGGGTCTGCACCTCCTTCGTGGGCTCTCCCCTCCCAGGTGCCCCGGTTCTGTCAAGCTGGAGACTTGTCTCCATCACACATGAGGCTGCATCTGCCTCAGAGCTGGGACCCTGCTCCTCATCTTCCCAGATAATCTCCTTTGGGGAAACACACAGTATGTTCTCTCACCAGCGTCCAGTCTTGGCTCAGACATCACAGTTTGTCCTCTCAGATATCAGGAATTGTCCCCCCACATGCCACTGGAACATTTCGTTACATGAATCTTACACACACACACACACACACACACACACACACACACACACACACACATGACCATCCTACAAGCTCTAATACTTTCATTTATTGATTATAAATTGTATCCTCTTGTCTCAAAAATGACAGCTCTGTTTGAGAGCGATTTTTGAGCCTCGGTTCCTAGTTGAATCCCCATTACCTACAACAAAGTCGGTGTACAGTTATTCCTGCTAGAGGGTCACTAAGTGAATGGCTGGACATTGTTTTGTTCCAAAACCTACAAGAATCCTACATGTACCATGAAGTGACTTGTAACTGAACCCAGAGAATGATCATCAGTTAGAGAAGTAGGCGTGGGGAGGGAAGGGCATTTCCACAGCAGAAACTGCATGTGAAACATCTCCAATCACAAAGAGCATGGCCCAGCCAGATGTGGAGAGTATGTGATTCAGGGAGGTCATAGAATCTCCTGGAGAGTCCAGCAGGTGAGAGACCACGCTGAGAACCTCAAATCCAGCCTGTGGTTGTTTGCACCTCATCTGTGGCCGTCCAGAGGAAGCACCATTGTTCACACTGTGCAGGAAGTGGGGTCTATGTCTCTGGAAACACAGTCTGGGGAAAGGCAGCTGGTGGGTCCAGGCTCCCAGGGAAGAGATGAGGCCACAGGAACAATCCCAGCATGACTGGGAGGAGATGGCCGTCCATCTAGGCTGTGACTGGGCAGGAGGATGGACAAGTCTTAGTGGATTGGGGAGAAGGGAAAGGAGGCAAAATGTAGACCCACACCCCAGACCTAGCCTTCGACAAGGGTTGCCACCATGTCATCACTGTGATGGGGAACCCAGGAGAGAAGTGGGTTTGGGGAGGAAGATTACAGCTCAATGTTAGCAGTCCCAGGGGCTGACCAGGGGGAGGTGTCAGGGGGTTGTTGGGGGGTGAGACACTTCCATCACTCACCTGAGGATGAACCGGAGCCTGCCTGTGCATCCTTCCTGCGCCCTTTTGGCCTAGGGGGTTTCCTCTTGTGATACCTGCCTCTGAGGGAAGAGACCAGTGTCTTTCAGTGTAATCGCATCCGGTACAGTGGGCAGCAGACCCAACCCCCCGTTTCCTGCCAGGCTGTCGGAAGGAGGGTGAAGTGGGAGAGAGAAGTTCTGGCTCCACAGACCCTCCTGATCAGTGCAGGCACCTCCCACCCTGGGCACTTGACCACCATGGCATTTGTGAGGGCTGTCTGTATGGAGTCCTTACCCATCACCCCCTTCACCTCCTGTCAGCCCTGCCTCTGACCTATGAGGATCTAGGGCTTTGGTTCAGCACTCAGCCTTGAACCCCTCCCCTACCTAAGTCTCCCCTCCCCCAATCAGAACTCACATGAGGACCAGGAGGCAGGTGAGGAGGACCAGCATCTTGACAGCTGCTTCTGAGATGGCCACCAACATCACCTCTGCCCCGGGACCTGATAGTCCTGCAGGAAAGAGGGACCAGGATGGAGTCCACTGCTGGTCCTCAATCCCATGTCTTTCCACCCCCACTAGGACCCTGGATGTCATTCCCCAAAACCTCCTGCATCACTGGATGTGGGACCACCTGGGCCCTCACCCCAGACCCCTTCCTCACCTCCAGCGGTAGGACAGAAAATAAAATGCTTAAGTTGCAATGCATCTCAATGAAATATTTGTTCACCAATGGACACTACGGGGAAATGGAAAAGCCAACCCATTTCATGGGAGAAGACTTTTGCTAGTTATAGATCGGATAAGGTTTTAGTACCCTGCCCATATAAAAAACTGTGATGACCCAATAGCAAAAATCGGTAACTAGAAAAATGAAAAAGGACTTTTTCCTAAAAGTCTGCCAGGCACAGAGAGAGAGGGATGGGAATGTCTCTCTTACAGATGGCAAAGGACCTGCTGGATCCTTCAGGGGAACAGTCCAAGGCACACAGCAGTGTGTAGACACTGCTCACTAAAAGTGGGGAGAGGGAAAAGGGGAGTAGAAAGGGGAGATGGGGCAGAGTGAGGGACCAGGTATCTGGGGGCAGACTTTAGTGCCTTTACTCTAAGGGAAAAGCCCTTTTTCCTTTGTTTAGTTACTGATTGAGAGAGAGAGAGAGAGAGAGAGAGAGAGAGAGAGGGAGAAAAGAGAGGGGGAGAGATCTCTGTGTTGTTGCACTTATTCCTGCATTCATTGGTTAATTAGCATACGTGCTCTGACCTGGGATGAAATCCACACCCTCTGGACACTGGGAAGACCCTGGAGGCAACTGAGCTACCTGGCCAGGGCCAACTCCAGTGCCTTTTGAATGTTTGGCCATGTGACTCTATCACCTGTTTTAAAATTCATGCGTTAAACTATTGGAGGGAAATGAAGACGTGAGCCTGGAGGATTCGTCAGGAGATGGAGGGTCAGGGGCCTCGATTGGCTGCTCAGCCACGTGGGCGGTGCCTAGCTCTCCTGGTGCAGCTGGCAGGGGCTCGGAGAAGTCCTTGGGGAGGGAGGGGCCAGGGGGGACAGCTGCTCACAGTGGCCATGGGGGCTGAGGAAGAAGAGGGACCACTGGGTCCATCCACAGGGTGTGACCGGTCACGGGGTGAGTCCAGGATGAGGCAGAGACCGGCCCTGTCCTGATCTGGAAAAGGCCCTGCTCCCTACATCCCATGACCCGCCCCTCCTTACCTGGGCCGTCTCCTAGGCAACCGCCTGGTGTTGGGTTCTGAGGGGAACCTGGGACAGGAAGAGAGAAGTTTCCACGACATGAAGACCATGGTGAGCTGACATGTGGTGAGGATTGTTTAGGCTTTGCACTGCCACCCTCAGAGACCACAGAAATGCAAGAGAGACAGGGCTTTATGCTCTAGGTCTCTTCCTCAGCCGGTCCCCACCACAAAGCACCCAGCACCCCTGCCTGGACCGCCTGCTCTGCACACCCTCAGGGGCCGGGTGCTCCGGCCCAGCACTCACAGGTGACATTGAGCCGGATGGTTCTCTCTACGGTCACCCCAGCGGCAGGAAAGTGCACCTGACTGCTGAGGTTGGCGCCGTGGTCCCGGGGCCGTGGGGTGAGGGTGAGCATGGAGGAGAGGCGGGTCCTGGGGCCCAGGGAGCTGTGGGCAGCTGACGTCCAGGAGAAGATGGGGGGCGTGCCCCGCTCACAGGCCCTGGGCACAGAGCAGGTCAGGTTCGTGGGGCGGCCGCTCTCCAGGGTCCCCAGGATGTGGATGTCTGGTGTGTGGTTGAGGGCTGGAGAGGAGGGGGAGACAGGGGATGAGGAGGGAGGGTCCCAGGTTGGGCTCTGAGAGAAGTCTCAGTTTCTTTCCAGCTCCTCCTTCTGAGCCCAACAAGCTGTACCCCAACCCACTCCCAGTATGGACCCCGTCCCAGCCCTGTGAGGGGCCACCATAACGTCCCCTGCAGCCTTTGTTCCTTACCCGTCACATGCACGGAGAGCTTGTTATTTAGGTAAGAATATTTAGCATAACTTCCTCTCTCCACCCGAAAAAAGTATGATCCCTCATCTGTCCTCCGGGCGTCTCTGATGTCCAGGGAGCAGTTGTCGGTCCTGGGATCCCCGAGGAGGTGGAATCGGCCCCGGGTCTCCTCCTGCACTTTATGAGATGGGTTGATCGTGGCCACCAAAACCTTATATTCATATTCCTGTCCCATGTACCAGTAGCCGTAAGCTGGTGTAGAGTCATCCCATCCATCCTGGGGGTAGACCACCTCGCAGGCCACCTGGACACACAGGCCCTCCTGCACCATCACGGGGGACTGCACTGTCAGCGTGTATCTCCTATCGCGAGCCAGGGACCCTGGAGGAAAGTGAGGGTCAGCCGCAGCCCCCACCCTGCCGGCCCCCTCCCCTCAGGCACTCACCGGCCCACAGCAGGGGCAGCAGCAGCCACAGCATCTCTGAGGGCATCTGGGCTCCTGGGGCTGAAAAGAGAAGCAAGACAGTGGGCGGGGCCTGCAGAGAGACCAGGAGAGCTGGGGATCACCACAGGACCTCCCCGTCCACAGAGGAGGAACCTCAGAGCCTGAGCTCGCCCCCTCTGCACAGAGCGGGAAGGACACCCCACAGCCCAGAGAACAGCTCTTGTTATGTGTCTTCGCCCCCCACCCCTACCCTCAGGCCCCACAGTGTCCTGTCTGGGGTCCGTGGTACCAAGTTCCCTCTGGGGAACGGTGTTTCTCAGGGTTCATCTCTGAATAAATGTTGCAAGATTTACAGAAGGCAGCACAGGAAGATGCAGGTCAGGGCAGAACAGTGACCTTCATCAGAGGGGAAAGGTCAGGCTCTGACACTGTCAGGACCCAGAGAGCCCTTGAACATCACCTATCCCCTGCCCATGTCCACTCCTGGGAACCCGGAGGCCAGGGAGGGTGAGAGAGGCGGCCAAGTCACACCCAGGCAGGACCTCAGCCCACCTCCTGCTTCCTCAATATGCCCTTCCCCTCGGAGGTCATTTTCTGCAAAAGTCAAAGTGAGGAAGTCGCCCGACTCTCGACCTCAGTACCTCGTCTCCTCAGCTTTTCTGCGGTTGCACTCCTTTCTCATTCAGCCAGCCTTCCTGTAATCTTGGGTGATAGATGTCCTTTACATTAGTTTCAATTCCTCTTAATTGTTGCATGAGGCGGCGGACCAGCCATTGATCCACGCCGCCATTTTCGTTCACCTGGGGTCTATTTTTATTCCAGGTGAATTTTTGGAGGGTGTGTTCTAGGTCTGTGAAGTGTTCCATTGGTATCTTAATGGGGATTGCATTGAAATTGTAGATTCCTTTGGGTAACATGGACACTTTAATGATGGTGATTCTACCAATCCATGAACATGGTATATTCTTCACGTTTTTATGTCTTATGCCATCTCTTTTTTTCAACACTCTGTAGTTTTCTGAATACAGGTTGTCTACCTCCTAAATTAAGTTCATTCCTAGATATTTTATTTTTGTTGTTGTTATTATACTGTAAATGAGGTGTTTTTTTTTCCTATGAGTTCATTATTGGTGTATAAAAAAGCCATATGTTTCTGGGTAATTTTCTATTCTGCTACATTGCCAAATTCATTTATTAAGTATAGTAGTTTTTTTTTATGGAGTCTTTATGGTTTTCTATGTATAATATCATGTCATCTGTGAATAATGACAATTTTACTACTTCTTTCCCAATTTGGATTCCTTTCATTTCTTCTTCTTGTCTGATTGCTCTGTCTAGCACTTCCAGTATTATATCAAACAGGAGTGGTGAAAGTGAACATCCTTGTCTTGGTCCTGTTCTTAGGGGAAATGGTTTTCCTTTTTGCCCATCAAGTATGATGTTGGCTGTCTGTTTGTCATATATAGCCTTTATCATGTTGAGATACGTTTTTTCTATTCCCACTTTACCAAGAGTTTTTATTAAAAATGGGTGTTGGATTTTGTAGAATACTTTCTCTGTGTCTATAGATAAGATTGTGTGATTTCTGTCGTTCCATTGGTTTATGTGATGTATCACATTTATTGATTTGTGAACATTGTACCAGCCTTGCATCTCTGAAATAAATCCCACTTGATCAGGGTGTATGATCTTTTTAATATAATGCTGTAGATGCGATGTGCTAATATTCTGTGTCCTCCCCAATCACTCTTTGGCAGCTGTGGTCTATTCTGAACCGAGCGACCATGGCTTCCTGTTACAAAGAGCCTTCAACCACGTCTCTCATTACCTCAATAGCTTCCAGGTTCCTGCATTTGCTGCAAGCTGCACCCAGCTGCATCCCACTGGGTCTGCACCTCCCTCCAGGGGTCTCTCCACCCAGGTGCCTCCCGTCTGTCAAGCTGAAATCTTGTCTCCATCACACACCAGGCTGCCTCTGCCTCAGAGCTGGGACCCTGCTCCTCATCTTCCCAGATAATCTCCTTTAGGTAAACACACAGTGTGTTCTCTCACCATCTTCCAGTCCAGGCTCAGACATCAAAGTTTGTCCTCTCAGATATCAGGAATTCTCCCCCAACATGCTATTTGATCTTTTTTGCATGAATCTTACACACACACACACACACACACACACACACACCCATCATATAGGCTCTAATATTTTCATTTATTGATTGTTAATTGTATCCTCTTGTCTCCAAAATGACACCTTGTGGATCAGAGCAATTTGTGAGGTTTGGTTCATGATTGCAACCCCATTACCTACAACAATGGGGGTGCAGACCCAATGGGGTGCAGCTATGGACAGTTTGCAGCAAATGCAGGAACCTGGAAGCCATTGAGGTATCAGAGACATGGATGAAGGTTCATTGTAACAGGAAGCCATGGCTGCTCTCTGTTCACAATAGACCACAGCAGCCACAGAGTGACTGGAGAGGATACAGAAGGCAGGAGGGAATGGTGGTTGAACCAGGGAGGTGAGGTGGAGATCAAGGTGAATGAATTCCCCTATGGATGTGGGGATTGAGGGTGTCAAGAGAAAGTACACTGAATGGATGGCTAAATATTATTTTGTTCCAAAACCTACAACAATCACACATGTACCATGAAGTGACTTGTAACTGAACCCAGAGAATGATCATCAGATAGAGAAGCAGGCGTGGGGAGGGAAGGGCAATTCCGCAGCAGAAACTGCATGGGAAACATCTCCAATCACAAAGGGCCTGGCCCAGCCAGATGTGGAGAGTATGTGAGATTCAGGGAGATTGTAGAATATCGCGGAGAGTCCAGCAGGTGAGAGACCACGCTGAGAACCTCAAATCCAGCCTGTGGTTGTTTGCACCTCATCTGTGGCCGTCGAGAGGAAGCACCACTGTTCACACTGTGCAGGAAGTGGGGTCTATGTCTCTGGAAACACAGTCTGGGCAAAGGCAGCTGGTGGGTCCAGGCTCCCAGGGAAGAGATGAGGCCACAGGAACAGTCCCAGCATGACGGGGAGGAGATGGCCATCCATCTAGGCTGTGACTGGGCAGGAGGATGGACAAGTGTCAGTGGATTGCGGAGAAGGGAAGGGAGACAAAATGTAGACCCACACCCGAGACCTAGCCTTCGACAAGGGTTGCCACCATGTCATCACTGTGTTGGGGAACCCAGGAGAGAAGTGGGTTTGGGGAGGAAGATTACAGCTCAATGTTAGAAGTCCCAGGGGCCGACCTGGGGGAGGTGTCAGGGGGATGTTGGGGGGTGAGACCGTTCCAACACTCACCTGAGGATTAACCTGAGCCTGCCTGTGCATCCTTCCGGCCCCCTTTTGGCCTAGGGGGCTTCCTCTTGTGATACCTGCCTCTGAGGGAAGAGACCAGTGTCTTTCAGTGTGATCGCATCCGGTACAGTGGGCAGCAGACCCAACCCCCCGTTTCCTGCCAGGTGGTGGAGAGGAGGGTGAAGTGGGAGAGAGAAGTTATGGCTCCACAGACCCTCCTGATCACTGCAGGCACCTCCCACCCTGGGCACTTGACCGCCATGGCATTCATAAGGACTGTCTGTATGGATTCCTTACCCAGCAACCCTTCACCTCCTGTCAGCCCTGCCTCTGACCTATCAGGATCTAGGGCTTTGGTTCAGCACTCAGCCTTGAACCCCTCCCCTACCTAAGTCTCCCCTCCCCCAATCAGAACTCACATGAGGACCAGGAGGCAGGTGAGGAGGACCAGCATCTTGACAGCTGCTTCTGTGATGGCCACCAACATCACCTCTGCCCCTGGTCCTGATAGTCCTGCAGGAAAGAGGGACCAGGATGGAGTCCACTGCTGGTCCTCAATCCCATGTCTTTCCACCCCCACTAGGACCCTGGATGTCATTCCCCAAAACCTCCTGCATCACTGGATGTGGGACCACCTGGGCCCTCACCCCAGACCCCTTCCTCACCTCCAGCGGTAGGACAGAAAATAAAATGCTTAAGTTGCAATGCATCTCAATGAAATATTTGTTCACCAATGGACACTACGGGGAAATGGAAAAGCCAACCCATTTCATGGGAGAAGACTTTTGCTAGTTATAGATTGGATAAGGATTTAGTACCCTGCCCATATAAAAAACTGTGATGACCCAATAGCAAAAATCAGTAACTAGAAAAAGGAAAAATGACTTTTTCCTTTACAATAAAGGCACTAAAGTCTGCCAGGCACACAGAGAGAGGGATGGGAATGTCTGTCCTACAGATGGCAAAGGACCTTCTGGATCCTTCAGGGGAGCAGTCCAAGGCACACAGCAGCGTGTAGACACTGCTCACTAAAAGGGGGGGGAGGGAAAGGGGGAGGAGAAAGGGGAAAGGGGTCGGAGAGAGGGACCAGGTATCTGAGGGCAGACTTTAGTGCCTTTACTCTAAGGGAAAAGCCCTTTTTCCTTTGTTTAGTTACTGATTGAGAGAGAGAGAGAGAGAGAGAGAGAGAGAGAGGAAAAGAGAGGGGGAGATATCGCTGTGTTGTTGCACTTATTCCTGCATTCATTGGTTAATTAGCATAGTTGCTCTGACCTGGGATGAAATCCACACCCTCGGGGCACCGTGAAGACCCTAGAGGCAACTGAGCTACCTGGGCAGGGCCAACTCCAGTGCCTTTTGAATGTTTGGCCATGTGACTCTATTACCTGTTTTAAAATTCATGAGTTAAACTATTGGAGGGAAATGAAGAAGAGAGCCTGGAGGATTCGTCAGGAGATGGAGGTCAGGGGCCTAGAGAGGCTGCTCAGCCACGTGGCGGGTGCCTAGCTCTCCCGGTGCAGCTGGCAGGGGCTTGGAGAAGTCCTTGGGGAGGGAGGGGCCAGGGGGGAAAGCTGTTTACAGTGGCCATGGGGGCTGAGGAAGAAGAGGGACCATTGGGTCCATCCACAGGGGGTGACCGGTCACGGGGTGAGTCCAGGGTGAGGCAGAGACCGGCCCTGTCCTGATCTGGAAGAGGGCCTGCTCCCTACATCCCATGACCTGCTGGATCCTTCTTACCTGTGCCGTCTCCTAGGCAACCGCCTGGTGTTGGGTTCTGAGGGGAACCTGGGACAGGAAGAGAGAAGTTCCCACGTCTGTGAGCTGACATGTGGTGAGGATGGTGGAGGCATTGCACTTCCACCCTCGGAGACCACGGAAATGCAAGAGGAAACCGGGCTTTGGGCTCTAGGTCTCCCACACGGCCAGGTCCGCTTGAGGACAAAGCACCCAGCACCCCTGCCTGGCCCGCCTGCTCTGCACACCCTCAGGGGCCGGGAGCTCCGGCCCAGGACTCACGGGTGACATTCAGCCGGATGGTTCTTTCCACGGTCACCCCAGCGGCAGGAAAGTGCACCTGACAGGTGAGGTTGGCGCCGTGGTCCCGGGGCCATGGGGTGAGGGTGAGCATGGAGGAGAGGCGGGTCCTGGGGCCCAGGGAGCTGTGGGCAGGTGAGGTCCAGGAGAAGATGGGGGGCGTGCCCCGCTCACAGGCCCAGGGCACAGAGCAGGTCAGGTTCGTGGGGCGGCCGCTCTCCAGGGTCCCCGGGATGAGGATCTCAGGTGTGTGGTTGAGGGCTGGTGGGGAGGGGGAGACAGGGGATCAGGAGGGAGGGTCCCAGGTTGGGCTCTGAGAGAAGCCTCAAGCTTTGGATCGGCTCCTCCCTCTCAGCTCAACCCGCTGTACCCCGACCCCCTCCCAGGATGGGGCCCGCATCGCAGCCCTGTGAGGGGCCACCATAACGTCCCCTGAGGCCCCTCCTGGAGCCAGTTCCTTACCCATCACTCGCACAGAAAGCCTGTTTTCTAGGTAAGTATATTTAGCAGAACCTCCTCTCTCCACCCGAAAAAAGTATGATCCCTCATCTGTCCTCCGGGCGTCTCTGATGTCCAGGGAGCAGTTGTCGGTCCTGGGATCCCCGAGGAGGTGGAATCGGCCCCTGGTCTCCTCCTGCACTTTATGAGATGGGTTGTTCGTGGCCACCAAAACCTTATGTGCATATTCCTGATCCATGTACCAGTAGCCGTAAGCTGGTGTAGAGTCATCCCATCCATCCCGGGGATAGACCACCTCGCAGGCCACCTGGACACACAGGCCCTCCTGCACCATCACGGGGGACTGCACTGTCAGTGTGAATCTTCTCTCCTGAGCCAGGGACCCTGCAGGAAAATGAGGGTCAGCCACAGCCCCCTTCCCTGCCGGCCCCCTCCCCTCAGGCACTCACCGGCCCACAGCAGGGGCAGCAGCAGCCACAGCATCTCTGAGGGCATCTGGGCTCCTGGGGCTGAAAAGAGAAGCAAGACAGTGGGCGGGGCCTGCAGAGAGACCAGGGAAGCTGGGGATCACCACCGGACCTCCCCGTCCACAGAGGAGGAACCTCAGAGCCTGAGCTCGCCCCCTCTGCACAGAGCGGGAAGGACACCCCACAGCCCAGAGACCAGCTCTTGTTATGTCTTTGTCCCCCACCCCCACCCTCTGGGCCCACAGCGTCCTCTCTGGGGTCTGTGGTACAAGATCCCTCTGGGGAATGGTGTTTCTCAGGGTTCATCTTTGAATAAATGTTGCACAATTTACAGAAGGCAGCACAGGAAGATCAAGGTCTGGGCAGAGCAGTGACCTTCATCAGAGGGGAAAGGTCAGGTTTTGACGCTGTCAGGACCCAGAGAGCCCTTGAACATCACCTATCCCCTGCCCACGTGCACTCCTGGGAACCCGGAGGCCAGGGAGGGTGAGACAGGCCGCCAAATCACACCCAGGCAGGATCTCAGCCCACTTCCTGCTTCCCCGGCATGCCCTTCCCCTCGGGGGTCATTTCCTGCAAAAGTCAAAGTGGGGAAGACGCCCTAGTCCCAGGCTGCAGATGTCTGAGGAGGTCATCCAGCCAGGGTTGGGAACGTGGGAGATGGGGGAGGCTTGGCAGTGGGAGAGCTAAGGACGCCAGTGATCTTTCCTCCCTCAGCAGCCACGTGGAGGGCACCCCTCTCCGCTCACAAGGCCGCATGCCAGCCCTGGACGCTCCCCCCGAGTCTGTGTCCAGTGGGAACACAAATGAGGATTTCAGAGAGAAGGGAGGTGGTGGGAGGTGGGAAGAGAATCAACCAAAGATCTTATATGATTATATGCATCACCTATGGACACAGACAATACACTGGTGAAGACCTAGGGTAGGTTGTGAACCATGTGGAGGGTGGAGGGAGGGGGGGAGTGAGAGAAGGGGACATCTGTAATACTCTCAACAATAAATTTTTATTTAAAAATATCATCTTGGGAGGATTGAAATAACGATAATGTAACAATAATAATCTACACTAATGAAAGAGAAAGATGCAAATTGGCCATTCCTTCGTGATGCCTGCTGGCCAATCAGGAGTGAGTATGCAAATTAAGCCAACAAAGATGGTGGTGGCTAAGTGGCTGGCGGTGGAATGCTTGTGTAGTCGCCATGGCAACGAGGCAGGCGTTGCACATCACTCCAGCTGCTCAGGACCTCAGGGCAGTGTGGGAAGGCGGAAAGGCAGCTCCAGCTGGAGCGAAGGCAGTAACTGCAGCCAGGGGAAGGAAAGCCCATTCTTCCACAAATTTTCATGCATCCAGGCCTCTAGTAATAATTAATAATAATAATAATAATGTATACTAATAAAAGGATAAATATGCTAATTAGACAGGACAGCTTCTGGGCGTCCTTCTGGACAAAGCCACAGTGGCAGGGGCCAAAGCAGAGGCAGTTAGGGGCCATCAGGCTGGCAGGAGAAAGTAGTTAGGGGTGAACAGGCCGGCAGTGGGGAGCAGTTAGAGGGAATCCAGCAGGTAGGCAGAGCGGTTAGGGGCGATCACGCAGGCAGACAGGTGAGCGATTAGGAGCCAGCGGTCCTGGATGGCGAGAGGAATGTCTGACCGCCAGGCTGATGGACCCACCCTCTCCCCACCCCACCCCCACGTATGAATTTCATGCACCAGGCCGCTAGTGTAATAATAATAATAATAAATGGCTGTTTGCATAGCATTGAGCCCTCAGAAGCATAGCCAGAATCTAGGAGAGGAAGATGGCCAGGAGGAGAACAGGACATCAGCTCGGCGACATCGCAACACCACGGCTCACCACAGAGTGCTTGGTGCTTCTGTCGTCGCCTCCAGGTTGAAGCATTGCTACGATAAAATGTGCTTACACATACAGGTAATAAATTTCCTTTATTTTTATTTAACAATAAATGTGTACCGTATCTTTCTTCATGGGAAAATAAGACATCCCCTGAAAATAAGACCTAGCACATCTTTGGGAGCAAAAATTAATATAAGACACTGTCTTATTTTCGGGGAAACAGGGTAGTTACAGAAAAGAAAAAGATATAGAATGTTGTGGGGGACCTCTTGCTGGGTCCCCATCCTTATCACCACACCCCACACCCCCAAAGGAGCCCCTCGCCTCACTTGAAATCTAACTGTGTCCTTGTTTTTCTTTGTGTTTACCATCATACTGCCCTTAATATGATGGCTTTGCATATGTGTTTCTACAGACTTATATATGGAAAACAATTACAGTCTGTTTCTATCCATTCAAGTTCAGGAATCCGCCCATCCCATCCCATACTATGCCTTTCGCAGAACCATTACCCACAGCCTGGAGCGGGGTCAGGGCTGTGACCACTGGGGAGGGAAGCCGCAGGTTTTGGCACGCACAGACACTCCCCACACCAACGCCAATTCCTGCATGTTCAGCAGGCGTCCTGCCTACAGCCCCCTCCTGTGGCCCTGATCCTGGCCAACCCACTCTCTTCCCCCAGAGGACCAAAGGACCGACTTACAGCCTCTCTGCGGTCAGAAGGGCTGGGCCGCCCCGGTTTCCAGTTCCCCCCAAATTCTCAGATGAATGGGAAGGAGAGGCACGGCGAAACCTCAGATAGTCTGACCGCGTGCAAAAGAGGAACCTGTAACCCGAAGGCCGTCAGATCTGAGAAGTCTCCCGGCCCCACTCCTTCAGTTTGCAGAAGACAACAACGGGGCGTGCAGAGAGAGCAGGTGAGTCGCCTACGTCACAGGAGTGTCCTGCCTCAGGCGTCTGTCTCACGGGGAGCCACGTCGTCATCGATGTCTGTCTGCTGGGAAAACAGGAAGATGCTGGTGTTGATCTGAGAGGAAAGAACTGCCAACTCTCCCCAGGAGGTCAAGGAGGGAGTTTCATTCATTCATTCATTCATTCAGCCATTCAACCACCTTCTCCTGTGCCCCCAGGTTTCCAGAAAAGGGGTGGATATGAGAGATTTGGCTCTTGCCTTTGAGAAGAGCACCAGATTGGGAGACAGGCAGGCAGGTTTCCCCGACAATTCTGGTGGCACAGGATAGGTGGCTGTGATGGGGGGGACGGGGGGTGCACAGGCTGGAAGTGGCAGGGTTGTTGCTCTTGCAAACTGGAAGGTGACTTCTCAGGGAGAAGCAAGCCGAGTGGACATGGTAAGGACCCCCAGGCAAGTCCACACGGGTCCTAAATTCTGCAGGCGATCCTGGGGGCGACCGGACCCGGGTTCTGTGTTCTCCATGCCACTTGCTTCTCCACTACCAAGTTCTGTGCTGTTTGCGGGCCAAACCCACCTCTGCCCCAACTGGAGTCAGTTCACTACCCATAGGGGGCGCTCCCTCCGCCCAGGATATAGCCTAGGCAGGCGATGGCGCTGTCCGTGGTGCTGATCCGGAGCTGCAGTGAAGCAGGTCATGTCCCGTGTGTGTGTGTGTGTGTGTGTGTGTGTGTGTGTGTGTGTGTGTGTGTACATACTGAATATTGGTGTTCTCGGGCCAGGGTGTGATTCATTTTATGCATCAGCTTGTTGACTGGGCCACGGGATGCCCAGATTAAACATCATTTGTGGGTGCGTCTCTGGGGGTATTTCCAGAGGAGATGAGCGTTTAGATCTGTGGGCTCGGGAGAGTGGATTGCCCTTCCCCAGTGTGGTTGGGCACCACCCAATTCACGGAGGGCCCGAACAGGACCAAAAGCAGAGTAGTGTGTGTGTGTGTGTGTGTGTGTGTGTGTGTGTGCGCGCACTGTTCGTGTGGTTGCTTTTCACCGTTTCGTGCTTCACCCAGACAGCCCCTCCATTCGTTTTGTCTTCCCCCTCCATTCTGAACCGGTGCTTGTGGAGTGGGTGTCGCTTTCCACCAACTGCTCCGAGACCTAAGCGTCCAGGGCTGAGAGAAAAGAGGGTGGAACCCAAATGGGGTTCAGTACACACTCCCTGAGGTCCCGGACTCGACTCTCTTTTCTGAGACTCCAATATTTGCTAGGGTTCTTTCCATCAACCCAAAGGCGTGTCTAACGTGGGGTTTGCGCTTGAACCTCAACTCAGAACAATGTGATGGAAGATGGTAAGCTTGAGCGACTCTCAAATACAGAACCAATGGCGGAAAAGGCTTCTCTGGAAGTCATTTCACTAGTTTCATCCAGGTCTGTCCACTCACATGAGTGGGACTATGCATCTACTGGGGAATCCTATACAATAAAAGCCTTATATGCTACGTGTCCGGTCGTCCATTCAACCAATCAAAGGGTAATATGCTAATGATATGCTAAAGCCACTCAATGGTTTGCTATGACGTGCATTGACCACCAGGGGGCAGATGCTCCCACCCGTAGATTAGCTTGCTTCTGGGGTCTGGCAGATTGGGACAGAGATAGATTGGCTGGCCACGCCCTGGAACCCTCTCACGATCCTTCCCTTGCCCTGACTGTGCACCCGTGGGGTCCCTTCACCTGGCCTGCACCCTCTCACAATCTGGACCCCTCAGGGGATTTCCAGAGAGCCAGTTTCGGCCTGATCATGCAGGCCAGGCCAAGGGACCCCACGGGTGCACGAATTCATGCACGGGGCCTCTAGTTTCGGTAATAATTACCAGGGTCCTCTCAGCCCCCACATTTCTCCCCCCCCCCCATATTCCTGAAAAGGCAGGTCTCCATCATCCCCACCAGGCAAGGCCAACAGAGGACAGAGAGCTCATTTGCATCGCCAGAACCTGGCACAGGGCCGACTCAGCAGACCTCAGGAAATGACCGCTAGCCAAATGAACTAACAAGCCAGTGATGATGACGAGAACTGGCCCGTCACGATCCTTAACGGTGACTCCTCGGAGGTCATCTCTGAAACTGGGGCATTGTGGTTCCCAACATGAGGTGTCCCTCAGGTTATGACTGGCCACAGACCCACTCACCCTGAGTCCCTGAACCTCCTGGGATGTCTAAGACTCTGCCCCCATCAGCATAAAGACCTTAGAGCTCCGGATCTGGGGACTTGAGTTTGGGGGGCCCTGAGCCCAAGTTTTGTAGCCCCCAAGATTTCTGGTCTCCTGGGCCTCCGGAATCTGAGCCTTTGGACTCCTAGGACTCCCCCAGATCTCAGTTTCAGGTGTCTCCAAGGCCCTTTGGCCACTGAAAGGGAAATGGATGATGCCCTAGGCCCCTGGGTTGGGTGGGAGAAGGTTGTCTCTGGAGCTGTGGTTTTCTCAGCTGCTTGGATCTCAGGGATCTGAGACTCCAGGCCCTGGGGCTCCTGGGTCAGGAGGGGTCTGAGCCTTCGGACCTGTCCGTCGAGGGCAGTGGTTCCCAACATGGGGCACGTGCCCTATGAGGGGGTGCAATTTGATTTTTAAGGGGGCAAGTGGGCAATGAGTTATTAGCAGTGAATTTTTTGCATTTCTTTGAATGGTTCTAGGGGTCTCATATACAGCATATAAATATATATTGTGACGTATTTATGCATTTCAGATCTCTATTATGTTTTTGAAACTTTGCTATTTTTTCACACCCCTTCATATAATTTAAAACACACACACACACACACACAATTTCTTAGTGATTTCTTCCTCCGTACTTCAATTCTTCTTTCATTTTGCTCTTTCTTGGATGCCGTGTTCTTTGGAAGCTTGTTTAATCCAAGTTAATGGGACTTTTAGGCTTCCTCCATGTGAATAGGAGTTCACTTTTTGAATAATAAGAATTATATGTCCTGGGGAGTGTGAGGGGGGGGCACCAGGATTTTAGAGATGCTTAGGTGGGACATGGCCAAAAAAAGGGTTGGGAACCACTGGTCTAGGGTCTCAGTCTCAAGGCCGTTGGGTTAATGCAGTGTTTCCCGAACTTTTGACATATGTGTACCCCTTCTATAATTTTCGTAACGCTGAGTACCTTTCGTCAAAATAAAAGGATGTATTTTAATAACAATCAAAATATATTTATTTTTTATTTTTTTGGTACATACACAAATATAATAAACAAAAAATAAAATTATTCCTAATAAAATATAAATAAAAGTTATATTATAAATAACATTTATTTGCACACCAGACCATCTCACGCCTCACAAGACTGTCTTGACTTGACTCATAAGAGCGTAGAATGAGGTGCAGCTAAGCACGGTGCAGTGCATATCCCCACCAAACCCCGGTGCAACTCGTACCCCCACCAAACTCTTTCTGTACCCCTGGGGGTACACGTACCACACTTTGGGAAACACTGGGTTAATGGAACATGAGTTGGGTTAACGAGAGTCTCCATGACTCTGTGCCTCAGGAGTCTTGGAGTCAGAGTCTGTAGGGTCTCCTGGCCCAGTGGTCAGCAAACCTCGGCTCGCAAGCCACATGCGGCTCTTTGGCCCCTTGAGTGTGGCTCTTCCACAAAATACCACGGCCTGGGCGAGTCTGTTTTGAAGAAGTGGCGTTAGAAGAAGTTTAAGTTCAAAACACTTGGCTCTCAAAAGAAATTTCAACTGTTGTACTGTTGGTATTTGGCTCTGTTGGCTAGTGAGTTTGCCGACCACTGTCCTAGTCCCGTCAGGACCTCTCCCTCACCCTCCATCACCCAGCTCCACCTTTACATACAGGAAATGTGTACCGGTTCCCTGGCCAGGGCCTGTGCAGCGGATCCCACGCACATCCACTACCCAGGGCCAGTCAGGCGCATGTACAGAGACCGCACTCCCACCCCACCCACAAATCACTAGCGCACACACAGCTCACTCACTGCTCTTCTCCCCATTCCAAATGCTCACGTGCACCAAAATCAATCCGCAGACAGGCAGAGACAACGCCCCCCCCCCCCCGACCAATCCCCCCACCAATCCCCACCCTCGGAAAGTCTGCCCTGTGCAAGCGCTGTCTTCGCGATTTTCACCTGCAACCCCACCTCAAATCCGTTAAAAAGCCTATAACAACCCCACAAAAGCAGGCAACGCGGATGCGGCCACTTTGCACACAGCTCGGCTGCGTCCCATGCCTCTGCGCAGGCGCAGAAACCAAACCGGGCAATGCATTTGGGAAGCGGTAGGTGGAGCCCAGGGGGCCGCAAGGGTTGCTGGGAGTTGTAGGCCGAGCGAGCCCCGTAGCCACAAGTGCTTGGGAACGGGGCTGTTGCATGGGATTCTGGGAGCCGTAGGCAAGACAGCCCCACGGCCTTGTGGGAGTCGTAGTCCCCGGGGCCACTTCCGTGCGGGGCTTCCGCACGCCTGGCACCCTGGCCACCCCAGCACCGCGTTCGGCGTAAAGTGAGTATTTCCTCCCGGGGCGGGTGGGCCCGCGGGCGGCCGCGCTTCGTTGCGGCGTTGGGCGAGTTAGGGCCTCGCCTTTGGGATTTCCCAGCGCCTGCAGTATCCCCCAGGCCTTCTGTCCAGGATCCCCACGTGGGACCCGGCGGCTCGCCAGTCCCTTGCCCACCCAGCCCTCCCCCAAGTCCGGTTCGATCCCCTTCCTTCCCCCGCCTCTGATCGGGTTCGTGTCCCGGAGGTCCCTGCTCTGCCCTGGAACCCCCGTCATGGCAGAGGTCACACAATGTCCATCCCCTGACAAGGCAGCGATCCGCAGGCTTCCCATGGGTCCGCGGTGCCGTCCTCGGGGTGCACTTAGGACCCCCTCGTCCCACAGACATGTACTGTGGAGGGAGACGGTGGTGGCCAGGCAGACCCAGCCCTGCGGTTCCTGAGCTCGCAGCGGGCAGTCAGGCCTGTGGGGGACAGGTAGAGTCCTGGTTAGGCTGGGGTGAGGCATGCACGGGCTCTGGGAGCCCAGAGGAGGAGCCAGGCCCATCCTGGAGTCCCCAAGGTCTCTGAAGGGAAGACGCTTAACGGGGACTTCAAACCTGACATGTCCCGGTGGAATTCCTGCTTGTTCCCTCCCCTCCCCACCTCCCCACTAACTGTCCCATCGCCTCCCCTGGTGCCTTGCCCCAAACCTCAAAGCCATTCTTTTTTTAAAAATATATATATATTTTAATGATATTTTACAGAGAGGAAGGGAGAGAGCTAGAGAGCTAGAAACGTTGATGAGAGAAACATCGACCAGCTGCCTCTTGCACACCCACCACCGGGGATGTGCCCGCAGCCAAGGTACATGCCCTTGACCGGAATCGAACCCGGGACCCTTCAGTCCGCAGACCGACGCTCTATCCACTGAGCCACACCGGTTTCGGCAAAGCCATTCTTCATTCCTCTTTTCTCATCGCCCTATCCTCCATCCCAATCTGTGTCCTGGGCAAGTCCTATGGGCCCTACCTTCAAAACAGATCCAAACCCCCATTTCTTCCCACCTCCACTGCCACCCCCCACCCCCCAACCCGGGCCACATTCTCTCTCACTTTTTTTTAAAATGTTTTCCAAATATGGTTTTATTGATTTTAGAGAGAGAGGACAAGAAAGGAAGAGGGAGAGAGAAAAAATATCGATGTGATGATCTAGGAACCCGCAACCGGGATTCTGGCCCGACCAGGAATCAGAGGGACGATGCCCGACCAACGGAGCCCACCAGCCACGGCTCCCACTGACTGTTAATTGCCCCCTAGCCTCCTCGATGGCCTCCCGGCCTCTACCCCTTGTAGGGTACAGTCTGTTCTCCTCACAGCAGCGAAAGGGATCTTTTAATACTCAAGTCCAGCCGAAACCGGTGTTGCTCAGTGGATAGAGCGTCGGCCTGCGGACTTGAAGGGTCCCAGGTTCGATCCCGGTCAAGGGCATGTACCTTGGTTGCGGGCACATCCCCAGTGGGGGGTGTGCAGGAGGCGGCTGGTTGATGTTTCTCTCTCATTGATGTTTCTATCTCTCTATCCCTCTCCCTTCCTCTCTGTAAAAAATCAATAAAATAAAAACTAGAGGGAGAGCCCTGGCTGGTGTGGCTGTGAGGTGGGCGTTGTCCTGGGCACCGAAGGGTTGCTGGTTCGATACCCGGACAGGACACATGCCCGGGTTACGGGCTCAATTCCTCACCCAGGCAGGTATAGGAGGCAGCTAATCGATACTGTACTCTCACATCGATGTTTCTTTCTTCTTTCTTTCTCTCTAAAAACCAATAAATTATTCTCAAAAAAAAAAAAGGAGCGGAGGGGCGGGGGAGGGAAGATTTCAAGAATGACAGGCAGTCATGGTGGGTGGGTTCTAAGCGCTCCTTGCTGATCCCGGTGACAGGGAAAAATATTCTGGGCAGAGGGAAGAGCCAGTGCAGACACAGACCGCAGTGTCCCTGGGATGTCTTGGGAGTAGCGGCCAGCATGGCGGCAGGAGACTGGGGTTAAGAGGTCACCAGGAAAGGGAGCCGGATCGCATAGGGCTCCACGGTGTTATCAGGACTTGGGCTCGTGGGCTGCCTGTCGCTGCGCCCAATAACGAAGGCAGGGTTGAATCATAGAAGGTGTTTCCTGAGGAAGCCAGCCAACCGAGAACACCGGGCGCTTGCAAGCATTCAAATCCTTCCTTGCAGCAGGATGCAGGGGGCAGGATTATAAAGGGGAAGGGGCTAGCAGGGCTGGGCAAACTACGGCCCGCAGGCCGGATCCGGTGAATAAAACTATTGAATTAAGAAAAGAAAAAAAAGACCGTACCCTTTTATGTAATGATGTTTACTTTGAATTCATATTAGTTCACACAGACACTCCATCCATGCTTTTGTTCCGGCCCTCCGGTCCAGTTTAAGAGCCCATTGTGGCCCTCGAGTCAAAAAGTTTGCCCACCCCTGGGCTAGGGTGAGGCTGGGAACGGAGGTCAGCTATTGTCCGGGCCATCAGGCCATGAGATGATGTTTTGGCTCCTGGTGGGTCTGTCTGACCGTGCTTACTGATTCAGTTTGCTTGCTGAATCCACACCTCCTTCGTTGGTTTGCACAGGCCTTAGAAAGGAAACTTAAGCCCGGCCAGCATGGCTCAGCGGTTTAGCACTGACCTATGAACCTGGAGGCCAGGGTTCGATTCCCGGTCAGGGCACATGCCCGGGTTGCGGGCTCGATCCCCAGTGTGGGGCAGGCAGGAGGCAGCCGATCATGATTCTCTCTCATCATGGATGTTTCTCTCTCTCCCTTCCTCTTTGAAATCAATAAAAATATTTTTTTTAAAAAAAGGAAACTTAAAAACGTAACCCCCTATTCACATTAAGTATATGTGTCTTAAGATTTAAAATAAGCCCTGACTGGTTTGGCTCAGTGGATAGAGCATCGGCCTGCAGACTGATGGTTCCCAAGTTCGATTCAGGCCAAGGACATGCACCTTGCTTATGGGCACATCCCCAGGTGGGGGTGTGCAGGAGGCAGCTGAATCCATGTTTCTCTCTCATCGACGTTTCTAACTCTCCCTCTCTCTAAAAAAATCAATGAAATATATATTTTTTAAAAAGATTTAAAATAACATGATTACCTTTCAGATTAATTCAGGCGCTCTACCTAGCAGATTCTAGGTGCCCCCCTGCCAATAGGCCATCCGCCATGGAGTGAGGTCAGATGCACGAGAGGATGCAGGCAAGCTACTGGGCAGAATGCCTCCGACTATGGAGAATGCTGGGCCTGTCCTAGCAGAATCCTTAGGCCAAATCCTTAAGCCAGAACCTGTGGGTAGCCCACCCCGTCTCCAGAAGCCTGCTCCACCCTCCCTCACACTCCCCGGATCTGCTCCGGGCAGGGCGCTTTCCAGACCGCCTCCCTCGCTTGGAGGCCACCCCCCCCACCATCCATCCATCCGGATCCACCCTTAACCGGCCTCCCTTCTCTCCTTGTCCAGGAGCAGCGGACCCTTCAGGCCACCCCGCCATCCATCCATCCATCTGGATCCACCTGTAACCCGCCTCCCTTCTCTCCTTGTCCAGGAGCAGCGGACCCTTCAGGCCACCCCGCCATCCATCCATCCATCTGGATCCACCTGTAACCCGCCTCCCTTCTCTCCTTGTCCAGGAGCAGCGGACCCTTCAGGCCACCCCGCCATCCATCCATCCATCCATCCGGATCCACCTGTAACCCGCCTCCCTTCTCTCCTCATCCAGGAGCAGCGGACCCTCCCGCACCCGCCGGCCCGGCCTCCCCCCCGCCCCGCCCCGCGATGCCGGCCCCGCAGTGCGCCTCCTGCGGCCGGGCCCGCGCCGCCCTCCGCCGCCCGCGCTCGGGCCGGGCGCTGTGCGGCGCCTGCTTCTGCGCCGCCTTCGAGGCCGAGGTGCTGCACACGGTGGTGGCGGGCCGCCTGCTGCCGCGGGGCGCCGTGGTGGCCGTGGGCGCCTCGGGCGGCAAGGACTCCACGGTGCTGGCGCACGTGCTGCGCGCGCTGGCGCCGCGCCTGGGCGTCTCGCTGCGGCTCGTGGCGGTGGACGAGGGCATCGGCGGCTACCGCGACGCGGCGCTGGCGGCCGTGCGGCGCCAGGCGGCGCGCTGGGGGCTGCCGCTCACCGTCGTGGCCTACGCCGACCTCTTCGGCGGCTGGACGATGGACGCCGTGGCCCGCAGCGCGGCGGGCGCCGCCGCCGGCCGCAGCCGCTCCTGCTGCACCTTCTGCGGCGTGCTGCGGCGGCGCGCGCTGGAGGAAGGGGCGCGCCTCGTGGGAGCCACGCACGTCGTCACCGGTGAGCGCATGCGCGGCCCGCAGGAGGAGGGGGGGCGGGGCTTTGTGGGAGGGGGGCGCATGCGCACGTCGTGACCGTCCGGTGAGCGCATGCGCAGCCCGAGGGAGGGGGGGGGGAGGAACTTTGTGGGAGGAAGTGGGGGCGCATGCGCAGGTGAGGACAGGGCTGACGCGCATGCGCGAGCAGTGAAAAGGGAGACCCTGGAGGGTCCCAGGGAAAGGGCATTGCGTGTCCCCATGATGTTCGGGGCGTGGTCTTTGCGTGTCCCCCGGGAAGGGACAGGGCAGACATGGCGAGCTCTGGAGCCCCTGCCATCACGTTGGTGCGCACACACACACACACACACACACACACACACACACGGAGGAGCTGGAGGGGTACCCGTAGGGCCTAGGGCTGTGCTTTGCGTTTTAAAAAAGGACATGCTGCCGAAACCGGTTTGGCTCAGTGGTAGAGCATCAGTCTGCAGACTGAAAGGTCCCGGGTTCAATTCCAGTCAAGGGCATGTGCATTGGTTGCGGGCACATCCCCAGTAGGGGGTGTGCAGGAGGCAGCTGGTCGATGTTTCTCTCTCATCGACATTTCTAGCTCTCTATCCCTCTCCCTTCCTCTCTGTAAAATATATTTTTAAAAAATAATAAAAAATAAAAAAGGACATGCTAGCCCTGGCTGGTTCGGCTCAGAAGCTAGAGCCTCCTTGCCGAAACCGGTGTGGCTCCTCAGTGGATAGAGCGGCGGTCTGCGGACTGAGAGGCCCCGGGTTCGATCCCGGTCAAGGGCATGTACCTTGGTTGCGGGCACATTCCCCAGGTGGGGGCGTGCAAAGAGGCAGCTGATGGATGTCTCTCTCTCATCAATGTTTCTAGCTCTCTATCCCTCTCCCTTCCTCTCTGTAAAAAAACAATAATATATATATATTTTTAAAAAGAAGATAGAGCCTCCGCCTGCGGATTGAAGGGTGCTGGGCTCGATTCAGGTCAAGGGCCTATATGCCTGGGTTGTGGGCCCGATCCCCAGCAGGCATCTAGCCCAGGGCCTGCCTGGCCCGGGAGGTGGGTGGCAGTGAGGGCACCCCAAGTGGCTCCATGGGGGGGTGGGGGTGGGAAGGGCCTTGTCCTCTCCGTTTCTCACCGCGTCCACCTTCTGCAACCCCCCTACCCCCTGTGCCCCCCGGGTCCCCATGACCAGCAGCACCCCCTGCGCCCTCTCTGACCGGCTCCCCGTCTCTCTCTCTCCTCCCCAGGCCACAACGCGGACGACATGGCGGAGACGGTGCTCATGAACTTCCTGCGCGGGGACGCGGGCCGGCTGGCCCGGGGCGGCGGCCTGGGGTCCCCCGGCGAGGGGGGCGCGCTGCCGCGCTGCCGGCCGCTGCAGCTGGCCTCGCAGAAGGAGGTGGTGCTGTACGCGCACTTCCGCCGCCTCGACTACTTCTCCGAGGAGTGCGTGTACGCGCCCGAGGCCTTCCGCGGCCACGCGCGCCACCTGCTCAAGCTGCTGGAGGCGGCGCGGCCCTCGGCCGCGCTGGACCTGGTGCACTCGGCCGAGCGCCTGGCGCTGGCCCCCGCCGCCCGGCCGCCGCCCGCCGGCGCCTGCTCCCGCTGCGGGGCGCTGGCCAGCCGCGCGCTCTGCCAGGCCTGCGCCCTGCTGGACGGCCTGGACCGCGGCCGGCCCCGCCTGGCCATCGGCAAGGGCCGCCGGGGGCGGGACGAGGTGGGCCCGGCGGTGACAGCGACAGCATCATCATCGGGGACTCCGCAGGAGGAGCGGGAGCAAGCCCCAGCAGCCCGGGAAGAAGCCGTGCCCCCCGCGGTTCTCACCTTCTAGGGACCCCAGGTTCACCGTTGGGGGTGGGGGGGGAGCTCTGGGCATGGGGGCGCCTGTCAATGGCACTAGGAATAAACCCGACCCCAGGTTCACCATTGGGGAGCTCTGGGCATGGGGGCGCCTGTCAGTGGCCCTGGGGATAAACCCGAGTGGCCTTTGCCCAGGGCTTCCGGGAGGGAGACAGGACACGACAGGACCCGTTACCTCCGACCCTGCAGGAGCTGGGTGGGGTAGGGTGGGGTGGGGGCCTGGGCTCCAGGGTCTGAGGGAGAAGGGGACTGAGCAACACTCCACTCCTGGGCCAGTGGGAATTGGGGGGGACGGGAGAGGGGGAGCCCCGCCTCACTCCTGTGCTACCTTCCTGAGCACCTACTGTGTGCCTGCATTTCCTGTTTGCCTGTAAAAGGAATAAACATTGATCGCTGCCTGACTGGATGGGCACAGGGCTCAGGAATGAAGGCTCGCCCCCTCTCATCGTTTGCATGATCTCATTGGCTGAGGCGTGAACCCGGCATGAAACTGGCCTGAGGTCACCTGGCTGGGGTGGGTCGAACTGGGGGTCACACGAGGGTCTACCTGGGGCTCTTGAAAGCCAGGGAATTGCCCCCACCCGCTCACACCTGGATCACTTCTTCCTGGTGTCTGTGATGGGCGAGGCGCAGCTGGGTGGGATTCCCAGACCTCAGCTTTTGGAATGAGCCTGGGCAGGTGACTTGACTTCTCTGAGCTTCAGTTGCCTCCTCTGTACATGGAATCAGAACCCCTCCCCACTGCTGGAAGGACTTGTTCACCTTAAGGTTTGGCCACCAGGGGGCTCTGGGTTTCCTGGTTACTGTCCTGCCAGCGGAGACCCCCAGGGGAGACCTGGTCCCGCCTCCAAGCTTTGCTGGGCTGGTGCCTTGTCAGGAATGCCCTCCCTTTCCCCTCGTCCTGCTCAAATCCCCCAGGGGCCTCCTGACTCTCCTCCCACCCCACCCCGCCCCGCATCCCCTGGATCCGGCCCTCCGGTGTGGCCATCCACACTCTGGGTTTCATCTTTTTCTAATTAGACTAGAGAGGCCCGGTGCATGGAATTGGTGCATGGGCGGGGTCCCTAGGCCTGGCCAGCGATCAGGGCTGATGGGGGCCTTCCTCCATTTCGTGCCGCCCCCTGGTGGTCAGCACACATCATAGCAAGCAATTGAATTCCTGGGCTCCCAAACTCCATAGAGGGGACACTTTGCATATTAGCCTTTTATATATATACTAGAGGCCTGGTGCACAAAATTTATGCACTGGATGGTGGGGAGGGCGGTGTCCCTCAGTCCAGCCTGCACCCTCTCCAATCTGGGACATCCCTCTCACAATCCGGGACTGTTGGCTCCCGACTGCTCACCTGCCTGCCAGCCTGATCACCCCCCTAACCGCTCCCCTGCCAGCCTGATCGAACCCCAACTGCTACCCTGCTGGCCCGATCGCCCCCCAACCGCCCTCTCCTGCAGGCCTGGTCGCCCCCAACTGCACTCCCCTGCCGGCCACCCTGTGGCAGCCATCTTGTGATCACACGGGGTGGCCATCCTGAGTGAGGGCATGATGGTCGATTTGCATATCACCTCTTTATTATTATATAGAACAGATTGGGCTGGAGGACAGGGACCAGGTGCCCTGCCTCTTTTGTGGTCGGATCGAGCATTAACATTAAATAGTTCACTCGACAAATGTTTATTGAGCGCCTTGTCTGTGACCTGTGTGTGTCGGGAGCTAGGGATTCCTCGAGGGGCTGGGAATACCGCGGTGAGCAGAAGACGAAAGCCCCTGCCCTTTCTGACGTTCACAGCCCGGGAGAGACGGACCCTAAGCACATAGACCATGCCAGGCCATGGCGAAGGCAGCAGTGAAGTGGGGTGCGGAGAGGGGGAGGCGGGTGGCAAGAGCCAGTTTCCACAGGGGTCGGGGCAAGGCCTCTTTGGAGAGGTGGTGTGTGAGCAGGCACCGGAATAAAGCAGAGGGATGAACCATAAAGCCATGGGGGGGGGGGAGCTTTCCAGGTGGAGGGAGCCGCGGGAGTGGGGAGTAAGCCAGGCAATGCAGGGAACCGCGGGAAATGTGCGTCCAGAGCAGAGCGGACAGGAGGGACAGCATCGGGTGAGACGAGACAGTAGCCAGGGCGGGCCGTGCGGGGTCTGCGGAGGCAGGAGATATTTGCATGGAGCCTAAGAATGATGGTGGGGGAGCTTCCCACCAAGAGAAGCCCAGATCGGATTTCCCATCCCCTCAAAGCTCACTCCAGCTGCAAGTGAGGACCGTGGACTGTAGGGGGCGCAAGATGATCAAGGTCCACTGGGATGCCTTTAAAAAAAAAAATGCTTATTGCCGAAACCGGTTTGGCTCAGTGGTAGAGCGTCGGCCTGTGGACTGGAGGGTCCCAGGTTCGATTCCGGTCAAGGGTATGCACCTTGGTTGCGGGCACATCCCCCGTAGGGGGTGTGTGCAAGAAGCAGCTGATCGATGCTTCTCTCTCATCGACGTTTCTAACTCTCTATCCCTCTCTCTTCCTCTCTGTAAAAAAATCAATAAAATATATATTTTTAAAAATGCTTATTTTTCTTTTTTTTTTTTAAAAAAAAGTATTTTATTGATTTTTTTTAGAGAGGAAGGGAAATGGATAGACAGAAACATCGACCAGCTGCCTCCTGCACGCTCCCCACTGGGGATGTGCCCACCACCCAGGTACATGCCCTTGACCGGAATCGACCCTGGGACCTTCCAGTCCGCAGGCAGATGCTCTATCCACTGAGCCAAACCAGTCCTGATTTAATGCTTATCTTTCAATTGCAGTTGGCATGCAACATCGTATTCATTTCAGGTGTGTAACAGCGATGGCGTATTTACAGACCTTCCAAAGTGCTCCCCGCACCTCCAGTAGGTCTAGCACCCACCGGACACCGTGGTTACCACAGTGGGATGGCTGCTGTGGGGTGCCCTGCAGAGCCCCCTTCCCGCGTTAGCTCAGGGGTGCGATGGGCCGGGGGGTGGTTCCCGATTTTACTTTTTAAAAAAATATATATTTTATTGATTTTTCACAGAGAGGAAGAGAGAGGGATAGAGAGCTAGAAACACCGATGAGAGAGAGAAGCATCGACCAGCTGCCTCCTGCAGGCCCCCCACTGGGGATGTGCCGGCAACCAAGGCACATGCCCTTGACCGGAATCGAACCCCGGGACCTTCCAGTCCGCAGGCCGACGCTCTTATCCACTGAGCCACACCGGTTTTAGCGGTTCCCGAATTTGCAAAGGCTAAGCTTGTGGCTCCGGAAGGAGGTGGGACGCTGGGCCCTTTTTGCTCTGCTGCCCGCTGGAAGCCGGGGGTCTGGGGCCTTGGCAGTGGGCCGCTAAGTCACCTGTGGCTTTGGGCGAGTGACCCTTTCCCTTCTGTCCAACTGAGCTTCTCCCTCCCACCAGCACGTGGGGGTTTGGTTAGATTTCCGTTGTGATTTGGGGCAGTGTTACCCATTAGAAACATGGTGTGAATCATATATGCAATGATAAAAAAATTTTTTTCATTATGATTGATGATTGATTGATTGATTGATTGGAGAGAGACACACCGATTTGTTATTTCCCCCTTCATTTATGAACTTATTGGTGGCTTCTTGTATGTGCCCTGACCCAGGGTCGAACCCAAGACCTTGTGTGGGCATGGTGCTCTAACCCCAGACAGGGCTGTAATTTTAAAGGTTCTAATAGTCATATTTTTTATTTCCAATAGATTTTTAGAAGGGGGGGGAACAGGTGACATTTACATTTTTTTTTTGTTAACCCTTTCCCAAGGATATTTTTTCCATTATTTAATTTTTTTTTTTTTAGAGAGACTGGAATCAGGGGGCGAGAGGAACATCCATGTGAGAGAGACACGTTGATTGGTTGTCTCCCACACACCCCCTGACCGGGGCCGGGGATCGAACCTGCAACTCAAGCATGTGCCCTGGACCAGGAATCGGACCTGCGACCCTTTGGTGCCCGGGCCAACGCCCCAACTACTGAGCAACACTGGCCAGGGTGGAGCAGGTGACCTTTAAATAACATCTTATTTGACCCATTATATCCAAAACATCATGACTTTAACATGTAACCAAATTTTAAATTTTTTTTTACATTCTTTGTTGTTGTTTCTCCTGCTCCTCCTCCTTCTCCTCCTCTTCCTCCCTTCTTCTTTCTTCTTCTTCTGAGTTTTTGAAATCCGGTGTGTCTGTTACACTTCCAGCCTATCTGGATTCAAGCCCGACCACTATTGAATCCACATGTGATAGACAGGAGGGTCCAGGGAGCTGGGGAAGATGCTGTTCTCCGCCCTGACCACAAGGGGTCACTGTGCCCATGCCTGTGCGCGGGGTGGCCCCTCCCTGCATGGGGAACTCGGATCTCCTCCGGTGGCCTGAGCCAGCCTCCAAGGCACACAGTCACACAGTCGGGGCAGAAATCTGAAGGCCCCACAGGAACTCGGGAAGCCTTCCTTGACCTCAAGAGCTGTGTGTTCGTTGGTTCGTTCCCTCATTCCACAAACGTTTATTGAGCATTAAATCTGGGAACCGTAAGCGACCAAAGTGAAAACCTGGCCCCTGTGGGAAAAGAGAAAAAATAATCAGAATATAGAGTGTGTCAGAGGATGCTAAGTCGGGGGGTAGAAGCACACCACGCGTTTAAGGGGGTTGCAGGGTCCGTCCTGACCCGCGGGTTCACCCCGGTGTGGAGTGTGCGTGCCCCACTTCTGCTCTGATTGCCGAGGCATCCATGTCAACGATGCTTATCCACGGAGCAAGCACGTCACCAGCCACGTGGGGCTGGCCCCTGGTTTTAGAGACCTTGGTTGATTTCAGCAACGGACAGTTTGGGCCTCTGTTCTCCCTCCCTTTCCTTCCTCCCTCCCTCCCTCCCTCCTACCCCCAGAGGTGGGGTCACCCAGCTCAGTGTGGGGTGCCGCGAAATGGTTTCCACTGGAGGTAGCGCTCAACCCAGGACCCAGGAGGTCAGAATGAGCAGGGCCCCCGGCCGGTGTGGCTCCGTCGGTGGCGCGATGTCCTGGGCACCGAAGGGTCGCTGGTTCAATTGCCCGGGTTGCGGGTTCGGTCCCTGGCTGGGGTCGTGTGCAGGAGGGCGGCCGATCGAAAGGTCTCTCTCATCTCTCTTTCTCTCTCCTCTCCCTAAGCATGTCCTTGGGTGAGGATGGGGAAAAAAAATAATCCTGTATAATAAAAGGCTAATATGCAAATTGACCAAACAGCAGAATGACCGGTCGCTATGACGCACACTGACCACCAGGGGTCGGATGGTCAATGCAGGAGCTGGCCCCCGGTGGTCAGTGTGCTCCCACAGGAGGAGCACTGCTCAGCTAAAAGCTGGGCTCACAGCAGTGCTAAGGATGTCCGACTGCAGGCGTAGGTCCGCTGCCCGTGGGAGTCGAGCCTAAGCCGTCAGTCAGACATCCCACGGAGGGCTCCTGGAGTGGGTGGGAGAGGGCGCAGGCCAGGCTGAGAGACACCCCCCCCCCAGTGCATGAATTTCGTGCACCGGGCCTCTAGTAAGTACATAAATAAGAATGATCACGGCCTGCCAAAACCGGTTTGGCTCAGTGGTAGAACATCGGTCTGCAGACTGGAAGGTCCCGGGTTTGATTCCGGTCAAGGGCATGGACCTTGGTTGTGGGCACATCCCCAGTGGGGGAGGATGCAGGTGGCGGCTGGTCGATGTTTCTCTCTCATCGACGTTTCTAGCTCTCTATCTCTCTCCCTTCCTCTCTGTAAAAAAATCAACAAAATATATTTAAAAAAAAAAAAAAAAAAAAGAATGATCACGGACGGGAAGGGGTGGGAAGGGAACAAGACAATGGCTGGCATGAAGGACCACAGGCAGAACCTGTGCAGAAGGGCCGCTCCTGGCATAGGATGGTCGGGAGGAGCCGGGAAGGGTGGCCGGGACCCCCCAAGGGGTATTGTTATGACCGGCAGGACCCTGTCGGGGCAGGGCTCCAGCCCAGGGGAGGAATGAAGGCCGGGTCCACGGCAGAGAATGCAGCATGATGCGCTTTATGTTAGTCATGGGCTGGCTCTGTCTGCAATCCCCAACCCCCCAATGGGTATGTCCTGTTCCAAGTAATCGCAAGGCAGCACAAACAGAAACCGCTTAAACTGAAAATAAGCCCCCCCCCGCCCCAGGTATTGTGCAAACTTTTCACGATGTTACTGTACTAGTGCAGTTTCTCATAGCTCATAGTGTGATGGGTCACCATGACCCTAGGACAGACAAAGAGCTCTGCCTGGTCAGCTATATCTGCCCCCACCGTTGCAAAACAACTGCCAGCTAGCCTAAGTCAAGGTCTCAAAACAAACTCCTCAGAGGATAAAAGCAGGCTTTCCTGTGTGCGCGGGGCTCACTCTTCTTTCTTTTTCTCACTGCTGCGACAGTAGGGGGAGAGCCCGGGTTCGAATTCGTTAATAAAGGCATACATTCTGATCTGGCGTCTTGGTGGTCTTTTCTGGTGGGGTCTCTCCATAACAGTATCAGAGTGCTGCTGCACCAGTGGGTGTTCAGCGCGGCTTATGGGGCATCGCGGGGAGCTCGGAGCAGTTGGGGGCTGCCCCGGGTGTGTCAGAACGATCCCCCTTCCTCAGGGCACGTCCAGGAGGGCAGGGAGCAGCCCGCACCGGCTGTGGCCCGGCTGTGGGTATGGGCGTGGCCGGGCTCCGATACGAGGGCTCTTTACGAAGCACGCGCCAAGGGTCAGGTGGAAATCCTACTAAATAAGTAAATCCTACATAATCCTTTTATTATATAGGATTATCATTGTGTGTGGGTTTTTAAAAAATATATATTTTATTGATATTTTACAGAGAGGAAGAGAGAGGGATAGAGAGCTAGAAACGTCGATGAGAGAGAAACATCGACCAGCTGCCTCTTGCACACCCCCTACCGGGGAGGTGCCTGCAACCAAGGTCCATGCCCTTGACCCGAATCGAACCTGGGACCTTCCAGTCCGCAGGCGGACGCTCTATCCACTGAGCCAAACCGGTTTCGGCTATTATTGTGGGGTTTTTTTTATTCTCGTGCAAGCACATGCTTAGGGAGAGGAGAGAAAGAGAGATGAGAGACATTTCCATCGGCCACCTCAGGGCGTATTTGGTAAGCACCAGAGTTTCCACATAAACCCACACGCAAGAGAAATCGCCACGAAGCAGACTGAGCGGAAGCAGAGGTGTCTGGCCCCGAGGCGGCCGGCCACAGCACAGGCGGGAGGGCCCTGCGGAGGGAGAAGCCACGGTTCCCACGGAGGGCGGGCTCGGGGCTGCGGGGGCGGGAGGCCTGGCCTGCGGGGAGCCGGGCTGTTGCCGAGTGAGGTCTGCGGCCTGGGGAACGCATGCAGTCCCTGCTGAAACCCGAGCGACCCACGGCAGGACCGGGCGGGGGGTCCCCACGCCCTGGGGCGCCATCCCCTAGAGTGGGAGACAGTCCTCCCTGCAAGCATTTGGGGCCCAGTCTCAGAAAGATGGGATCCCCCCATTCCCCTACCCTCTGTCCCATGAACACACTCTCCCAGGGCCCACTGGTTGTGGGCTCCGTCCCCAGTAGGGGGTCTTGCAGGAGGTGGCCAATCCATGATTCTCTCTCGTCATGGATGCTTCTATCTCTCTCCCTTTTCCTTCCTCTCTGAAATCAATTTTATACACACACACACACACACACACACACACACACACACACACACACAGTATCCTATCTAATAAAAGAGTAATATGCAAATGGACCGTCACTCCAACACACAAAGGTGGCTGCCCCCGTGTGGTCAAAGACCCAGCCCCCATGTGGACACAGGGTGGCCGCCACAAGGCGGGCGGCAGGGGCGGGCGTGAACACTCTCCCAGGGCCGGCTGGTTGGAGATTCCTGTCGGGTCTGCAGAGGTAGAGGCGTTCGCTTCGGACATTCCGGAGAGAAGGCTCCGTGACCATCTCACTCGTCCGCCCCCGCCACAGGCAAGTACCGGATTGGGCCCCCGGGGACTCCGCCGTGAACGTGTGAGGCGCGGTCCCTGCCCTCACGAAGCTTCCGTTCCCGCTGCAGATCCGTTTTACAGAGCACCTACTATGAGCGTTTTACAGAGCACCTACTATGTGCCCCCGGCAGAACCACCCGCCCTTGCGTGTGTTTTACAGGGCACCTGCTATG
Organism: Vespertilio murinus; assembly: GCA_963924515.1. Classification (NCBI taxonomy): domain Eukaryota; kingdom Metazoa; phylum Chordata; class Mammalia; order Chiroptera; family Vespertilionidae; genus Vespertilio; species Vespertilio murinus. The sequence continues at coordinate 45,555,632 of OZ004716.1, read as the reverse complement.
TGCCCCCGGCAGAACCGCCGGCCCTTGCATGTGTTTTACAGGGCACCTACTATGTGCCCCCCAGCATTTTGGTTTCTTACAACTGCAGTGGGAAATGACAGGTGGGTTTTAAGCAGGTTTTGACAAGACACTGTTGTGTGTTTTAAGGACACGTTGACTTGCCCTAGCCAATTTCACTCTGAATAGAGCTTTGGCCTGCAAACTGAAAGGTCCCAGGATCGATTCCAGGTCAAGGGCACATGCCTGGGTTGTGGGCTCCATCCCCAGTAGGGGGTCTTGCAGGAGGCAGCCGATCCATGATTTTCTCTCATCATGGATGTTTCTGTCTCTCTCTCTCTCTCCCTCTTCCTCTCTGAAAGCAATTGTATCGGATCTAATACAAGAGCAACATGCAAATGGACCATCACTCCAACACACAAAGATGGCTGCCCCCATGTGGATACAAGATGGCTGCCACAAGATGGCCAGCAGGGGAGGGCAGTTGGGAGGGACCAGGCCAGCAGTGGAGGGCAGTTAGGGGTGACCAGGCCAGCAGAGGAGGGAAGTTGGGGGCGACTGGGCCTGCAGGGAAGGGCAGTTAGGGGCAAACAGGCTGGCAGGGGAGCAGTTAGGCATCAATCAGGCTGGCAGGGGAGTGGTTAGGGGGTGATCAGGCTGGCAGGCAGAAGCAGTTAGGGGCAATCAGGAAGGCAGGCAGGCGAGCAGTTGGGAGGCGGCAGTCCTGGATTGTGAGAAGGAAATTTGGGCAGTAGTACATCCCTTGAGGGGTCCCAGAGTGAAGAGGGTGCAGGCGCAGGCTGGGCTGAGGGACAGCCCCCCCCCCCCCCCGTGCACAAATTTCGTGCACTGGGCCTCTAGTATATAAATAGACACGTTGACTTGGTGTGGGGTAGGGGTAGGGGTTGGGGGAGGCCGGGACAGGGGTCGGATGTTGAAGCATCTAGGGTCCCAGGCGTGGGCAAACTACGGCCCAAGGGCCGGATCCGGCCCGTTCGGCTGTTCTATCCGGCCCACGAGGAGCCGAAAGAGCAGGCCGTACCCTTTTATGTAATGATGTTTACTTTGAATTTATATTAGCTCACACAAACACTCCATCCATGCTTTTGTTCTGTCCCTCCGGTCCAGTTTAAGAACCCATTGTGGCCCTCGAGTCAAAAAGTTTGCCCACCCCTGAGCTAGACCAAGCTGGGTGCCGCTGTGCCCGCCCAGGGGGGGAGAGAGACGGGCGGCTCCCATGAGAGCGGGTGGCAGGAGGCGAGCGGGCAGTCCGCCATCGTATCTTGCAGCTGCGGCGACCGGACTTGTCCCAGTGGCAGGTGGGAGCGAGGGAGGGATCAAGGACCACTCCCGGGTTTGGGGCCGGAGCCGCGGGGAAGAGGATGCTGTCATTTACTAATCGGGGGAAGACTCGGTGGTGTGGGGAGGAGATACCATGGAGCCTAAACAAAAACAAGTGGGACGCAGCCACAGAGGGAGGGAGGGAGGGAGGGAGGGGGTGAGGCAGGGATGTTTGTCGGCTGTTGATTTGGCGTCAGGTGTGCCCACAGAAGATGCCTCCTGGCACGTAGCAGGCACAGGTGTTGGCCCGGAGAGACCTCGGGGAGATCCCCCGGATAGCGTTTGGGTAACCAAGAGACGCATGAGGTCAGCGGCAGAGAGAGAGAGAGAGAGAGAGAGAGAGAGAGAGAGAGAGAGAGAGAGAGAGAGAGAGGCATCGAGACAGAAGGGCTGGGGTTCGAACCCCAGCGCCCCCACCCGCTCACCAGGCCCCGTGGGGCAACCGACCACATTTCTGTTTCCTCACCCGCTGGAGGGGCGTGTGTCTGCCTGCGTGTCACGGGGTTGATGGGGGGAATCCGGCCAGACACAAGGCCTGTGGGCAGGACTGGGGAAGCTGTCCACCGGGAACGTGCAGAGGACAGACGCGGATCTGGGTGCAGACACCCTCACCCACCCTCAGGCTGGGCTTTCCCAGGCCCAGACCTCCGATGGACCACCATGACCGCCAGATGGGCCAAAAGCAGTGTGGCTCAGTGGATATAGAGCATCATCGGCCTTCGGACTGAAAGGTCCCGGGTTCGATTCCGGTCAGGGGCATGTACCTTGGTTGCGGGCACATCCCTAGTAGGGGGTGTGCGGGAGGCAGCTGAGGGATGATTTTCTGTCTCATCGATGTTTCTAACTCTGTATCCCTCTCTCTTCCTCTCTGTGAAAAAATCAATAAAATATATATAAAAAAGAAAGAAAGATGACCAACGGAAAGCGCTTGGCAGCCCGCCTGTGCTCCAGGGTCTCGTTGTCACTGGGGAGGGGGGCGGGCGGGCCTCCCCTGACCCCTGGGACTGGCAGGTGGGACGTCCACCTGGCTGGAGACCACCCCGGGCTGTCTCAGCTGATCTCACAGCCACACACACACACACACACACACACACACACACACAGAGAGACACACATACACCAACACACACACACATACACACACACACACACACACACACACACACACACACACACACACCCTGCCTCTACCTCCCCGAGGAAGGGCTCCGCCTCTGAAACCACCAAATCCCACCTCCCACTTCCTGACC
>OZ004716.1:45539194-45552844 GCA_963924515.1 Vespertilio murinus | reverse complement strand
GACACACACAGAGACACACACACACTCTCACACACACACACACACACACACACACACCGGCCTCTACCTCCCCGCGGAAGGGCTCCGCCTCTGAAACCGCCAAATCCCACCTCCCACTCCCTGACCACAGCCTCCCCTCCCCGGGCTGTGGGCGGCTCGGTCGGTCGGTCGTGCCTGTTCCTCCACCTCAGAGGCGCCCTGACCCTTCTCATCCAGCCGACCCCCCAAGCCCCTTCTGCCCCCACAGTCCACCCCTTTGTGAACCCCCCATCACCCCTGCCCCATCCCCACCCCCCAATCCCCAGCTTCCCTGTCTTAGCATCTGCCCCACCACCACCACCACCACCACACAGCCCTAGATCTGCCTGCTCTTTGCTGGAGGAGAAAAAACAAACAAACACAACAACAACAACAAAATCAACCAACTGGCCAAAACCGGCGTGGCTCAGTGGATAGAGTGTCGGTCTGAGGACTGAAGGGTCCCGGGTTCGATTCCAGTCAAGGGCTTGTGCCTTGGTTGCGGGCACATCCCTAGTAGGGGGTGTGCGGGAGGCAGCTGATGGATATTTCTCTCTCATCGATGTTTCTAGCTCTCTATCCCTCTCCCTTACTCCTCATAAAAAAAACAATTATATATATATATATATATATATATATATATATATATATATATATATATATAGTATTTTTTATTGATTTTTTACAGAAAGGAAGAGAGAGGGATAGAGAGTTAGAAACATCGATGGGAGAATCATCGATCAGCTGCCTCTTGCACACCCCGTACTGGGGATGTGCCCTTAACCAACGTAAATGCCCCTGACCAGAATTGAACTCTGGGACCTTTCAGTCCGCAGGCCGACGCTCTATCCACTGAGCCAAACCAGTTTGGGCTAATAAAATCTATTTTTTTTAAAAAATAATCAGCCAACAGCTCAGCTGGCTTCTCTGTCCGTTCCCGATGGCTCACTTCACCCGGCATCTTCTCTATGGTCAGCCCTCCCCCCCTCCACCCCCACCCCGGCCACCGGCCCAGGCGTCTGAGCAGATGCAGTGGCTCCTGGTCTGCCCATCTCCCCAAGGAGGAAACAGAAGCGGCCCAACAGGCCCTTCCTCCCTCCCCTCCCTGCACCATCTGACCCCCACCCGCTGCCCCAGCCTCCCGCCCTTTCCTCCTTCCTTCCTCCCTTCCTTCCTGGGACAATGGAAGGGTGGTGTCTGTGGGGCTGCTGTCTGGGGCGCATCCCCCCACTCTCACCACCACCACCCTTGCACCATCTGCCCCTTTGTCCTGGGGCACCTCCCGCCCCGGGGTTGTTAGCTCTGCACAGGGGTTCCTCCTCGATCCCGGAGCCACCTCCCAGCTGGTTGTGTAACCTTGGGCGGGCGACTCCTCCGCTTCCTCCTCGGCGCACGGAGGACAAGAGTCCCTTTCTCACAGGGCCATGGGAAGGGCTCGGGGAGGTGACGTACCAAAAAAAAAAAAGGACCTAAATAGAATCCTCTCAAAAGAAGACAGAAGGAAGGCCAAGAGGCACATGAAGACATGCTCCAAGTCACTAATCATCCGAGAGATGCAAATCCAAACAACACTGCGGTACCGTCTCACACCTGTCCGAATGGCCAACATCAACAAAACAACAAACGACAAGTGTTGGCGAGGTCTCGGAGACAAAGGAACCCTCGTGCACTGCTGGTGGGATTGCAGGTTGGTGCGACCACTGTGGAGAACAGCATGGACCTCCCTCAAAAAACGGAAAATGGAACTCCCGTTCAACCCAGTAATCCCACTCCTGGGAATAGATCCTAAGAAACTAGGAACACCCATCAGAAAGGATAGATGCCCCCCTGTGTTCATAGCAGCACAATCTACCATAGCTAGGATTAGGAAACAGCCTAGGTGCCCGTCAGCAGATGAATGAATGGATCAGAAAACGATGGTACATCTATACAATGGAATACTACGCTGCCATAAAAGGAAGGAATTCTCATCATTTGCACCAACCTGGATGGAATTGGAGAGCATCATGCTGAGTGAAATAAGCCAGTCAACGAAAGAGAAACACCACATGTCCTCACTCATTTATGGATAATAAAGAACATTGTAAACTGATGACCAGAAAGATAGATATAGTGAGAGTAAAGCAACAAACAAACTGTCAAATGACAGCGGGGGGTGGGGGGTTAGGGAGATCTGGGGGAGATAAGAGATCACCCGAAGGACTGGTATGCATGCATATAAGTATAACCAATGGACACAGAACTCTGGGGAGGGAGGGCATGTATGGGAGTGGGGGGGGGGCAATGGTAAGCTATGTACACATATAATACCTTAATAAATTAAAAAAAAAAAGACAGTGTGGGGCAGAGGGATGCAGACTGGGACCACCATCCCGTGGCCACGTGGGGAAGGGCGCCGTCTACAAGCCTCGGAGAGAAACCTCGGGAGAAACCCAACCTGGGACACACCTTGAACTTGGACTTCCAGTCTCCATCACGATGGGAGAATAACCATCTGGCCCCGACAGGTCTGGCTCCGTGGATGGAGCGTCGGCCTGCGGACTGAGGGGTCCCAGGTTCGATTCCGGTCAGGGGCATGTACCTTGGTTGCGGGCACATCCCCAGTAGGAGGTGTGCAAGAGGCAGCTGATTGATGTTTCTCTCTCATTAATGTTTCTAACTCTCTATCCCTCTCCCTTCTTCTCTGTAAAAAATCAATAAAATGTATTTTTAATTTTTTAATATATTTTATTGATTTTTTAACAGAGAGGAAGGGAGAGAGATAGAGAGTTAGAAACATCGATGAGAGAGAAACATCGACCAGCTGCCTCCTGCACACCCCCCACTGGGAATGTGCTCCCAACCAAGGTACATGCCCTTGTCCAGAATCAAACCCAGGACCCTTCAGTCCGCAGGCTGACGCTCTATCCACTGAGCCAAACCAGTTTCGGCTAAAATCAATAAAATATATTTTTAAAAAATAAAATAACTATCTGTGTTTTAACCTCTCCCCTCCACTATGCCCCCCGCCCCCGCCCCCCCCCCCAAAAAAAATAAAACAGGGTTGGCACAAAAATCAGTGCTCAGATGGGAACCAGCTCCTCTCATCATCTCCAAAGATTCGGAGCGTGAAACAGAGGTTCGGCTAGTCCCGGCGGAGTTTGCGTGCTTCCTCCTGCATCCCCACCAGCTGGATGACCTCGGCGGGCAAGCTACGTCCCCTCTCCGGCCTCAGGTTCTCTGCCTGTAAAACGGGGACAGGGTAGCACCTGTCTCACGGGGCCCAGAATGGCCATAATCTCACTGCCCTTACTTTTTCTTTTTCTTTTTCCTGTCCCGTGACACTGTCCTGGCCTCCCCTCTGGTCCCCAGACGCACCCCGCGACTCCTCCTCCCACCTCCAGGCCTCAGCCCGGGGCAATCCTCCCGCAGAGATCCCCGTGGCTCGCTCCCCAACCGCCTTGAAGCCATTGTTCGAAGCTGCCCTCATCAGGACTTCCCCGACCCTGCCCACTTCCCTGTTTTCTTGTTATTAAATATATATATATATATATATATATATATATATATATATATATATATATAATTGATTTTTTTTTTTTTTTACAGAGAGGAAGGGAGAAGGATAGAGAGCTAGGAACATCGATGAGAGAGAAACATCGACCAGCCGCCTCCTGCACACTCGGCACTGGGGATGTGCCCGCAACCAAGGCACACACCCTGGACCGGAATCGAACCTGGGACCCTTCAGTCCGCAGGGGCCGACGCTCTATCCACTGAGCCACACCAGCTTGGGCAGGTCTGTGTTTTAGCGGAGCCATCTGGCCCTCCTGTGTCACGAGGGCCCGAGCCCAGGCCTTCCGCATGAAGAGGGCACCCCCTCCCGGGGGCCAGCTGGCGTGGGGTGGGGAGAGCAGACATGCATGGAGACCCAGGCGGGCGTGACCTCCCCAGGCGGCACCCAGCGGGTCCGGGCGCAGGCAGAGGCAGGCTCAGCTAGGGGCGGCCCGGGCACAGCGAGGAAAGTGGTTTGGGAGCCAGCCCCGGGCGGGCGGGCGGGCGGGCCAGGGAGGGCGGGCAGGAGGGAGGGAGGGAGGGAGAAAACAGAGGCTGCTGCCTCCTGAGTCACGGCGTGGGGGTCGGGCGGGGCGCTCGGCCAGGGGATAAATTGCAGTCATTAGGGACTTTAAGAGGCTGGGGGAGGTGCTGGGCATGGAGGGAGGGTCAGGACGGGTTCCCCCAATCCAGCCCCCCCTCCCCCAGCTTCCTGGAACATCCCTCAGTCCCTCACCTCACCGCTGTGTCCCCAGGTCGCTCTGGGCCCCTGTCCCCCTTTGTCTGGGTCCCCATCGCTTCCTGTGCACCCATCCGTGCCTTCCTCTCTCCGGCTCTGCACCGAGCCCCCCCCATCTCTGTCTCCCCCGGGGACCCCGCTCCCTCGCCGCCCAGGACTGTGAGCACCACAAAGTGAGGACGCAGGGGTGCCCCCTGCACCTCCCACCCCGCCGGCCCCCCACCCCCACCCCCAGCCCCAGCCCCAGGCTCTTCCTCTGCTGTGTCACCTTCCTCTGCTCCCTCACGTCGCCATCGCCATCACCGGTCTGGCATCCGCCCCTCGCACCTGCCTGGTCCTGCCTTCTCCTTCCCTGGTCTCTCTCTCTCTCTCTCTCTCTCTCTCTCTCTCTCTCTCTCTCTCACACACACACACACACACACACACACACACACACACTCACACACACCATCACCGCTGCTCTGTCACTCAGCACCTGTGTGTGTGTGTGTTTGGGGGCGGGGGACCCCTCTTCTCTCTCTCTCTCTCTCTCTCTCTCTCTCTCTCTCTCTCTCTCTCTCTCTCTTGTCTTTTCCTATTCTGTCTGCACCTTCCTCCCTGTTCCTTTTTTTAAAAAACAAAATATATTTCATGGATTTTTTTTTTTCAGAGAGGAAGGGAGAGGGATAGAGAGGTAGAAACATCGACGGCAGAGGGGCATCCATCAGCTGCCTCTTGCACACCCCGTACTGGGGATGCGCCCGCCACCAAGGTCCATGCCCTTGACCGGAATCGAACCCGGGACCCTTCAGTCCGCAGGCCGACGCTCTACCCACTGAGCCACACCAGCTAGGGCCTTCCCCATTCTCTCTGCTCCTCACTCACGAACCGCTCCATGAATCTTTCTTTCTCTCTCTCCCTCCCTCCCTCTCTCTCTCTCCCTCCCAGCCTCATCTTTTCCCATCTGCCTCCCCTGTCCCCATCCCTCCCCTCCCTCTGCCTCCCCCACTTCTCCTGGGGCCTGTATCTGTCTTACCTCTTTCCCGGTCTCTCCACCTTCACTGTCCCTCCCTCCCCCAGCCCCTCCCAGCACCTCCCTCGGAGCCCCCCTCCACCCCCACCCCCACCCCACCCGCCCTGCCCCGGGGTCCCCTCCCTGGACCTCTTCCAGACCCCTAACACCTTTACGGGCAGGCGGGCGGGTCCCCCTTAACAACTGTGGCTGCTCCTCTGGCCAGAGAGGGAGCCTTGGAATGGGAACTCAGCAATTAATAAAATGTCAGGAGGAGAGGGCGGGTAGGGGGGAGGGTGGCGGGTGGGGGGAGGGTGGGCAGGGCCAGCTGCCCAGACCGGGGATAAAAGGGATCTGCGGAGTGACAGGAAGGTGAGGCGCCATCCCCACTTCCTCCTCCCGAAGACATCGAGGCCGGACGTGGCGCACCTCGGTCAGCACCCTCCCTCCCTCCCTCCCTCCCAGCTGCCGCCGGGGACCCCGAATTCACATCTCTCTGCCTCTCTGACCCTCGGCCTCCGGGCCTGACCCAGCCTCCTTCTCTCTCTCTCTCCCTGCCTCCCTGTTTTTTGCCAGGAACCCAAACCCCCCCGAGTCCCCAGAATGCTCCTCCTGCTGGCCTCGCTTCAGATCCTGGCTCTGGGTAAGACAAAGCGAGTGGGGGTCCGGGGTAGGGGGTACCCTGAGAAAGGAGGGGCAAAGGGCGCTCGCTGGGGACCAGGATGCTCTTGGGTGACCAGATGAGGAGGAGATGGGGGGCGGGGGTGGGGGTGGGAAGCTGTCATTTGGAAACCCAGGCCGAGGGATTGGGGAGCAGGGGGCCCGAGGGCTGCTGACTTGGGGTGACATTGCAAGGTTTTTTGGTGGTTTTTTTTGGGGGGGGGGTTCATCCAAGAAAGGAGGGCACAGGGTGCCCCCAAGTGCAGGTGGGGGTGGCCACGGGGTGGCAGGCCCGTGGCGGGGATGTGGTGCGGAGCACGGAGTAGGTGTGGGGAGAGAGGGGAGAGATCGTGGGACCTGGGAAGGGGAGGGGAAGGGAGGGCAGGGGGAGGGAGGGGAGGGGAGGGGAAGGCCACGTTGGGTGGGACATTTGGGGACGGGACAGGGAGCTCACTGAATATTTTAGGGGTGCAGCGAGGGGGGCGTCTTGAGGTAGAACGTGTTTGTGGGAGGGTGCCGTGGAGGGTGGGACGGTGGGGATGGGGTCCGGACGCTCCCGGTGGTGCCGGGGCAGACACGGAGGCCCCGTGGGCAGGGCTGACAGAGGCGGTGGGTCAAGGGTCATGTATAGAAAGTGGGGAAGGGGGGGGTGGGTCCAGGAGACCGTGGCTTGCTGGGGGCGGGAGGAGGACGTGGTCGGCTCACCGGCGCTTCCCTCCCCGCCCCTGCCGGCTCCCTCCCAGCCGTGGTCCGGAGCCAAGAGGATGAGAACAAGATAATTGGCGGCTACTCCTGCATCCAGCACTCGCAGCCGTGGCAGGCGGCCCTGCTGGCCGGCGTGGCCCACCGCTTCCACTGCGGCGCCGCCCTGCTGGCCGACCAGTGGGCCATCACCGCCGCCCACTGCTCCCGCCCGTGAGTGGCACCCTCCCCGCCCCCCCACACCCCCTCGCCCCCCCAAACCCTCCCCCTCCCCACGCTTCTGCCAAGTGGCCTCCCGTTTGGGGGCCCAGAGCTCAGCTCAGAGCCAGAACCCTGTGTGGTAGCTGGGTCCAGGTCAGGGGTGGGCAAACTCTTTGACTCGAGGGCCACCGTGGGTTCTCACACGGGACAGGAGGGGGCCGGAACCAAAGCAACCTGACCATGCTGGCACTCTCATCTTGGGCTGCTGGGGAAGGAGCGGAGGGGAGAGCAAGAGAGCCCTCCGCTCTTTCGGCTCCGCGGGCCGGAGAGAACAGCCGCACAGGGCCGGATCCGGCCCAAGGGCCGTAGTTTGCCCACGGCTGGCCTAGGCCCTAGAGCCGCAGACACAGCTCCCCAGACGGAATGCAGCCATGAATCTTGAATTCAGTGTAGGTTCTGGAAAGCAGATGGAGAGTTTAGGAAACCCCACCCCCCCACCCCCTCCGTACACCAGCGTGGAGGGCTCCCCCGAACCTGGAACCGACTGCGTGATCTCGAGATCCACCCAGAGGCGGCTGGGGCCCGCCTACAGACCAAGATCAGGGCCCATTCTAGGGGGGTGGTTGAATTCGGGCCACCATGTACCTCTGGAGACCCAGGATCTCTCTGGGACAGAACACCGCCTAGAATCCGGAGTTGGGTTCGGAGCCTACAACCCAGCAGCCATCCACCCGGAACCCCACGCAGAGCTGGGACGGGCAGCTCGGAGAGTCAGGCAGGAAGAAGCCGGACCTGCGGCCCATTCCAGATCCCATGTCCAGTCCAGAGTCTTAGGCGACAGCTCCCCATTGGGCAGCCGAGAACCCAGACCCCCGCCCAGCGTCTAGACCCCGGGATTCAGACCGTGCTCTGAAGCCCCCATACAGCAACTCATAAGCCCCCTGAGCTTCTGCATCTGAGCCTGGAACCCAGGTCCCAAACGAGAGGTGTCCGTCTGACTGCCTACAAGCCAGGTCCGATGCCGTACACGGAGGTTCCGTGTGGAATCCTGGAGGGCAGGAACTCAGCCCAGAGTCCAGGGCAGGGGTGGGCAAACTTTTTGTGTCTCGAGGGCCACCATGGGTTCTTACACTGGACCGGAGGGCCGGGACAAAAGCAACCTGACCACGCTGGCACTCTCCTCTCGGGCTGCTGGTGAAGGAGCGGAGGGGAGAGCAGGAGAACCCTCCGTCCGCTCTTTCGGCTCTGCGGGCCGTAGTTTGCCCACGGCTGGTCTAGGGGGTGAAGCCCAGAATGCAGACCAGCTCCTAGACACGTGGATCCAGGAGCTCATGCTAGGACCCAGAGCCCAACCTGAGGTCCAGGGCTCAGACCAGAGTCTAGAATACCAAGAGCCCCGACAAACCAGGGATTCCATGTGCCCCAGTCCAGCCTAGAATCCAGACCTCATACCGCTGTTTAGAACCCTGAGCCCCACTGGCCGCACAGAGCTCCAAACATCGTCCAAAAACCCAGGTCATAAGCCTGGGCTGAAGCAAGAATCCCAAACTCAACCTAGAACCTAGAGCTCACAGCAACGCCCAGATTCCATAGCTCAGGTCTTTAAACAACAACAACAACAACAACAACAACAACAAATATATATTATTGATTTTTTTTTTTTTTTTTACAGAGAGGAAAGGAGAGGGATAGAGAGCTAGAAACATCGATGAGAGAGAAATATCGACCAGCTGCCTCCTGCACACCCCCTACTGGGGATGTGCCCACAACCAAGGTGCATGCCCCTGACCGGAATCGAACCCGGGACCCCTCAGTCCCACACACTGACGCTCTATCCACTGAGCCAAACCAGTGTTGGCATCGGGTCTTTTAAAATATATATATATATATTTTTTTTTTATTGATTTGTTTTTACAGAGAGGAAAGGAGAGGGATAGAGAGTTAGAAACATTGATGAGAGAGAAACATCGGCCAGCTGCCTCCTGCACACTCCCTACTGGGGATGTGTCTACATGCCCCTGACCGGAATCGAACCTGGGACCCCTCAGTCCCGCAGACCCGACGATCTATCCACTGAGCCAAACCAGTTTTAGCATCGGGTCTTTTAAAAAAAAAAAAAAAAATATATATATATATATATATATATATATATATATATATATATATATATATATATTGATTTCAGAGAGGAAGTGAGAGGGAAAGAGAAACATCAATGATAAGAGAGAATCACTGACCGGCTGCCCCCTGCACACTCCCTACTGGGGATCGAGCCCACAGCCCAGGCAACGTGCCCTTGGCCGGAATTGAACCCAGGACCCCTCAGTCCACAGGCTGACGCTCTAATCCACTGAGCCACACCAGCCAGGGCCACAGCTCAGCTCTTAATCTATCCGTCCATGGAACATCCTCCCCCCACCCCAAAACGGGAAGCTCAGATCCACACCCAGGACCCAGCATCAAGCCGGCGTGCAGAGTCTCAAAACAGGACCCCCAGCCCGCCCTGCCAGTATCTAGAAAGGATGCCACCCCCCCGCACTCCATGTAGAACCCCAGTCCTCGCTCAGATTCCAACATTCTTTTAAAAATATATATATTTTATTGATTTTTTTACAGAGAGGAAGGGAGAGGGATAGAGAGCCAGAAACATCGATGAGAGAGAAACATCGACCAGCTGCCTCCTGCACACCCCCTACTGGGGATGTGCCCGCCAACCAAAGGTACATGCCCTTGACCGGAATTGAACCCGGGACCTCCCAGTCCGCAGGCCAACGCTCTATCCACTGAACCACACCAGTTCCGGCAGATCCCAACATTCTAAAGGTCAGGAACCCAGAGTCCGGGCTAGAACCTGGGGCGGAGGCTCCTTGGAGCCTCATCCAGAACATCGGTTCCGATGGAGAGCCTAGACCAGGGGTGGGCAAACTCTTTGACTCCAGGGCCACCATGGGTTCTTAAAACTGGACCGGAGGGCTGGAACAAAAGCAACCTGGCCATGCTGGCACTCTCACCTCGGGCCGCTAGTGGAGGAGCGGAGGGGAGAGCAAGAGAACACCCCGGCCTGGCCAATTCGGCTCCGTGGTAGAGCGTCGGTCTGCGGACTGAAAGGTCCCGGGTTCGATTCCGGTCAAGGGCATGTACCTTGGTTGCGGACACATCCCCAGTGGGGGGCGTGCAAGAGGCAGCTGGTCGATGTTTCTCTCTCATCGACGTTTCTAGCTCTCTATCTCTCTCCCTTCCTCTCTGTAAAATATCAATAAAATAAATTTTTAAAAAAAGAGAGAGAGAGAGAGAGAACACTCCGTCCGCTCTTCCGGCTCCGCGGACCGGATAGGACAGCCGCACCGGGGCCGGATACGGGCCCCGAGGGCCGTAGTTTGCCCACGCCTGGCCTAGAGCCATAGCCCGCGGTCTGACATAGAACACGGAGCAGCGTAGAACCTAGAACCCGGCAGGGATCCCCCACCCATCACCTGACACCCCGGGGGGCTCACGAGAGGAGGGGGAGGAGGGACCTGGGCAGAGAAAGAACGCCCAGCCCATGCCCAGCCCATGCCCAGCACCCCGGGGGGAGAGGGCGTGGGGCTGGATCGTGGGGGCGGCGTCTCCAGGGTCACGTCGTGACCGGCGCTCCTCTCGTGGGTCTCGGGGCCAGGATCCTCTGGGTGGCCCTGGGCAAGCACAACCTGCAGCGGCGGGAGCCCACCCAGCAGGTGCTGCGGGTGGTCCGCCAGGTGCCGCACCCCCGGTACAACGCCCGGACCCACGACAACGACCTGATGCTGCTGCGCCTGCAGCGGCCGGCCCGGCTGGGGCGGGCGGTGCGGCCCATCGCCGTGGCCGCCACCTGCGCCAGCCCGCAGACGCCCTGCCGCGTGTCCGGCTGGGGCACCACGTCCAGCCCCATCGGTGAGGACGCCTGCACCCCCCGGCGGGGGGCTGGGGGCTGGGGGCTGGGCTCCGGGTCCAAGGGAGGAGACGGCGGTGGGTCCCCACATCCCAGGCTTCCTGGTGGGCCGGGTAGACCCACCGTGTCCTGACCCCTCGCTCGGTGCCCCCCACCCCCAGCCAGGTACCCCAACGCCCTGCAGTGCGTGAACATCAACATCACCTCCCAGCAGCAGTGCCAGCGGGCCTACCGGGGCGCCATCACCCCCGGCATGGTCTGCGCTGGGACCCCCGAAGGCGGGAAGGACTCTTGTCAGGTGAGGCAGGACCAGGGGGAGAGCCCCTGGGTGGGTGGGTGGGTGGGCGGCAGGGGGATGGGTGGCTAGGGGCCAGGACCTCGATGCCAAAAAAAAAAAAAGGATCTCGGGAGCATCTGAGAGCTTGAGGGACTGGACCAGGTGCGGGCGGCCTCCTAGCTGTGGGAGGCCCTCGGAACGGACGCAATCACCCCTCCGTGCCTCAGTTTCCCCCCTCTGTCGAGCGTAGAGCAGTCGGCAGGCCAGAGGAGACGGTCCGAGGCAAGAGCACAGAGCCGTGCCTGCACGCAGCTCTGGTCTGGTCGCCGCTGTCCCCGTCCGGATCGTGCACGCACGCCTGGGGACCTGAGCCTCGGGTATCCAGGCATCTCACGCCATCCCCCGGGGGGACGGCTCATGGGACAGGGAGCCACGCAGTTTCCTGGAGGCAGGGCTAAGACGGAAGGGGATGGGGGGGCCACCGTGTGGCCCAGAGACAGCAGGGACCATGAGGGAAGGAAGGGTCCCCACCCTGAGGCTGTGTCTGCAGTCTCCCCCCCCCCATCCTCACCCCCGTCCCCCCGTCTCTGCCCTCCTGGCTTCTCCGCCCACATGCCCATGCCCGTCCGTCCACGGGTGCCTGCATCGGGGTCTCTCCGGCTCAGGGGGACTCCGGGGGACCCCTCGTGTGCAAAGGGAAGCTCCAGGGCCTGGTGTCCTGGGGGATGGAGCACTGCGCCCTGCCTGGCTACCCCGGCGTCTACACCAACCTCTGCAAGTACGACGACTGGATCCACCAGACCATCCAGAGCGCGTGACCCGCCCGCCCGCTGCCCAGACCTGCTCTCGCCACTCCAGACCGGCAGCGGCTCCTCCTCGGCCAGCCCCAGGGGTCCAGGCCCCCAGCCCTCCTCCCTCAGACCCAGGGGTCCAGGCCCCCAGCCCTCCTCCCTCACACCCAGGGGTCCAGGCCCCCAGCCCTCCTCCCTCAGACCCAGGGGTCCAGGCCCCCAGCCCTCCTCCCTCAGACCCAGGCCCCCAGCCCCTCCTCCCTCAGACCCAGGGGTCCAGGCTCCCAGCCCTCCTCCCTCAGACCCAGGGGTCCAGCCCCTCCTCCCTCAGACCCAGGGGTCCAGCCCCTCCTCCCTCAGACCCAGGGGTCCAGGCCCCCCAGCCCCTCCTCCCTCAGACCCAGGGGTCCAGGCCCCCAGCCCCTCCTCCCTCACACCCAGGGGTCCAGGTCCCCAGCCCTCCTCCCTCAGACCCAGGGGTCCAAGCCCCCAGCCCTCCTCCCTCAGACCCAGGGGTCCAGGCCCCCAGCCCCTCCTCCCTCAGACCCAGGCCCCCAGCCCTCCTCCCTCAGACCCAGGGGTCCAGGCCCCCAGCCCTCCTCCCTCGGACCCAGGGGTCCAGGCCCCCAGCCCTCCTCCCTCGGACCCAGGGGTCCAGGCCCCCAGCCCCTCCTCCCTCAGACCCACGCATTATTCTATTTATTGAGAGTTCAGGCCCCCAGCATCCTGGTCTTATCACCTAGCTTTGAAGTCCCTCAGATATTTTCTCCCCCCATTCCCGCCCTCCATCATCACCTTCAGACACAGAGGCCAGAATGAAAGCCCCACACTTGGCAGCATATTCCAAAGAAAAAGGCAGTTTTCAAAACTCTCAGCACCTCTGTAAACCGGACGAATAACACTAATTAAAATGGAATAATCCCAGATTCCGTCCCTCTGTACACCGAATTCACCCGACACGTGTGCACACAGCAGCTCGGCGCCTGCCCGGCCGAACGGGACGCCCGCTGTCCCCCGGGTGTTCCCTGGGGCCCCACCACACCCCCCTCCGCTGGGGGAGGCCCCCCCCCCAGGCCGCAGGGTGACCCAGAGCAGGGCCGCCCCTCCCGGGCTCTGGCGGCCGCTGCGTCCCCCGAGCAGGCACTGCTGGGGTGCAGGGCAGGGCAGGGAGGGCAGAGGCGAGCGCTGTTTCCTGGAAAACCCTATGCAAATGGAGCAGCCTCCTCCCTAATCAGATCTCCGGGTGAGGAGCGCTGAGGTAATCGCGCTCTGAGGTTCAAGTCCTGGCAGGGCCCGGGATGGTTTATTTCCACCTGCCGTCCCTGGCAGCGGCCGCCTCCCCTCCCCACGGGCGCCCGGCGAAAATCGCCTCCCAGGCCGGCGCGTCGCTGCTTCTAATGCACGGGGAATCTGTTGTGTGATGGGTTTCATATTCTTTCTGACTTTCACTCACCAACAGCTATTTTTTTTTCCTTGGGGGGTGTGTGGGGGGGCATACCTACTATGCACCAGACATGTGCCAGGCATTGGTCTACTGTTAGACACCTACTGTGTGCCAGAGATCAGCTTATTATTGGGCATCTACTGTGTACCAGGCATTGGTCTGCTGGTTAGGCACCTACTGTGGGCCAGGCATCAATCTGCTGGTTAGACACCTACTGTGTGCCAGGCATCAATCTGCTGGTTAGACACCTACTGTGTGCCAGGCATTATTCTATGTATTGGGGTCCTACTGTGTGCCAGGCATTGGTCTGCTAGTTAGGCACCTATTGTGTGCCAGGCATTATTCTATGTATTGGGGTCCTACTGCATGCCAGGCATTGGTCTGCT
>OZ004716.1:45364194-45534194 GCA_963924515.1 Vespertilio murinus | reverse complement strand
CAGAAAGGAAGGGAGAGAGATAGAGAGCTAGAAACGTTGATGAGAGAGAAACATCGACCAGCTGCCTCTTGCACACCCCCTACCGGGGATGTGCCCGCAGCCAAGGTACATGCCCTTGACCGGAATTGAACCTGGGACCTTTCAGTCCGCAGACTACGCTCTACCACTGAGCCAAACCGGTTTAGGCTAAAAATATATATTTTTTTGATTTCTTACAGAGAGGAAGGGAGAGAGATAGAGAGTTAGAAACATCGATGAGAGAGAATCATCAATTAGCTGCCTCTTGTACATCCCCTGCTGGGGATGTGCCCGCAACCAAGGTACATGCCCTTGACTGGAATGGAACCTGGGACCCTTCAGTCGGCAGACCGACGCTCTATCCACTGAGCCAAACCGGTTTCGGCAGCAGCATGTTACTCTTTTATTAGGTAGATTCTTTTTATTTTCTAATCCTCACCTGAGGATATGCTTTTATTGCTTTTAGAGAGGAAGGAAGGGAGAAGAGAGAGTCTGGAGGGGGGGGAAGGGAGATAGAGGGGAAACATCAATGTGGAAGAAAAACATTGGTTGGCTGCCTCCTGTATGCACCCCAGGTGGGGATCGAACCCTCAGCCTGGGAATGTGCCGTGACCTGGAATCAAACCCATGACTTTTTGGTGTATGGGAGGACGCTCCAGCCAACTTAGCCACACCAGCCGGGGCACCTGGCGTTTTTTTCCCCAATGAAGCTTAGCTGAATCGAACACATGTGGAATTTCCATTCCTCCGTCTCACGGCCACACGTTGGTGCTCGACAGCCGTGTGTGGCTGGCTGGTGGCAGCCAAACTGGGTGGTGCCATGACACGAAATATCTGCATATCGGACGGGGACCGTCCTGCTGGACGGCTGTCCTCCGGAGCATGGCCCCGAAAACCGCCGGAGCTTAACCGAGGCTGAGTCTCGGACCCCACCCCAGCCCAGACCAGCCCAGCTACTCCGGAATCTGCATTGCACCACGACCCCCCAGAAGACAGTGCCTGGGAACGCTGGAGAAGCACCACCCCAGGGTGCCAATGGGAAGCACCCAGCCCTCTGGAGAATTAGTGTGAGCCTTTTTTTCTCTGAGCCAAGCCAACACCATAGACACGGGAGCAAAAATCTCAGCCGCTCTGGGGAAGAACAGTTTTAGCAGCGTGTGTGTGTGTGTGTGTGTGTGTGTGTGTGTGTGTGTGAGTGTGTGTGTGTTCGTGCGCGTGCACGCGTGCCTTTGAAAGTCAGGAGGGAGCCAGGGATGATGGTGTGACGGTGGGAGACAGCCGGGCGGGCGCTGGCTCACGGCAGAGCTAAGGAGATTAAGTGTTCTCCGACCGGAGGGTGGTTACGCCTTCCAGGGGTGTCGCTTATGGCGTCTCAAAAAGGTGTGTTAACCTAGATGCGCAAGAACAATGGAAGGGGCTGGTTTCACAACGTTTCACTAAAGGGATGGGGTGGGGGAAGGGGAGCAGACAAAAAAATGAAAAATTTTTTTAAAAAGATGGTCTGGCTAGGTCCCACGGTTGGTTAGAGTGTCATTGTCCCAAAATACCAAGTTTGTGAGTTTGTTCCCCAGTCAGGGCACATACAAGAAGAAACCAGTCCCAGGGGGCCGTGTGCCCTGGGTGAGCTGTGTGTCCCAGGGGGCCGTGAGTCCCGTGTGAGCGGTGTGTCCCAGGGGGCCATGTGCCCCGGGTGAGCCGAGTGTCCCAGGGGAAGCAGTGGGACCCGGGGGGAAGGGCGGTGTGAACCAGAGGAGGAGCGGACTCTATTCGTGTGGTCCTGAGATAGTCACCATAAAACAAGCAGATTGTCAAATGAGGAGCGGATTCTATTCATGGGGTCCTGAGATAGTCACCATAAAACAAGCAGACTGTCAAATGACAGTGGGGAGGGGAAGGAGACCTGGGGGGGAGATAAGAGAACAACCGAAGGACTGGTATGCATGAATGCAACCAACGAACACAGAACTCTGGGGAGGGAGGGCATGAATGGGAGGTGGAGGGGGGTGGCAATGGTAAGCTATGTACACATATAATACCTTAATAAAAATAAATAAAATAAAAAAAGAAGAAACCAATGATGAGCAATAAAGATTTATTTGAAGAAGAAGGAGGAGGAGGAAGAGAGGAGAAGGAGGAGGAGGAGGACGAGGAGGAGGAGAAGCAGGAGGAGGAGGAGAAGAAGAAGGAGGAGGAGGAGGAGGAGGAGGAGAAGGAGAAGAAGAAACCAATGAATGCGCCAATAAGAGAGGGACAAGAAGTGAATGCTTCTGCCTCTCTCAAATCAATAAAAATAAGTAAATACGTAGGGAAAAAGTAAACAAATAAAGAAGTGGCAGGCCGAGGTGTGACTCCCGCACCGTGCCCTGCCCGGTGGGAAAATGGTAATTTATTTCACCATCACTTTTCTAGCCACCATGCGGGTGACTCAATCCCCCATTGACGGGCACACCTACGTTCCCTCCACTACCCAAGCCGTGGCGCAATGGTTATCCGGGGCGTTGACCACACACTTGGTATTTGCTGGGCAAAAGGGGTTTATTCAGGAAAAAGAAAACACACACACACACACACACACACACACACACACGCACACACACACACACACACCCCTACTGTCCAGTATGGGCAGCCACGGCCACGCACATGGACGCTCCTGCTGTGGCAGAGATGGAGGGGGAAGAGGGCTGAGGGGAGGGGTGGTGCCACCTCAGAGCTCCAGGGGCAATGCTGTAGAATGGCTCCTACTTGTAGGACTCTCCCCACAACAGAGCCCGAGGGCTCCCCCTACAGGCCCTCCCGATTCCTGTCTAGGGTAAGGTCGCTGGCCTACATTTTGAAAGAGAGAATGGAATGCCCCTTACGTACGGACAGGGAACGTCTCTGGGATACAGGAGCAGCACCAATGGACCAGAAGGCCCATTCTGGATCCGTCTCACCAAATGCCAGCAGGTTTTTTGTCCAGATAAAGATTCCTGTCTCCCACCCCAGCCGGTTTGGCTCAGTGGACAGAGCTTCCACCTGTGGACTAAAGGGTCCCAGGTTCGATTCTGGTCAAGGTCAGTGGATAGAGTGTCAGGTGCAGGACTGAAGGGTCCCAGGTGCGATTCTGGCCAAGGGCACATGCCCCGGGTCGCAGGCTCGATACCCAGTAGGGGGGCGTGCGGGAGGCAGCTGATCAATGATTCTCTCTCACCATTGATGTTTCTATCTCTCTTTCCCATCCTCTCTGAGATCAATAAAAAAATATAAATATTTTTTTAAAAAATCCCTTTCGCCGAAACCGGTTTGGCTCAGTGGATAGAACGTTGGCCTGCGGACTGAAGGGTCCCGGGTTCGATTCCCGTCAAGGGCACGTACCTTGGTTGTGGGCACATCCCCGGTGGGGATTGTGCCACAGGCAGCTGGTCGATGTATCTCTCTCATCGACGTTTCTAACTCTTTATCCCTCTCAATTCATCTCTGTGTAAAATCAATAAAAAATATATTTTTTTAAAAATAATAAATAAAAATAAATAAATAAAAAATCCCTTTCTCCCCACACCCTCAATCATGCCACTACATTCACTCACTCATTCATTCATTCAGCAACTATCCATTGAATCCTATTCCATGACAGGTATTGGCAACTCACAGAGGAGAGGCAGACAAAGAAACAAATGAATACGTGAAACAGAAAGTATTACAGATGAGAGTCAGCCCTGGCGACAAAGGGGAGAGAAGGGTTACAATGTGGTGTGCTTTTTTTTGTGTGTGTGTGTGTGTGGGGGGGGAGTTCTTTTATTATTGTCACAGGAATATTTCCCACCTGCCAATGGGATTCCAATGATCCCATTAACGGACAAATCCCCTTTAATTAGTCAATTACAGCTGACACTCATCATACTTTATATCCCTTGCAGGTGTCCAGCATAGTGGTTAAACAATTATATAATTTACAAACTGGTCCCGCTCTTAAGTATCACACCCACCTGGCACCATCCATAGTTAATGCAATACGATTGGCTACTAGAGGCCTGGTGCATGGAATTCATGCGCAGGGAGGGTCTTCCCTCGGCCTGGCCGGCAATCGGGGCCCATCTGGGCCTTCCTTCATTCTGCAGCGCCCCCTGGTGGTCAGCGCACGTCATAGTGAGTGGGGACACTTTGCATATTAGCCTTTTATATATACACTAGAGGCCCATTGCATGAAGAGATTCGTGCCATAGGCCTTCCTTCCCTTGGCTTCCAGCACCAGTTTTCCTCCGGCGGCAACCTGGGAGCAGCTGGGCAGCCGCCATTTTTTTTGTCCCTCTAATTTGCATGTTCCCTCCTGATTGGCTGGTGGGTGTGGCGGAGTGATGGTCAATTTGCACGTTAGCGTAGGGGTAGCTATTCCCTGTGCTGTATTTTACATCCCCGAGGGCTGCGATGCTAAGGGATGGTTGTTCCATTAAGGGTTGTCACATACAAACAGAGGTCTGGCCTTTGCCTGCCTTCTTGGAGATAACCACAGAGCCTCTGCATCATCTTGTTTTTTGTCAACGCAGGGCACCAGAGCATGCCGGAGAGTCTATGCTGACAGCGGTGACTTCTGGTGGAGTCCTCGGAGGACCCAGAGGCAAAGGTCAGCCCCAAGGGCAGCCGGCTGTGCCTACAGGACCAACAACCCACAAAAGGCCTAGACGCCCCCCGGTGGACAGCCCTCTGTCTGCGGGGGGATTCGGGGCGACCTGCATGTCCACAGCCGGAGAGGACAACCGGTAGGCTCGTGCCTGACCTCTCCTGGCCTCTGCTCTGGGTGCTGTGCTGCTTGGTCCATGTTCATCTGTAGCCTTTTGCTGTCAATCAACCCAAACCGTGAGCAGAGCCGCTTTTCTGAATTCCGGGTGTCCTTCCGGGGATTCGTGGAACCTCCAAGTCATGGGCCGCCAATTACAGGAGTCAAGGAAGTCTTCGTGGAGACAATGAGGAGAATAAGGGAACCCACAGCCGAAACTGGCTCGGTGGATAGAGTGTCGCCCTCGGACTGAAGGGGTCCCAGGTTCGATTCCGGTCAAGGACATGTACCTTGGTTGCAGGCACATCCCCAGTAGGGAACGTGCAGGAGGCAGCTGATCGATGTTTCTCTCTCTCATCGATGTTTCTAACTCTCTATCTCTCTACTTGCCTCTCTGTAAAAAAATCAATAAAATATATTTTTAAAATATCAGTGAATTAAAAAAAAATGAGGGAGAGAACCCATATAGACCTCTGGTTTGGAAAAGCGTTCCCATAGTGAGGACAGCCCTGAGGTGGGGGTATGGCTGGCATGAGAGGGGCAGGAGGAGGGAGGAAGGGAGGTTAGATGTCATCAGAGGACCATCGGGGCCAGATGGTCTAGACCAGTGGTCAGCAAACCGCGGCTCTTTGGCCCCTCGAGTGTGGCTCTTCCACAAAATACCACGACCTGGGCGAAGTCTATCTTTTTTTTTTTTTTAATATAATATTTTTTTATTTTGTTGGCCTTTTTTTTTTTTTTTTACAGAGAGGAAGGGAGAGGGATAGAGAGTCAGAAACATCGATGAGAGAGAGAAACATCGACCAGCTGCCTCTTGCACACCCCCTACTGGGGATGTGCCTGCCACCAAGGTACATGCCCTTGACCGGAATTGAACCTGGGACCCCTTCAGTCCGCAGGCCGACGCTCTATCCACTGAGCCAAACCGGTTAGGGCTGGGGGAGTCTATGGTGAAGAAGTGGCGTTAGAAGAAGTTTTAAAAAAAAATGTGGCTCTCCAAAGAAATGTCCATCCTTGTCCTGTTGGTAGTCGGCTCTGCGGACTCATGAGTTTGCCCATCCCTGGTCTAGACTCTAGAGCAGGGGTGGGCAAACTTTTTGACTCGAGGGCCACCATGGGTTCTTTTTTTAAAATTTTTTATTTTATTGATTTTTTACAGAGAGGAAGAGAGAGGGACAGAGCCAGAAACATCAATGAGAGAGAAACATCGACCGGTTGCCTCCTGCACAACCCCCACCGGGGATGTACCCACAGCCAATGTACATGCCCTAGACCGGAATCGAACCTGGGACCTTTCAGTCCGCAGACCGACACTCTATCCATTGAGCCAAACCGGTTTTGGCCACCATGGGTTCTTACACTGGCCCGGAGGGCCGGAACAAAAGCAACCTGACCATGCTGGCACTCTCCTCTTGGGCTGCTGGTGAAGGAGCGGAGGGGAGAGCAAGAGAACCCTCCGCTCTTTCGGCTCCGCGGCCAGATAGAACAGCCACACGGGCCGGATCTGGCCCAAGGGCCATAGTTTGCCCACGGCTGCTCTAGAGAGAGCCCTGTGGCCACCCTCGGGGAACGCGACCTCCACTCTGAGGGAGGCAGAAGGCACTGCAGGGTTTGGAGGAGAGGACCGACCTGCCCTGGCTGACTTTTTTTTTTCTTTCTGAAAGGTCACTCGAGCTGCCGTGTCACAAACAGCATGTAGGTGGACAAGGGCAGGCGCGGGGAGACGGGAGAGCGAGCGGGCAGGTGAGAGGTGATGGCGCCGGGGAGGGACCCGGCGGCCGCGATGGAAGGAAGGTGTTGAGAAATGGGCAGATTCTGGATCTCCTTCTGAAGGATAGAGCTGGCCCGGCTTGGTGACAACATGGATGCGAGGTGAGGAGGCGGCGAGGAAGCTCAGGGGCAAGGCGAAGGTCTGGACCCGGGATGGGGAGGATGGGGAGACCGTGAGCGGTGACAGGAGCCTGGCTTTGACCTTGAAGGAGCACGCAGGCGTGGAGCAGGCAGTTGGGTGCTGAGCGCGGTGTTCTCAAGATAGAGAGAGAAAAAGAGAGAGAGAGAGAGGGGGAGGGGGGTCTCGGCCGTAGACGCAGCCTTGGGAGTCGCCAGACACGCGGACGGTATTTTAGAACCACGAGACGAGATGCGATCATCACCGAGGGACCGCGTGTATGTGTGTAGAGGACAGAGGAGAGAAGAGAACCCGGCACCCCCACCGTGTACAGGCCCACCGGGGAGGTGAGAGCGAACAGCACCAGCCACGGAGGAGGAGGACCAGCCAGGGAGGAGCGAGGAGGCCGAAGGGTCCCGGGACCCGAGGAGAGAAACCCTTCGGAGGAACAGGGAGTGTGACCCGCTGGTTTTAACGCAGCTGACAACTCAAGTAAGAGGAACCCTCAAGGGATCGCCAGTGGGTCCAGCAACATGGAAGCTATGGGTGCCCTGCAAGGGGGTGGGGGGTGGGGCAGAGATGGCAGAGCAGCTGGAGGGTGGGGGGTGGGGGCGGGGGAGGCTCAGGAAAGAACAAGAGAGGAGAGGAGAGCATATCCGACTCTTTAGAGAGAAGAGTTGCAGTGCAAACGAGTAGAAATTCGGCCAGGAGAGCCTGGAGGTTGGAGAGGATTTTATTTTTATTATATATAATTTGGGGGAGACAGGAGACTAGAGAAACACCGATTGGTTGCCTCCCATACACACCCCGACCGGGAATGGAACCTGACGGAGCCCCTTTGGTACACTGGACAATGCTCAACCAGCTGAACCACATCACCCAGGGCACTTGGAGAGGTTTTTAAACATTATTTATATTTTACTGCTCTTTCACAGAGAGGAAGAGAGAGGGAGAGAGACAGAGAGTTAGAAACATGGATGAGAGAGAGAAACATCGACCAGCTGCCTCCTGCACACACACCCCCACCGGGGACGTGCCCGCGCAACCAAGGTACACGCCCTTGACCGGAATTGAACCCGGGACCCTTCAGTCCGCAGGCCGACGCTCTGCCCACTGAGCCACACCGGCGAGGGCCAAGCATTATTTTTAATGGGACACGGGAGCGATGGGAGCATGCGTGTGTGCATGTGCGTGTGCGTGTGCGTGTGTGTGTGTTAGTGGGGCCGAGCACTGGTGTGGGGAAGAACTGATGGTGTAGACCAGGGAAGAGAGAGGCGTCCTGGCCGGAAGGATGTGTGCAGGAGGACGAGGGGGGCGGGGTACCGGGGGGCACACACACAGAGGGGCCGGTCTTCCATCGAGGTGCGGACCTGGGAGGGGAGGCGGAGGAGGTGGGCACGCAGGCAGGCAGGCGGGTGGCAAGGCTGACCTTTCTAGCTTCCGCCGTTCCGATGGGTGGAAAGTGAGGTCATGGCCGCCCAGGAACGGGGCCTGTGACCCAGGGACCCGGCTCTCACGAATGAACGCACGGCTCCCGACTCCTTGCTCATCTCAAGTCTGGTTTTCCCGGGGACATCTCTCTCTCTATCATGTCTTTGTCTCTCTCTCTCTCTCTCTCTCTCTCTCTCTCTCTCTCTCTCTCTCTCTCTCTCTCTCTCCTCTCTCCTCTCCTCTCCCCTCTGCATTTCCCCACCTCTCCCGCCCACTCCATCTGCCTGTCTCGGGTGCATTTATCCCTTTGTCTTTCTTTGTATCAGGGCCCCTCCTCTGGGCCTGGTCGTGGGGCCCACTTTCTCGCCCCCATCAGCACTTCCAACCAGAACTTCCAGTTCCTGCCTCCCGAGGAACCCCATTCTGAAGCCAAGCCCGGGTGGGGCTTCCAGGAACCCCGCCGGCCGGCCCGCCTGCCTCTCCAGGTTTGCCCGTGTCGCAAGCACCCGGGTCCCCATGAGGCAAGCGCCTCCCGGCATTAACTCATCTAACCCTCCTCGGCGAGGCAGGCGCTGGCGACCACACAAATCGGGGGACACGTAGGGGCCTTGTCGCACGAACCCCAGAGTCTCAGCCCTCAGCCACCAGGAAGCCCCCCCTCTCTTTTCCTCGTCTTGCTTTCCCCCCTCAGCCTTACTCTCAGAAGAGGGGTGTGTGGGGGGACCCTGACCTGAGGGAGACAGCACACCTGGACTTGGTCCAGTCGATGCGTCACCCTCGTGGGCTCCAGCTGCCTTCTCCGTCGGGGGGGAGGGAGGGGGTGGCACGCACCCCATACTCCCCGCGGGGGATCCAGGACCTACCTACCTCGCTTCAAACACAAGCCGGCCGACCTCGGACCCGGGGCCAACCTGGGACGCGGCCGATCCGTAAGCTCAACCGTCCGCACTGACCTCGCACTCACCCCTCCGCAGACGCCAGTCCAGCCGCCCCCTCTCCCGGCTCCTTCCAGCCCTTCCCCCCCCCCCCCGGGGGTGAGAAAGGCTCCCGCAAGAGGGCACAGGTACCCTGGCTTCCCACGCCACCTCCCGTGACCCGGCCTCCTCCCTCGTGCCACCCCGACTGAACCCGGCTCCTCTGGGAAAGAGAGTCAGCTTGGGGTGGGGAATCCCACGAGGAGGAAGGACAATTGCTCTTCTGTCCACGGGGGGGAGAGGAGTTCACAGCTACGGCCCAGCCCACCCCACACCAGCGCCCTACCTCGGCACCCGACGACAGACGCTCCACCTCGGCCCTCGCTTGTCCCTGGCGGATCCCTCCCTACCTAACCCCAACCCAGATGCATTTTTTTCAACACCTCCCCACCCAAAACTTCACTCGTGGCCCCAACCCCGGTCCCAAACCCCCAAGGGGACTCCATCCACAACAGCCTCATGGCCAGAAACCTCCCAACCACAGCCCAGTCCTGCCCCCCTAAACCAGCGGTGGGCAAACTCATCGGTCAACGGAGCCAAATATCCCCAGTGCGACGACTGAAATGTCTCTTGACCTCTGCGCACGGGCCACGAAGTTTCGGTCGCACTGTACACGTGCGCCCGCACGTGGTGTGTTGTGGGAGAGCCACACCCGTGGGGCCAGAGAGCCACGTGTGGCTCGAGAGCCGCAGTTTGCCGACCAGGGCCCTGAACCCGTGGTTGGCCAACTGCGGCTCTTTGGCCCCTTGAGCATGTGGCTCTTCCATAAAATATCACCAACAGCCTGGGCAAGTCTACTTTGAAGAAGAGGCGTTCGAAGAAGTTTAAGTTTAAAAACTTTGGCTCGACCGAAACCGGTTTGGCTCAGTGGATAGAGCGTCGCCCTGCGGACTGGAAGGTCCTGGGTTCGATTCTGGTCAAGGGCATGTGCCTTGGTGGCAGGCACATCCCCAGTGGGGGGGGGTGCTGGAGGCAGCGGATCCATGATTCTCTCTCATCGATGTTTCTCACTCTCTATCCCTCTCTCTTCCTCTCTGTGAAAAATCAATAAAAATATATTTTTTTAAAAAAAAAACTTTAAAAACTTGGGCTCTCCAAAGAAATCTCAGGCGTTGACCTGTTGATAGGTTGGCCCCGTGGACGGATGAGGTTTGCCGACCACGGCCCTAAACCGACTCCAGCCTCATCTTCACCCCACGTCCCTTCTGCTCCCCAATCCCACTGGCATTCCCAATGCTGTCATCCGACCCAGCCTAAACGCGACGGAAAACTTTTCTCCTTGGGTGCATGGAAAGGCTGTGAAAGGCGTGGACGTTGTGAAGGCGGCGAACGGGGGTCTTCGATGGACAGCTGGATGGGCCAGCTGCCGGCTGGGGTCCCCGCTTCTTTTACGGTCTTGGAGCTGGTTTGCCTCGCGGTCCATTAGGGACAGCTGATAGCAATGCAAATTGCTCCTGTCCATAACCACCTACCAAGGAGAAGTGAAATCCCCCTTCTCCCCACCTCGTGGAATGAGACAGCTTATGTCTAGTTATGTATTCACACCAGCATGCCTCATGGCCTATGGTTCTTGGGAACACCTTGATGGTTGCATCGCTTAGGAATGAACCAAAATAAAACATTAGACATGCGTTCAGTGTAGATATGTAGGAGAGTCATGGTTTGATCTTATTTTTTTTAAATTATATTTTAGCCCTAGCTGGTTTGGCTCAATAGATAGAGTGTTGGCTTGTGGACTGAAGGGTCCCAGGTTCGATTCCGGCCAAGGGCACATGCCCAGGTTGTGGGCTTGATCCCCCCCCGGGGGGGGGGAGGACATGCAGGAGGCAGCCAATCCATGATTCCCTCTCATCATTGATGTTTTGATCTCTCTCTCTTCCTCTCCCTTCCTCTCTGAAATTAATAAAGATATATATATATAATTACATTTTAAGCCCCGGCCAGGTAGCTCAGTTGGTTAGAGGATCGTCACTCTACACCCAAGATTGTGGGTTCAACCCCTGCTCAGAGCACACGTGAATAAGGAACAGCAAATCTCTCTCTCTCTCTCTCTCTCTCTCTCAAGGCAACAAAATTTTTCTGAAAATATTTTTTGACACTAGATTCGATCCCCCATATTTAAATTTGATCCAAATTCAAACTTCCCCCGATATGGCCACCCCAGTTTTGATGTTAACACTCCCTCCGTGGGGCTCAACCTCCTCATCCCTAACCTGACACCACTCACCCTTCTCCAGACTTCATCCGGGGTCCCCCCCCCCACCCCACCCCGCCATCCCTGGCTTCCTTCCAAACTCCGGCCCCACCTCGGCCCTCCCTAATCCCCCTCATCCTGCCTCCTCCACCCTCCGGGATTAAGGCGCAGCCCTACCCTGTCACAATTCCAGGAGCCTCCCACTGGTTTCCCCCAAACAACCTCTTCCTCCTTCCTCTTCCCTCTCCGCCTCCACGCCCGCCCGTGGCCTCCCTCACCCCAGCTGACCCTGCTCCCCCGAAGGCCACCTACCCCAAAGATCGCTTTCTCGGGGGGCCCCATCCCTGCCCCCCCCCCATCCTCATTGGAGGACAGTTGACTGTCCATCACCCACCCCACCTGAAGAACGCATTCCCTGGTTGCACCTGATGGTTGGGTGTGCGTGTGTTGGGGATGGGTGGGGGGAAGGCAGGAAGGGCAGTCGGTAGAATACGCTTGGGCATCCCTGTGTGTGTGTGTGTGTGTGTGTGTGTGTGTGTGTGTGTGTGTGTGTTTTGGGAGGCTTTTTCTGGAAGAAAAAGGGCTGGAGATGGAGTCGGTCGGGGCTAGCGTCCAGGCCAAGCACTGAAATGTAGAAAGCGTTGTACTGTGATGTCTAGAGATCATTTTGAGATAAAGCTGTCCAGGACAACTGGTTTGGGGGGATAGGCTGGAATCAGGCCCGGGGAAATGGACATAGGGCAGAAATAGCCTTGGGGGGTGGATGGTGGGGGGGTGGGAGGGGGCTGATGTCTATTGAGAGGATGCTCTGGGCTGGAGCTGGGAGGTTGGCACGCCAGCCATGCTATACCGGGAAGGGTCACACGGGGGGGTTTGGGGTGGGTTTGGGGGAAGGAGGTAGGCATGTGGGCTCTCTCCTTCCGCCTTAGGTGGGTCTCCGGGGCCGCCTCCGAGTTCACCGCGGGTTCAGCCGGGGCTGGGGAGGAGCCACCTCTGGGTCCCAGCTCCTCCGTCCTGGAAAGCTCCGCCCCGGAGCGGAGGGCCGAGCCAGGCTGGGGGGTGCCCGGCACAGCCCGCTGAGCCATCGGGGGTGGAGAGGGGGTAGGCCAGCGGGACCGGGAAGCGCTGAGGGCGCCGCCGCCGCCGGGGGAGGGAGGGAGGGCGTCAGGGGTTAAAAGGCATGGGTCGGGGCTGAAGTTGGAGGCAGCTGGCGGCTGCAGAAGCTCTCCACCCACCCCGGGGCCCCTCGCCCAGGTAAGGTGCGCGCGCCTTGGGGCAGGGGCTGGGGCAGGGGCGCCTTGGAGAGGAGAGGAGGAGGGGAGGAGGGTGGGAGGGGGAAAGAGGGAGCCTGGCTGAGTCAGGGAGGCAGCCGGGGAGACCTGAGGCTCAGGTGCAGATAGGCATCTGCAGGGATGGGAGCTGCAGGCGCAGGGAGCTAGGCTCGGGGTGAGAGCAGGTGTGGGAAGCAACCGAGGGAGGAAAGGGGCCCGGAGCGGGCACCCAGGGCCCCCCTGCTTGCAGGGCAGGGCGCAGGGGCTGGCTCCCTGGGGTCCAGGTCTAGCCAGGCCAGTGCCCTAGGGGTGCACCCACGCCCCCCCTCCCTCCCCATGAATGTGGGGAGGTGCAGGTGGGCCGGGGTTCTCCAGAGGGCGGGCGGGTGTACACCTGGGCAGCTCAGGGTGGGGGGTCAGGGATGGGGATGGGGGTTTGGGGGGGCCGGCCAGCACCTGCCTTCCCAGTTCTCAGGCCCGCCCTGCCCCCCCAAACTCAGGAGCTGCCATGTGGCCCCTGGCCTGTGTGATCGCCTTCCTGGCCGCGGCCTCCTCCTTCTGCTCCGTGTCCAGCGGTAAGAATGGCGGGGGCGGGGGCGGGGTGGCCCCGCGGACAATGCGGGGAGGGGAGGCCGCGAGCCCCGCCCCCCACCTCCTCCCACCCCCGGGCAGGGTCCCCTGGGGACGGCCCCCCTCCCCCGGGGGAGGACGAGCTTCCTGCTCGTCCCCGGGTGACCCGGTTTCCTCCTGGCCGAGGCCGGGCCCCCATCCCGGGTTCAAATCCCCCCCACTTCGCTTCTCAGTGCCTCGGTTGTCCCATCTGTAACATGGGGACAGGCCAGGGGCTGGGCAAAACGCAGGGTCATCGTGGTTCGCTCGCAGCGGGAAAGAATGCAATCCTTAATAAATAATAGTCAATAATAATTAATAATAATAATCACAATACCGTGCTTTGCATAGCACTCCTCCTCGGTGCCAGTGCACTTTCGCCCACCCAGGGTTGCTGCGAAATGTTAAAGCGAAAGGAGATAGCGCCCATCTGTGCCAATGGCCGGGAAGATAGAAGGGGTGGAAGGTTGGTGGGAAGGTTGGTTGGTCGGTTGGTCGGTTGGTCGGTTGGTCATGGTCACTAGGATCTTACTAGTGGTGCTCTCTGTCGGTTCTCAGAGCCCCCCAGTTCTTCAGGTCATCCTGGGGGTGCCCCCAGAGCCCTGCGTGTTCGTGGGTTCGGCTGCCGACCTCATCCCAACAAATTACCCACAGAATTAGCCAATCACCAGCTGCAATCGTTGCAGGAAGGGAAGGCTTTAAAGGGGGAAGCCAGGAGGCTAGGGATGGCAGCTCCCTGCTTGGAAGCTTCCTTCCCCCTACCCCACCCCCCAAAGGACCACTAGACCCTGGAGCGGAGACCCAATGGAGGGAGGGGGCCAAGGGCACCAGAGGTGGGGTGCCTCGTCTCCTTTGGCGACACTCCCAGGCCTCCTGCCTCGTCCCCAGCCCCTCCTGGGGGCCACGCCCTGGGCTCGGAGCTCCACGTGCATTGGCTTGTGGAATCCTCAACAGCCTTAGGAGGGACCTGAGCTATAATTACTCTAGTTTCGCAGCTGGAAAACCTGAACCTCCGACAGGAGGGGCCAGCCCTAGACAGCAGCGCTCCTGAGTCAGGGTTCTAACCCATCCCCGCCCCGTCCCCCCCTCCATCCCCCCCCCCATGTCCTAGCATCCATCTTCAAGGCCCCAGGTGTGTGCCTTTGATGGGAACTGAACCTGCCGCCCTTGGTGCAGGGCTGGCACTGGCCAGGGCAAGAACTGAATTTTTTTTTAAGTTTCGTTTTGATGAGTCTACATGTAAATAGCCGCGCCAGCTAGTGCCACCGTATTGACAGTGCAGGCCCGGAGAAAGGACTGTGGAGAAAGAGGAAGCAGCAAGTGCCAAGGCCCTGGTGGGTTTGAGAACAGACCTACGGAACTGGAACAGAGTGAGTGAAGAGGAGGAGAGAGGTGAGGGATGGGGTCGAGGAGATGAACAAAGGTCAGGTGACTCAGAATCCTGCAAACTTTGGGCTGGGGAGTAGTTAGCCTATGGATGGTATTTGAAGCCATAGAGGAACGCGGTAAATAAGGTGTTAAAAAGATAGATGCATGGATGGACAGATGAGTGGATGGATGAAGGAATAGATGGATGGATGAGTGGATGGACAGATGGGTGGGTAGATGAAGGGATGCACAGATGCATGGATGGATAGGGGTGGATAGATGAAGGGATGGATGGATGGATGGATGGATGGATGGAGGAAGGGATGGAGTGATGGACAAATGGTTGGATGGAGGGAGGGAGGGATGGAGGGATGGACGAATGGATAGATGGATGGATGGATGGATAGATGGATGGATGGATGGATGGATGGATGGATGGATGGATGGAAGGATGGGTGGGTGAAGGGATGGACAAATGGATGGATGGAGGGAGGAAGGGATGGATGGATGGACAAATGGTTGGATGGAGGGATGGATGGATGGATGGATGGATGGATGGATGGATGGAGGAATGGAAGGATGGGTGGATGGGTGGATGAAGGGATGGACAGATGGATGGAGGGAGGAACAGACGGACGGACGGAGAGATGGATTCATGGATGGATGGATGGATAGATGGATGGAGGAGTGGATGGGATGGATGGATAGATGGATGGATGGATGGATGGATGGATGGATGAAGGGATGGAAGGATGGGTGTATGGATGGATGAAGGGATGGGCAAGTGGATGGAGGGAGAGAGGGAAGGAGGGATGGGAGGAATGGACGAATGGTTGGATGGATGGATGGATGAAGGAATGGAAGGATGGGTGGATGGGTAGATGGATGGATGGATGAAGGAATGGAAGGATGGGTGGATGGGTGGATGAAGGGATGGACAGATGGATGGAGGGAGGGACAGACGGACGGATGGACAGATGGATGGATGGATGGATGGATGGATGGATGGATGGAGGAATGGATGGATGGGATGGGATGGATGGATGGATGGATGGATGGATGGATGGAGGGATGGAAGGATGAGCGTATGGATGGATGAAGGGATGGACAAGTGGATGGAGGGAGGGAGGGAGAGATGGTTGGATGGATGGATGGATGGATGGATGGATGAATGCATGCATGCGCCCGCCTAGGTTGTGGAGGTCCATCTCACTTCTACCTCTTGACATCCATCCCTGTGGTGGAATGAGAGAGAA
Organism: Vespertilio murinus; assembly: GCA_963924515.1. Lineage (NCBI taxonomy): Eukaryota > Metazoa > Chordata > Mammalia > Chiroptera > Vespertilionidae > Vespertilio > Vespertilio murinus. The sequence continues at coordinate 45,518,429 of OZ004716.1, read as the reverse complement.
AATGCAGGTGGGGAGAAAGCTTCTCAGAAACATTTTCATTCAGTGAACTCTTCCTCCCCCCCACCCCCCTGCCCGGCTCATCTCTGCTCCGTCGGAAGTGGCAACCCCCAGAGCCCGAGAGAGGACTCACCCGCTCCTCGTCACCAAGAGCAAACGCTGACCCTCTCCCCGAACTCAAGAACTGCACCTCCAGGCCTCTTCTCCTCGAACCCCCATCCTCTGACACGTCCTCTCCTCTTCCAGACCTCTCTCAGGAGTACTCCAAGATCATCAACAGCACCAACGGGACCAATGGGTTTCTCCCAGGCGGCTACACCTGCCCTCCCCACTCTCAGCCCTGGCAGGCAGCCCTGCTGGTCCAGGGGCGGCTGCTCTGCGGGGCGGTCCTCGTCCACCCCCGATGGGTCCTGACTGCAGCGCACTGTCTGAAGGAGTACGTGTGTGTGGTGGAGTGGGGGGCAGGGGGGAGGCCGGAGGAGGGATGGTAACGGGACTGGGTGGAGTTTGCCTTTGGGGATGAGGTTGGAGTCCTCTCCCGTTTGGAGGTTGAGCGGGTGAGAATGGGGTTCGGGTGGAGTTAGGGGGTTGGGGGTGGGAATGGCCTTGATGCAGACGCAGTGTTCCCCGAAGTTCTCTCCTGGTGAGCATCAGCTGGTGGAGTTGTTAAAAATACAGATTCCTGCCCTCGCTGGCTTGGCTCAGTGGATAGAGCGTTGGCCTGAGGACCGAAGGGTCCTGGGTTCGATTCCAACCAAGGGCACATGCCAGGTTGCAGGCTTGACCCCCAGGAGGGGGCGTGCAGGAGGCAGCGGATCCATGATTCTCTCTCATCTCATGGATGTTTCTATTGTACCTCTCCCTCTCCCTTCCTCTCTGAAATCAATAAAAATAGACTATATATATATATATATATATATATATATATATATATATATCTTTAAAAAAATACAGATTCCTGAATCCCAACTAAGACGTGCTACCCTAGAATTCTTGGGGAACATATAGTTAAAATTGTATACTTAACTAGTGCTAAGTAGACAGGAGGAAGGGAGAGGGAGAGAGAGAGAGAAACATCAATGAGAAAAGCATTGATGTTTTTTTTCGGGGGGCAGAGGCGGAAGAGTAGGTTGGAGGAGGATTCTTTTTTTCTTCTTCTTCTTTAATTTGTTGTTGGTTTTTTAGAGACAAAGAAGAGAGAGAGAGAGAGAGAGAGAGAGAGAGAGAGAGAGAGAGAGAGAAGCATTGGTTTTGTTGTCCCCCTTGTCGGATGCGTGCGTTGGTTGCTTCTGCCATGTGCCCTGACCAGAGATGGAACCCACAACCTTGGTGAGTCAGGAGGATGCTCTGGCCGACTGGGCTACCTGGCCACAGCGAGATTCCTTTTTATATAAAAATGAAAACAAAAACTAGTGCTCTAGCGAAGCCCTAGTTAAGTGAACCATTTCACCTGCATATTCCCCCCAAAATTCTAAGGGTAGCGCTTCTTAGTAGGGATTCCAGGAATCCGTATTTTCAACGACTCCACCAGGTGGTTCTCACCCCGAGAGAAGTTTGGGGAAACACCGAGGATTCCGGTGGGACTGGAGTCGATGGGGAAAGGGTGATGGGGAAAGGGTGACGGGGAAGGTGTGGTGGGGCCGGGAGGAGGGGGGTAGGGAGGGACCCGTCTCCTCTAAGCACCCCGTTGCCGCACCCACAGCGGGTACACGGTCTCCCTGGGCAAGCACGCGCTGGGCCACGTGGAGGCGGGCGAGCAGGTGCGGGAGGTGGCCCGCTCCGTCCCCCACCCGCGGTACCGGAGCAGCCCCACGCACCTGAACCACGACCACGACATCATGCTGCTGCAGCTGCAGGCGCCCGTCCGCCTCTCCAGCCACATCCGCCCGCTGCCCCTCTCCCACAGCGACTGCCTCCCCGCCGGCACCTGCTGCCGCGTGTCCGGCTGGGGCACCACCATCAGCCCGCGGGGTGCGTACCCACCCACCCACACGGGGGGTTCACGGGGGGCCGGGGGGCCGGGGCAGAGGCGGGAGAGCAGGGTGGAGGAGGATCCTTCTTTTTCTTTAAATTTGTTGTTGATTTTTATTTATTTTTAATTTGTATTTATTTTATTTTTTGAAATAACTTGCTGGGATTTTATTTATAATATTTTTCTAAATATATTTTATTGATTTTACACAGAGAGGAATTGAGAGGGACAGATAGTTAGAAACATCCACCAGCTGCCTCTTGCACACGCCCCACTGGGGGGTGTGCCCGCAACCAAGGTACATGCCCTTGACCGGAATCAAACCCGGGACCCTTCAGTCCGCAGGCCGACGCTCTACCCACTGAGCCAAACCGGTTTCGGCACGTTTTGTCTTTTTAATTTGTTGTTGGTTTTTAGAGAGAAAGAAGGGAGAGAGGGAAGCATTGGTTTTGTTGTCCCACTTGTCGGATGCGTGCGTTGGTTGCTTCTGCCATTGTGCCCTGACCGGAGATCGAACCCACAACCTTGGCGAGTCAGAAGGATGCTCTGGCCGACTGGGCTACCTGGCCACAGCGAGATTCCTTTGTATATAAAAATGAAAACAAACAAACAAACAAAAAATATATATATAGTTCTAAAGAAACAAAAATGTTTAGTTACATATGTATATTACCTATAACATAATGCATAAAGTTATATATTTTACATAAATATAAATTTGTAAATATATAACATTATTTATAGATATCCTTTATATAAATTTATAAAGTTCTATACGGTTATAAGTCATATACATTACAGTTATGTGTCTTTATACAAATTTATAAGTATATACAATTTCATGTATTCTACATATTATGGGCCTATTTATAGAAATATACATTATATGCCTGGCTGGTGTGGCTCAGCAGTTGAGCATCAGCCCATGTACCAAGGGGTTGCTGGTTCGATTCCCGGTCAGGGCACATGCTGGGGTCTCGGGCTCGATCCCCAGTAGGGGACATGCAGGAGGCAGCAGGTTGATGTTGATGTTTTTCTCATCGATGTTTCTATCTCTCCCTCTCCCTTCCTCTCTCTCTAAAAATACAAAAACATTTTAAGAATTAAAATATACATCATACATCTGTGTATGAATATGCAAATTATAAAAATTAGATTTTCTAAATTATAATTTTATATTTATGCATTTATTTAAACATATTTGCATATAAATTGTATATTATGGTAGGTTTATAGTAATTAAATATAGCTTTATCCTTTGTATAGAAATCTTATATATGATACACACACACACACACACACACACACATACACACACATACACACACACTGAGTGGCCAGATTATTATGATCTCTGAACACATAATAATCTGGCCACTCAGTATATATATATTACAGGCCCAGTGCATGAATTTGTGCATGGATATGATCTGGCCAGCCTGGCCAGGGGGAGGAAACAGGGCAGTTGGCCTGCCTGCCTACTGGTAGAACTCCTGGTGGAGGGGACAATTTGCATATTAGCCTTTTATTATATAGGATAGACACTGAGTGGCCAGATTATTATGCGTTTCAGAGATCATCATAATTGGGCCACTCAGGATATAGAGATAGAGATGATAGAGATAGAGATAGAGATAGAGATAGAGATAGAGATAGAGATAGAGGTAGGCGTAGACATAGATAGACATAGATAGACATAGATAGACATAGATATAGATGTTGATATAGATAGATAGATATAGATAGATATGGATATAGATATATATGGATATAGATAGAGATAGAGATGGATATGGATATGGATATGGATATGGATATGGATATGGATATGGATATAGATATAGATATAGATATAGATATAGATATAGATATAGATATAGATATAGATGGATATGGATATAGACACAGACACAGACATAGTGTGTGTGTGAATATAAGAACGATCTACAGCGGCAGAGCCCTGCTCCATTCCCACGCTCTCCCATCTTCAATTCTGTGTCTTTCGGCCCAGCAACGCCCCATCTCTCTCCCACCCCTTCCCTCCTCTCCTGAAATTCTTTCCGCCTCTCCTGTGGTTTCCCCACCCCCCATTCCCTCTCACCCCCTCTGTCTTCCTGCATCACCCCCCCTCTGTCTGCACCTTCCCCACCCTCTCTGTCTTCATGCATCAGCCCTCTCTCCCCTCTCCCTCCTCACCTGTGCCTCCTCTCCATACTCAGTTCCCTGACCCTCTCTCCCTCCACTTTCCTTTCCCGTGACCTCCCCATGTTTCTGTCTCTTCCATCACTTTCTCCCCCATCTCCCTCTCCCCATCTCCCTTTCCTGCCAACTGTCCTCTGCCCCACTCCCTCCTCACAGCCTGCGGTCCAGGACAGCTATCCCCAGACCTTCTCTCTCTCTCTCTCTCTCCTCCCCAGTGAGTTTCCCACAAACGTTACAGTGTGCCAACATCCAGCTGCGCTCAGATGAGGAGTGCCGGCAGGCCTACCCGGGGAGGATCACCCGCAACATGGTGTGCGCCGGCTCCCGCGAGGGCGGCAAGGACTCCTGCGAGGTGAGGCCGCGTGGGGCTGGGGACTGGGGGGCTGCCACGGGCCGGGGTGTCAGGCCGGAGTGGCGGTGGGGACGGGTGCTGCAGGGGAAGGATTTGCTCCTGGCCTTTGGGGGGGAGCCAGTCTGTGTAAGGCGAGGCGTCCCCTCGCGCAGAAGGTTAAGGCAAAAGGGAGCACCCGTGGGTGGCACGCAGACCTCATCGTCGGCCCCAGCTGTGGCTGCTGGGGGCTGCCAGATCCTGAAGCTGACATGCACAAACGTTAGGGTGGGTCCAGGCGCAGGGTTAATAGGGAGAGGTCAGACCCGTGGGAACCCCTGGACCACGGTGCTCGAGAGGCCGGCTGACGTCGCGTGTCCCAGAACGCCCCTCGGGCCTGGGCTGTGGGTTCTCTGATGGGCCAAGTCAGGGTCACACGACTCACTGTGGGGGCCGGGAAGGGTTAGGGGCAAGGGGGCAAGGGGGCAAGGGGGCCATTCCCCACATGAAGAAGAGAAAAGAAATCAGAAAGCTGTTACCAAAATAAGGTAAAATGGATACTACCTGGGCAAAAATGACAGCTAGGTAAAATAGAGAAGGCTTCTTTATATATATATTTATATATATGCAAAATTTCATGCACCGGGCCTTTATATATCTATATCTATATATCTATATATCTATATATCTATATATCTATATATCTATATATCTATATATCTATATATCTATATATCTATATATCTATATATCTATATATCTATATATCTATATATCTATATCTATATCTATCTATATCTATCTATATCTATCTATATCTATCTATATCTATCTATATCTATCTATATCTATCTATATCTATCTATATCTATCTATATCTATCTATCTATATATATATATATATATATATATAGAGAGAGAGAGAGAGAGAGAGAGAGAGAGAGAGAGAGAGAAGCAGCCCTAACCGGTTTGGCTCAGTGGATAGAGCATCGGCCTGCGGACTGAGGGGTCCCGGGTTCAATTCTGGTCAAGGGCATGTACCTTGGTTGCGGGCACATCCCCAGTGGGGAGTGTGTAGGAGGCAGCTGATCAATGTCTCTCATGGATGTTTCTGACTCTCTGTCCCTCTCCCTTTCTCTCTGTAAAAAAAAAAAATCAATTATATATATATATATATATATATATATATATATATATATATATATATATATATAATTGCTTATATATATATATAATTGCATATATATATATATATATATATATATATATATAAGCAAATTTTGTGCACAGGGGTGTGTGTCCCTCAGCCAAGTCTACACACTCTCCAATCTGGGACCTCTTGAGGGATGTCCTACTGCCTCTTTAGGCCTGATCTTACTGGTAGGATCGGACCTAAACAGGCAGTCAGACATCCCTCTCACAATCCAGGACTGCTGGCTCCTAACTGCTCACCAGCCTGCCTTCCTGATTGCCCCTAACCGCTTCTGCCTGCCAGCCCAATAGCCTTCTAACCACTCCCCTGCCAGCCCGATTGATGCTTAACTGCTCCCCTGCCAGCCTGATTGCCCCTAACTGCTTTCCCCTGCAGGCCTGGTCACCCCTAAACTGCCCTCCCTTGCAGGCCCGGTCCCTCCCAACTGCCCTCCCCTGCTGGCCATCTTGTGTGCACATGGGGGCAGCCATCTTGTATGTTGGGGTGACGGTTAATCTGCATATTACCCTTTTATTAGTTAGGAGGACGAGTGGCCCAATGCACAAAATTTTGCAAGAGTAGGCCTTCCTGCCCTAACCGGTTTGGCTCAGTAGATAGAGCATTGGCCTGCAGACTGAAAGTTCCAGGTTCGATTCCAGTCAAGGGCATGTACATTGGTTGCAGGCACATCCCTGGTGGGGGGTGTGCAGGAGGCAGCTGGTCGATGTTTCTCTCTCATCAACGCTTCTAGCTCTCTATTTCTCTCCCTTCCTCTCTGTAAAATATCAATATATATATATATATATATATATATATATATATATATATATATTTTTTTTTTTTTTTTTTTAATAGTAAGATGGCATGAAGACATCGTAAAGCCAGAGCAGGTTTGGGGGACTGAGGGTGCAACATGGGATTCGTTGGCAGGGAAAAAAGAGCGGGTATGTGGGGTACGCTTTCACCATTTTCATGAGACAGGAAGAAAACAAAAAACATTAAAACAGAGACATACAGATGTCTCCCCTTGTCTCAGTGTCTCTCTCCCACCGAGACGGGAGGGTGGGGGTGGGGGACACACACTTGTCTCCCATTCTCTGTCCCTCTGAGTTTATCTATGTTTTGGGTTCTGTTTTGTATTTGGGTTTTGTTTTTGTTTTTAATTTTATATATATATATATATATATATATATATATATATATATATATATGTATATTATTGACTTTTTTTTAATAGAGAGGAAGGGACAGAGAGTTAGAAACATCAATGGGAGAGAAACACCCATCAGCTGCCTCCTGCACACCCGCTACCGGGGATGTGCCTGCAACCAAGGCACGTGCCCTTGACCAGGATCGAACCTGCGACCTTTCCGTCCGCAGGCCGGCGCTCTATCCACCGCGCCACACCCGGTCAGGGCTGCTGTTTGTCTTCGAGTTTGTCTTTCTCTCTGTTCCTTCTTGTCTCCGCTGCTCACTGTCTCTCTCTCCCCACAGCCCTCTGCCTCTCTCTGCCTCCGTGTCTGTCTCTCCCCCACACGCCTCCCCTCTCCGCCTCCGTCTGGCCCCCAGCAAGGACAAACCGCCCCCCCCTTTTTTTCCTGTCTCCCCCCACGCAGGGCGACTCAGGAGGCCCCCTGGTCTGCAACGGGAAGCTCCACGGCATCATCTCCTGGGGGGACTTCCCCTGCGGGCAGCCCAACCGGCCCGGCGTCTACACCCGCGTCTCTCAGTACATCCCGTGGATCCAGGAAACCATCCGAGGACAGGGGCCTCGAGGGCAGGAGTGGACCAAGGGCCCACAATAAAAGCCGGGCTGGCTGACCCACCTCCTCCGCGCGCCCCCGGAGCCCTCCTTGCACAGTTTGCCCAGGTCCCCCCCACCCCTGCCCCCACCAGAGCGTTGCACTTGACCCAGCGACCCCAGAGGACACTCCGTGTTCCAAAGCACTCGGCCCCTGTAGGCATCAGGGTCTGCCAGACACTGTGCCCCTGAGACATCCCAGTCCCCCTGAGAGTCCCAACCCGGATGCATTCTGGGTCTCACGGCTGTTTCAGCTTCAAACCCAGATCACGTTGGTCCAGACGTTCTGTCTGTGGGACCCTTAGGGCACCTCTGGCCCATCCCATCGAGAGTCCGTGTCCCATGAATGCACGGTCCTTAGAAATATCCCATACCCGCTCCGGATGCTTACTCATTGCCTATATTTTATTTGATGCTAGAGGCCTGGTGCACGAAATCTGTGCGCTCAGAGCCGGGGGGGGGGGGGGGTCCCTCAGCCTGGCCCGTGCCCTATTGCAGTCCGGGAGCCCTGGGGATGTCCCACTGCCACCACCGATGCACTCACCAACCGGGAGTCCGGCTGAGCAGCTGTGGGAGCTCCTGCGTTGAGCGTCTGCCCCCTGGTGGCCAGTGTGCGTCATAGCGACCGGCCATTCCGACGTTTGGCTGATTTGCATAGTAGCCTTTTATGCCATAGGATTTTTTCTGTGTTTGTAAAAAAAAATAATTATTGTTGAAAGTATTACCTAGGTTTCCCTTTTTTTCCCCCGATTGAGCCCCCTCCAGCCAACCCCCACCTCCTTTCCCAGGCCTTCACCACCCTATTGTCTGTGTCAGCCGTGGGCAAACTACAGCCCGCGGGCCGGATCCGGCCCGTTCGGCTGTTCTCTCCGGCCCGCGGAGCCGAAAGAGCGGAGGGTTCTCTTGCTCTCCCCTCCCCTCCTTCACCAGCAGCCCAAGATGAGAGTGCCGGCATGGTCAGGTTGTTTTTGCTCCGGCCCTTCGGTCCAGTTTAAGAACCCATGGTGGCCCTCAAGTCACAAAGTTTGCCCACCCCTGGTCTGTGTCCATGGGTTATGCATGCATGCATACAAAGTCTTTTCCTTGCCACAACTAGATCCTGCTATGTTTTGTACTCAAGAAGGTTCTAGACTCCCGTGACATTTCATCCCGAAAACATTCTCTCCGGCGCGATGCCCTACTGAAGGACATCACAGCTAACACTGGACCCTCCTATAATGGCTCGTTCTCACGTGGTTCCGGACCTCCCCAACGTCCCCTCCCTGCCCACCCCCCACGTGGCTGTCAATATCTGACCCCCTGGCCGTATCCCCTCTCTCTCTCAATCCCCGAGCCCACGCTAGAATCTGGAGTGACCGGGGTTCCGTATCCCCAGGGGGGGGTCCTCCATGCCCAGACCCTACTGTCCATCACAGATCCTGCCCCTCTGCCTCCTCCAGGGACGCCCTGCTGGGGTCGCATCTCTGCCCGTGACCCCAGCGCACAAAGGCCGAATGCTCGGGCCACTGGAGTCCCTGCTTTGAACAAATCCCGAAACTCACCGCCTCCTCTCACCTGGGGAGCAGGGCTCGTCCTCTTCCCTCAGAGCGCTGCCTGCAGGATCACGGCCGAGGACTCCCCCCCCCCATCGTTGGCACGATCCCCTAGAAAAATGTCACCTCGGGTGGCAGCACCAACCCCTTTGCCGAGTGCCCAGGAGGCACATATCTATTCAGCGCCGGCCCTGGGTGCCAGCAAATGCAGTTTTGTTCATTTACGTGTTGATGCCTATCCGAAACCAGGCGCGTTTGCAGACTCGGGTGAATTAAACAGACGGAAACCTCTGCTCTTGTAGAACGTTAACTTTTTGTGTGTGTGTGTGGGGGGGGGGGGAGATGCATGAGAAAGAAGGTGAATGAAGCACGTCAAACTATATGCAAGTTGTTATAACATCTACACTAATAAAAGAGTAAGGTGCAAATTGACCATACCTTCACGACGCACACCAGCCAATCAGGAGTGAGTATGCAAATTAGCCCAACAAAGATGGTGGGTTAATTTGCGTATGCGAGTGCTGAGCGGCCGGGAGCAGGCCGGGATGCTTGTGTTGTCGCCATGCAATCACACAGGTGTTTGGCACTTCCCCCTCTGTGCCCCTCCCCCCCAGCCCCTCAGCCGCTCTGGGCCTCTAGACAGCGTGGGAAGGTGGAGAGGCAGCTCCGGCGGGAGCAAAGGAAGGAAGGCCCATTCTTGCAAGAATCTTCGTGCATCAGGCCTCTAGTGTACTAATAAAGTCTACATTGAGAAAGTAAATGCCAATGAACTGTTCACCTGGAGTGGTTCTTTTTATGAGCAAATTTCATCTTAAATTTTTTAAAATATATTTTTTATTGGTTTCAGAGAGGAAGGAAAAGGGAGGGAGAGAGAGAGAGAGAGGAACATCATCGGTGATGAGAGAGAATCATTGATCAGCTGCCTCCTGTACGCCCCCCACTGGAGATCGAGCTCACAACCTGACTAGGAATGGAACCATGACCTTCTGGTTCCTAGGCTGATGCTCAACCACTGAGTCACGCCAGCCATTAATTTTTTTAAAAAAATTAGATTGGTAGATTTTTTTGTGTTTTGTTTTAATTTTGAAATGTTTTTTAATTGATTTTATTTAAAAAAGAAAAAAAAATCTTGATTTTACAGAAACATCCATTGTTCCACTTATTGATTTCTTCATTGGTTGATGCTTGTCTGTGCCCTGATCTGGGATCAAACCCTCAATCTTGGTGAATGAGGAGGATGCTCAGACCAACTGAGCAACTGTGTTTTTGTTGTTGTTGGGTTTTTTTTATTTTGTTTTGTTTTTTGTTGTTGCTGGTGTTGTTGTTGTTGTGGTTTTTTTTTTTTTTTTTTTAGCAGAAAGCATAGAGATTACTTCCCTCAACCTCAGTCTCGGGGCTCATCTTAATTTTTTTTAATTGATATTTTACAGAGAGGAAGGGAGAGAGATAGAGAGCTAGAAACGTCGATGAGAGAGAAACATCGACCAGCTGCCTCTTGCACACCCCCCACCGGGGATGTGCCCGCAGCCAAGGCACATGCCCTTGGCCGGAATCAAACCTGGGACCTTTCAGTCCGCAGACCGATGCTCTATCCACTGAGCCAAACCGGTTTCGGCAATGTTTTTTTTAAAGCTAATACATGCCATAACAAAAGAGAAGCCATCACAGAAACAATGGCAAGGATGAACAACAACACAGATAATCACAAAAGAAACAATAATAAAAACAGTGGCAAAGACACACGACAGTGAAAACAGCAGAGACTGCACGCAGAGATAAAGGCGGAAGATACGCAGCGATAAGGAAAACAGCAGTCCTGGCCAGGTCTCGCAGGTGCTCGGTCCCGGTGCGCCAAGGAGGTGGGTTTGACACCCCCCCTCCCCCACCCCGGTCGGGGCACATACCAGAGCCAAACAGTGAACGCCTAAGTGGATCAGCAAGTCCTGGGTCCCCCTCCCTCCCCCCCTCCCAATCCATTATTTTTAAAAATAGCAGAAGGAGCCGAAACCGGTTTGGCTCTGTGGATAGAGCCTCGGGCCTGTAGACTGAGAGGTCCCGGGTTCGATTCCCGTCAAGGGCATGTCCCTTGGTGGAGGGCACATCCCCAGCAGGGGGTGTGCAAGAGGCAGCTGGTCAATGTTTCTAGCTTTCTGTCCCTCTCCCTTCCTCTCTGTAAAATAAAATCTAAAATAAAACAAAATAAAATAAAATGGCAGACTTAAAAAAAAAAAAAAAAAAAGAAGAGGCCTAAAAAAAAAAATAGCAGAGCTGAAACCGGTTTGGCTCAGTGGCAGCCGTGGTGGGCAAACTACGGCCCTCGGGCCGGATCCGCTGTTCTATCCGGCCCTCGGAGCTGAAAGAGCGGAGGGTTCTCTTGCTCTCCCCTCCACTCCTTCACCAGCAGCCCAGGATGAGAGTGCCAGCATGGTCAGGCTGCTTTTGTTCTGGCCCTCCGGTCCAGTGTAAGAACCCATGGTGGCCCTCGAGTCAAAAAGTTTGCCCACCCCTGGGATAGAGCATCGGCCTGCGGACTGAAGGGTCCCAGGTTCGGTCCCGGTCAAGGGCATGTACCTTGGTTGCGGGCACATCCCCAGTGGGGGGGGGGGGGTGCAGGAGGCGGCTGATCTATGTTTCTAGCTCTCTCTTCCTCTCTGTAAAAAAAAAAAATCAATAAAATATATATATATATATATATATATATATATATATATATATATATATATTTTTTTTTTTTTTTTTTTTTTTTTTTTTTTTTTTAAATAGCAGAAGGGAATAGGATACTCGGGAATGGAATGAGGGAAACCGGAAGGCCCTTGCCCGGATCACCAGTTCCACTCTCCCCATCGGAGGAGGAAGAACCAGCTAAGGAGAGTCCCTGGCTCTCGCACACGGCACGTGCCTCTGAGGGCTCCTGGGGGGAGAGGGTCCTCGGGGTCGACACCTGAGCCGCGCTGGCTGCAAAGAGCACGGGGTGCCGAGCCAGTGCTCGCTGCCTGGCAGGTGTCCCCAGCGCCGCTGCTCCTGTTGATGGAATTGTCAGGATGCCGTGTCTCCAAGGCCAACTGGGTGACAGCCAGGGGTGTGTGTGTGTGTGTGTGTGTGTGTGTGTGTGTGTGTGTGTGAGAGAGAGAGAGAGAGAGAGAGAGAGGTGTGTGTGTGTGTGTGTGTGTGTGTGTGTGTGAGAGAGAGAGAGAGAGAGAGAGAGAGAGAGGTGTGTGTGTGTGTGTGTGTGTGTGTGTGTGTGTGTGTGAGAGAGAGAGAGAGAGAGAGAGAGAGAGAGAGAGAGAGAGGTGTGTGTGTGTGTGTGTGTGTGTGTGTGTGTGTGTGAGAGAGAGAGAGAGAGAGAGAGAGAGAGAGAGAGAGAGAGGTGTGTGTGAGAAAGAGAGAGAGAGAGAGAGAGAGGTGTGTGTGAGAGAGAGAGAGGTGTGTGTGTGTGTGTGTGTGTGTGTGTGTGTGAGAGAGAGAGAGAGAAAGAGAGAGAGAGAGAGAGAGAGAGAGAGAGAGAGGTGTGTGTGTGTGTGTGTGTGTGTGTGTGTGTGTGTGAGAGAGAGAGAGAGAGAGAGAGAGAGAGAGAGAGAGAGAGAGGTGTGTGTGTGAGAAAGAGAGAGAGAGAGAGAGGTGTGTGTGTGTGAGAGAGAGAGAGGTGTGTGTGTGTGTGTGTGTGTGTGTGTGTGTGAGAGAGAGAGAGAGAGAGAGAGAGAGAGAGAGAGGTGTGTGTGTGTGTGTGTGTGTGTGTGTGTGTGAGAGAGAGAGAGAGAGAGAGAGAGAGAGAGAGAGAGATGTGTGTGTGTGTGAGAGAGAGAGAGAGAGAGAGAGAGAGAGGAGAGAGAGGTGTGTGTGTGTGTGTGTGTGTGTGTGTGAGAGAGAGAGAGAGAGAGAGAGAGAGAGAGAGAGAGAGAGGAGAGAGAGGTGTGTGTGTGTGAGAGAGAGAGAGGTGTGTGTGTGAGAGAGAGAGAGAGAGAGAGGAGAGAGAGGTGTGAGTGTGTGAGAGAGAGAGAGGAGTGTGTGTGTGTGTGTGTGTGAGAGAGAGAGAGAGAGAGAGAGAGAGAGAGAGAGAGAGAGAGAGAGAGAGAGAGAGGTGTGTGTGTGAGAGAGAGAGAGAGAGAGAGAGAGGAGAGAGAGAGAGAGAGAAAGAGAGAGAGAGAGGTGTGTGAGAGAGAGAGAGACAGAGAGAGAGAGACAGAGAGAGAGAGAGAGAGAGAGAGAGGAGAGAGAGAGAGAGAGGAGAGATGGGATGGGGAGAGAGGTGGCCACCCAGGTCCGTCCCGTGGAGCATTAGGATGGCACGCCTGAGCCGGGGCCGGCCCACACCTTCAACGCCAGGAGAGCCAGCCCGGTGGCCGGCTCCGGGCCTCTCAGCTTTTCCTCCCCCCTCCCTGTCCCAGGATTTCGAAACCCTGGCATCTTTTCCAGTTCCTGCCCCGGGGGCACTGCCGTCACCATGGAGACCTGGGCGGGAGGGCTTGGGAAGCTGGTGGACCGCCCGGGAAAGAGACTGGATGGCGGGGAGGGAGGGAGGGGTGTCCGGGGAAGGGCACCCCCTCCCCCTTCTACAGGAGTGTCCCCCTAGACCAAGGGGTCGGCAAACTCAGGAGCCACCAGAGCCGAGGATCCACAGGACGACGGTTGACGTTTCTTTGGAGAGCCACAATTTTTTTAAACGTAAACTTCTGACGCCACTTCTTCAACGTGGACCCGCCCAGGCTGTGGTGTTTCGTGGAAGAGCCACGCTCAAGGGGCCAAAGAGCCGCAGTTTGCTGACCACGGCCCTACACGAAGGACATCAGCAGGTTGAACCCATCCAGGTCCACGAAGACACATTCCTGTCCTCCCCCACCACCACACACACACGGGGGTCCTTGGGCTCCTGGGTGCGAGACGGGCTTCCCCAACGTGACCAAGCAAGTCTCAGACACCCGGTGGGTGTCCTACCATCGACACTCAAGTCTGGCCAAAACTGGTTTGGCTCAGTGGATAGAGCGTCGGCCTGCAGACTGAAAGGTCCCAGGTTCGATTCTGGTCAAGGGCATGTACCTTGGTTGCAGGCGCATCCCCAGTAGCGGGTGTGCAGGAGGCAGCTGATGGATGTTTCTCTCTCATTGACGTTTCTAGCTCTCTGTCCCTCTCCCTTCCTCTCTGTAAAAAAAAAAATCAATAAAATATATTTTAATATTTTTAATTGATTTTTTTACAGAGAGGGATAGAGAGTTAGAAACATCGATGAGAGAGAAATATCCATCAGCCGCCTCCTGCACACCCCCTACTGGGGATGTGCCCGCAACCAAGGTACATGCCCTTGACCGGAATCGAACCTGGGACCTTTCAGTCCGCAGGCTGACGCTCAATCCACTGAGCCACACCGGTTTTGGCAATAATGGAACATTTTAATAAACGTTGATGTTTCTTCTTGAACACGAACCTAAGCAGACACCGAATGAACCGCAGAGACGAATAAACGCCGGGCAAATAGTAAACCTACTTTTCTGGTTCAAGAGGAATTTTTTCCTGTGGCACACACTAAATCAAGTCAGCCCAAGACTGATGACCTGGCACCCAGCTACTTCCCTCTTTCCCCAAAAATAAGACAGTGTGTCTCATATTAATTTTTTGCTCCCAAAGATGCGCTAGGTCTTATTTTCAGGGGATGTGTCTTATGCTTCCATGGAGCAGGTCTTATTTTCGGAGGACGCCTTATTTCCGGGGAAACTCGGGTGGAACACTCGCCGCTGGTTGTTAGTGGAGAGAAATGGGGCGCCTACACATAAAGGGAGGTGAATGGAACACGGTCCTAGTCACTGGTCATTAGCGAATACTGTAGTTCCTTATTCGTAGTTATGTATAACAGGATCGTGGAAAAAATAAGTTATGACATGTTTATGAGAATGTTTCTTACCTCTCATTGGTATTGGCCGGGCCCAAAAAAATATTTGCTGTGGGCCGCATGCCAGTCTGACATGCTTGCAAAGGGTGTTGGGGGGGGGGGGGGGGAGCCCTGTGCCAGAATTGGGAATGAAGACCAAACATATATATATTCCTTATTATTAATTACTTCCCCATGTTTCCCCGAAAATAAGACATACATCATCCGAAAATAAGACCACCTGCATGGGAGCAGAAGACATCCCCTGAAAATAAGACCTAGCACATCTTTGGGAGCAAAGATTAACATAAGACACTGTCTTGTTTTCGGGGAAACAGGGTAGAGGCCGGTGCACAGACCTGTGCACGGGTGGGGTTCCTCTGTCTGGTTGGGGATAGGGGCCGATCGGGGGAATTGGGGCCAGCTGCCTTGGGAGTGGGACCATGGGAGGTTGGCCAGCCACAGGAGTTTGGCCAGCCAATGGGAGGTTGGCTGTGGGAGTGCACTTCCCACCAGGGGGAAGCTCTTGCATTGAGCACCTGCCCCCTGGTGGTCAGTGTGCATCATAGCAACTGGCCATAATGGTTGCTTAGGCTTTTATATATATAGATAATGTCACAGGGGACCATGGGCTTTCAACCCAAGCTCTTATTTTATTTTTTTTAAAATATTTTCTTTCTTTTTTTTTTTTTTTTTTTACCGAGAGGTAGGGAGAGGGATAGAGAGTTAGAAACATCGATGAGAGAGAAACATCCATCCGCCGCCTCCCACGCACCTCCTACTGGGGATGTGCCCACAACCAAGGTAACATGCCCTTGACCGGAATCAAACCTTCAGTCCACAGGCCGAGCTCTGTCCACTGAGCCAAACCAGTCAGGGCCCCCAAGCTTTGATTTTAACGAGTTCAGTGATAAGATGCCAGAAGCAGACAGGTTGTGGGAGGGTTTTGGGGAAGCAAAGGGGGCTGGGAGTGTGGGAGCTTAGGAGGCAGATTTCAGGGAGCGGGTAGTTTGAGGCAGTCAACCGGGAGCTGCGTGGATGTCCCAGCAGAAATAAAGGAAACTTGGCCCCAGCTGGTCTGGCTCAGTGGATAGAGCATCGGCCTGTGGACTGACGGACGGGTCCCAGATTTAATTCCGGCCAAGGGCCTATGCCCGGGTTGAGGGCTCAATCCCCAGTGGTGGGTGTGCAGGAGGCAGCTAATCGATGGTCCTCCCTCATCATTCATTGATGCTTCTCTTCCCTTCCTCTCTGAAATCAATAAAATGGTGGGGGAATCTCCAGCTCAGGTGTGTCATTTTCTGCTCCACGGGACGGAGCTACCCAGCCCCCAGCATCTCTCCTCGCTCTCTCTTCTCTCTCTCTCTCTCTTTTTAAAAATATGTATTTTATTGATTTTTTTACAGAGAGGAAGGGAGAGGGACAGAGAGCTAGAAACATCGATGAGAGAGAAATATCGACCAGCTGCCTCCTGCACACCCCCTACTGGGGATGTGCCCGCAACCAAGGTACATGCCCTTGACCAGAATCGAACCCGGGACCTTTCAAGTCTGCAGGCCGATGCTCTACCCACTGAGCCAAACCGGTTTCGGCTCTCTCTTCTCTCTTTCTCTTCTCTCTTTCTCTTTCTCTCCCTCTCCCTTTTCCTCTTCTCTTCCTCTTCTCTTCTCTCTTCTCTTCTCTTCTCTCTTCTCTTCTCTCTTCTCTTCTCTCTTCTCTTCTCTTCTTCTTCTTCTTCTTCTTCTTCTTCTTCTTCTTCTTCTTCTTCTCTCTCTCTCTCTCTCTCTCTCTCTCTCTCTCTCTCTCTCTCTCTCTCCCTGGTTGTCACCCAGGCAGCTGGCTCTGGCCCTGGCAGCCTTGGTCTCCTGAGGGTCTGAACCAGGGGATGATGTGGATGGTGGGGACCCCACCCAGACAGAACGGGGGGCTGGCAACACGTCCCAGACCTGCTGGTGGTGAAACACTACCAGGTGTTAGGCTGTGGGAGTCACACGGGGCCTCACTACCAGAGTTCTGGTTAGTTAGGAACGAATTCAGAGCCCGGGCCGGTGTGGCTCATTGGCCACGCCTCGCCCCATGCAATGAAAGGTTGCGGGTTCGATTCCTGGG
The DNA here is from genome assembly GCA_963924515.1 of Vespertilio murinus. Taxonomy (NCBI): domain Eukaryota; kingdom Metazoa; phylum Chordata; class Mammalia; order Chiroptera; family Vespertilionidae; genus Vespertilio; species Vespertilio murinus. Next base: position 45,501,436 of record OZ004716.1, on the reverse strand, counting down.
CAGGGCACATGCCCGGGTTGTGGGCTCCATCCCCCCCATAGGGGGCGCGGGGGTTGCTGGAGGCAGCCGATCGAGGTCTGGCTGGCAGGTCGATGGGGACAGATGGTGAACTTGGTCGGGGTCGTCCGGGAAGCTGTGGGAAGCAACAGGCCTGGAGCCGGGGAGAGGCCTGCGACCCCCAACCTGCCCCAGTGACAGGCGGCCGGGAAGCAGAGGGGGGTCCCCTCCTTTGGGGAAACTGCTGTTGGAACTACTCTGTTATTCTCAGCCTCTCCTTCTGTGGGTCAACTCCGTCACTTTTTAAAAAATATATATTTTATTTATTTTTTACAGAGAGGAAGAGAGAGGGATAGAGAGTTAGAAACATCCATGAGAGAGAATCATGGATCAGCTGCCTCTTGCACGCCCCCTACTGGAGATGTGCCCGCAACCCAGGTACATGCCCTTGACCGGAATCGAACCCGGCACCCTTCAGTCCGCAGACCGACGCTCTATCCGCTGAGCCAAACCAGTTTCGGCAACTCTGTCACTTTTTAGATTGTAAAATAGCTTTGTTTTTCAGCTCAGATCACAGGAAAGACACACGTCACTGTCCGACCTTGCCAGCTGGCCCATCTACAGGGGCTGATGACTCACTGGTCCTAATCCCCACATTCTGCCGAAACTGGTTTGGCTCAGTGGGAAGAGCGTCGGCCTGCGGACCGAAGGGTCCCGGGTTCGATTCCGGTCTAGGGCAACGTACCTTGGCTGCGGGCACATCCCTGGTGGGGGGCTGTGCAGGAGGCAGCCGGTCGACGCATCTCTCTCATCGATGCTTCTGGCTCTCTCTCTCCCTTCCTCTCTGTGAAAAATCAATAAAATATATATTTTTAAAACAATAATACTAATAATTCCCACGCGCTTGCTCCTCCAAGGTCGCGGGTGTCTATACAGCTGCGTACTCAGGGTTACAAAATGGTCCGTATCCATGTGGCAGGTGTTGGCTAGATACGGTATGTACTCAAGGTTGCAGGTTGTCTGTAAAAATAAACTACAGGAGGACCCGAAAAGATATTAAAAAAAAAAAGAGAGAGAGAGAGAGAATGCTTCCTCCTTTGGGCGTCTGGAATCTGGCAGAGGAAACGTCCCGTGAACCTGCGCCCAGATAAAGATGACTCCCAACTAATTGGCTCATTAAGGCGTCCCGTCCAGCTCGCCGATCTGCGGTACAACAACAGGCGAGACGGACAGGTGTGTGTGTGTGCAGGCTTAGCAATGGGGCCTGGGAACAACTCCCTTGTTTGTCCAGACACCTGTGCAGGGAGAGGGAGAAAAAAAAAGGGCCCTATTCATCCAGAAGGACAGGGAAGCAGAGCCAACAAAAGGAGGAGGAAAAATCAGGAATGCGTGGCTTCCGGAAGCTGGGAGGGGAGCCGCCGGCCTGGGGAAGGCTGCGGAAAACCTGAGCGGCGGGTGACCTCTGGGTTGCTCAACACGGACGCCTGTGAAAACCCAGGGAGGGGAGAGCATGGCTGTGGCTGCGTGGGGGCCCGCCGTGAGTAGACCTCCACGGGGAAGGTTTGCTGGGAGGGACGGCAGGAAGACAGGGTGGCAGGTGGAGCTCAGTTCTCATGAACTCTGTGGTCCCCGCAGAGCACCGGGCACGTGGGCACCTGATTGTTTCTTGAGCGACCGACTGAACAAGTGAATGAGCAGAGAATCGAGTGAGTGAGCAGAGGCGGAAAGACAGACAAAAAGGTAAAAAGTGGTAGCATCAAGCCCTGACCGGTGTGGCTCAGTGGATGGAGCGTCGGCCTGCGGACTGAGGGGGTCCCGGGTTCGATTCCGGTCAAGGGCATGTACCTTGGTGGCAGGCACATCCCCAGTAAGGGGGTGTGCGGGAGGCAGCTGACGGATGTTTCTCTCTCACTGATATTTCTGACTCTATCCCTCTCCCTTCCTCTCTGTAAAAAAAAAAAAGCAATAAAATATGTATTTTTTAAAAAAAAAGTGGTAGCTGATATTTCTTCACATCTAAAGGGGGGAAAAAGGATTCTGTCATCAAAGTCAGCTCTGCACGTGTTTACGATTAAGAAGTTAGCTTTCTCTGACTTATTTCACTTAGCATCACACCCTCCCGGTCCACCCACGTTGTCACAAATGATGTCTTCATTCTCCTTCATGGCCAAGTAATATTCTCCGTTGTGTAAATGTATCACGTCTTCTTTATCTAGCCACCGACTGATGGGCAATTAACTGTAATTGAAAAATTAAGATTGAGAAAATTAAAATGCAATGTGTCTATGTCTATGTCTATGTCTATGTCTATGTCTATGTCTATGTCTATGTCTATGTCTATGTCTATGTATACGTCTACGTCTATGTGTATAAATACTGAGTGGTCAGATTATTATGACCGCCCCATCAGCACTTCCTTGGGCCACATTTTGCCTTCAATACGGCTGCAATTCTTCTTGGCATTGACTCCATGAGATGCTGAAAGGTGATGTGAGGAACCTGACCCCATGCCTGATGAATAGCATGTCCACTTCTGTGAGATTAGATGGTGGTGGAACCAGCTGCCTGATGGCTCTTTTAACTCCATCCATCCCACAAATGCTCCATTGGATGGAGATCTGGTGGTCGTGGGGGCCACCTAAGCAAGGTAAAGTCTCTCTCCTGTTCTTGAAACCACTCCTGCACAATGCGAGCGCCGTGGCATGGCGCGTTGTCTTGCTGGAAGAATCCATCTCCATGGGGATATGATAGGGTGAACTTGATCAGCAACGATCCTTAGGTGTGTTGTGCTTTTCGGACGCTGTTCCACACGAACTAAAGGGCCCAACTCATGCCAGGAAAACATGCCCCAAACCATGACACTGCCCCCACCAGCCTGAAGGGTTGTACTTATGCACGTGGGGGTGCATGCTTTCATGCTGTTTCTGAGAAATTCTCACTCCGCCGCCTGCATGATGCAACGGGAAACGTGATTCATCGGACCACGTGACGTTTATCCAGTGCTCGGCTGTCCGATCCTTGTGTTCCCGTGCGAATTGGAGACGTTTCATCTCGGTAACTGCAGACAGCAAACGTGTTCGAACAGGCCTTCAGCTTCCATATCCCCTACAATGCCGTGTACGGCTAATGTGCCTACAAACTGTCAGGTGGTCATAATAACCTGGCCACTCCGTGTATATAAAAGCCTAAGAGACCGTTACAGCTGGATAACCGAACGACTGGTCGACCGGTCGCTATGGCAACGCACTGACCACGAGGGGGCAGCTGCTCAATGCAGGAGCTGCCCCCTGGTGGTCCGTGGGCTCCCACAGCCAACCTCCTGATTGGCCCCAATAGCTGGCCAGGCCGAGGAACCCCACTCCTGCATGAATTCGTGCACCGGGCCTCTAGTATTTGGATAAGGAATGGGGATGCCTTAGAGAGTCTGCCTGGGTTCGAACTCCGGTTCTGCCACGGACCAGCTGTGTGTGTGTGTGTGTGTGTGTGTGTGTGTGTGTGTGTGTGTGACTTCATCGAGTTACGCCTCAGTTTCCACATCCACGGCCAGGTGTCGGGGTGGCCGAGTTCTCTCTGGGCCGTGAAGGCACCCGAGGGTCCCGTGGGAGGCCTGGGGGCGGGAGAGCCCTGAGGGCTGCCCGGGGGAGTTGGCAACGGTGCTGCTCGCAGCTGCAGGCCCGCCCCCGCGCCCTGAGCCTCCAGCTGCACGGAGAGGGCGTGGCTGCAGCCAGAAGCAGCATGTCTGCGCGTCAAACAGAACCACCACCACCACCACCGAGCAACCACCCTCCTCCCCACTCCCCTCGTCCCCAGGCCGCCACGGATCTCCTTCCTGCCCCCATGGATCTGCCTGTAAGGGTTATTTCCTATAAATGCGATCTTACAGCCCGGGCCGGTTTGCGCTCAGCAGATAGAGCTTTGGCCTGGGGACTGAAGGGTCTCAGGTTCGATTCCGGCCAAGGGCACGTGCCCAGGTTGTGTGGGCTGGATCCCTAACAGGGGGCGTGCAGGAGGCAGCCGATCCATGATTCTCTCATCATTGATGTCTCTTCTCTCTCTCTCTCTCTCTCTCTCTCTCTCTCTCTCTCTCTCTTTCTCTCTCTCTCTCCCCCTCTCCCTCCCTCTCCGAAATCAATAAAATATAGTTCAAAAGAATCTCCAGGGTCAGGCTCAGGAGCCTGAATTAAAATTAAATAAATAAATTCACTTATAAGCCCTGGCTGGGTAGCTCAGTGGGTTAGAGCATTGTCCTGATACCAAAGTTGCCGCCTGGATTCCTGGTCAGAGCACATAGAAGAATCAACCAATGAATGCCTAAATGCAAGGAAGATCTCTCTCTCTCTCTCTCTCTCTCTCTCTCTCTCTCTCTCAATGAATGCCTAAATACAATGAACGATATCTCTCTCTCAATGAATGCCTAAATACAATGAACGATCTCTCTCTCTCTCTCTCTCTCTCTCTCTCTCTCTCTCTCTCTCACCAATAAATAAAAAGTAAAAAAAAATAATAATAATTCGGTGAGAATCGGACTTCCACAGAACCCAGGGTGCGGTCTGTCCGTCCCCGGCCCCCCTTCCTCCACGGAGCCGGAGCCCTGAAACTCAATTACATGCCATCGGCGTGAGGAAGCGCGCTTGTAGGGGATTAGAGGGCGCCCCACCCCGCGGCTTCCTGCTCCCCTTCCCTCCACCAGGAAACCGGGAAACCGGAATGGGCCGGAGGAAGAGAGTTAAAAGCGGTGCCCGCCGCCAGCCTGGGGCAGAGGGACGGCGGGCGGAGGGGGACCGCGGGGAGGCATGCCAGGCGGCTGAGGAGCCAGGTGGACAGGGGAGCAGGTGACGAGACAGGCCGCCCGCGGGTAGGCTGACAGAGATAACAGAGACACACACGGGCCGGCAGAACCGGCCACGGCCACATGGAGGACCCGGCAGGCAGAGAGGCAAGGTGAGGGGGGACGGCGGGAGGCGGGAGAGAGGGGAAGGGGGCACCCCCTGTGCATGGAGCTGACGTGGGGAGGATGGGGGAGGGAGGGGAGGGAAGGAGGGAGTGGGGAGGGAGGACCAGGACAGGGCCATTTCTGAGAATCCCCCCACCTTTCCCCAGAACCTGGAGGTGGCCCGCCATGGGGCCCAGCACCCTTGTGCTCCTGTGTGTTATCGGTGAGTTCCCCAGAGGGTAGGGGAGTCCCCCCCTCCCCCACAAGGGGACCCCCGTCTCTCCTTCTCAGCTCTGGCCCCCATTCACCTCCAGCCCCCATCCCAGGGTCCTCTCACCCAGCCCACATCTTTTCATCCATCTCCCCTCTCTCTCTTCCTGCCACACAGTCTCAGTTCTCTACCATCTATCCATCATCTGTCTATTTACCCATCTATCACCTGTCTATCTATCTATCTATCTATCTATCTATCTATCTATCATCTATTTATCCATCTATCATCTATCATCTATAGATCATCTGTCTATCTATCATTCATCTATCATCATCTATGAATCATCTATCTGTCCACCTATCATCTATCATCTATGAATCATCTATTATGTCTATCATCTATTTATCATCTAGCATCTATCATCTGTCTATCTATCATCTATCTATCGTCTATCATCTATTTATCTATGACTCATCTGTCTATCATCTATCTATCATCTATGAATCATCTGTCTATCATCTATCTATCTATCTATCTATCTACCTATCATCTATCTATCGGCACCTCTCTGTTCCCTTCTTCCTCTCTGTATCTCCCGGGGGTAGCACTGTCTTTTGCTCTCCCTCCTGAGGTGTGTCCCTGTGCCTGGCTCTGTCCTCCTCTCGCCTCCTTCTCTCTCTGTGTCTCTCCCTTCCTGTCTCTGACCCGCAGCCTGTGTGGGTCTCTGACACCCTCTCTCTGGCCCGTACCCCCCGCCCCCGTCCTCAGGGCTCGGCCACGGGGCCTTGGAGAAGATTTACAACGGCACGGAGTGCGACCCTCACTCTCAGCCTTGGCAGGTGGGGCTGTTCGAAGGTGCCAACCTGCGCTGTGGGGGGGTCCTCATTGACCGGAGGTGGGTCCTCACAGCTGCTCACTGCAGCGGAAGGTAAGTAAGTGTTCCCCCACCCTTGCACCCAGTCTGGCTCCCTCCCTGGAGTGGGCCGAGGAGGGTGATGGGGGGGGGGGGGTGTCAGGGAGAAAGGACATGCATGGTCCTGCCACGGGAGACTCTGAGGTTAAGACAAGGAGTAGGACTTTTTCTTTTATTTATTTTTTAGTTTTAAAAGATATATTTCTATGGATGTCGGAGAGGAAGGGAGAGGGAGAGAGAGAGGTACCCTGTGTCCCCGAAAATAAGGCAGTGTCTTGTATTAATTTTTGCTCCCAAAGATGCGCTAGGTCTTATTTTCAGGGGATTCAGAAGGAAACCTGTAAGTAGGTCTTATTTTCGGGGAAACGCGGGTAGAAACATCCATGATGAGAGGGAATCATTGACTGGCTGTCTCCTGCATGCCCCCTACTGGGGATGGAGCCTGCAACCCGGGCATGTGCCCCCGACCGGAATCCAACCCGGGACCCTTCGGTCCACAGGCTGACACGCTATCCACTGAGCCATACCGGCTAGGGCAAGGAGTACGACTTTTTATTTATTTTTATTTTTTAATGTATCCTATTGATTTTTTTTTTTTTACAGAGAGGAAGGGAGAAGGAAAGAGAGTTAGAAACTATCTATCTATCTATCTATCTATCTATCTAAACTAGTTGATGAGAGAGAAACATCCATCAGCTGCCTCCTGCACACCCCCCACTGGGGATGTGCCCGCAACCAAGGTACATGCCCTTGGCCGGAATCGAACCCAGGACCCTTGAGTCCGCAGGCCAACGCTCGATCCACTGAGCCAAACCGGTCGGGGCAGGAGTAGGATTTTTTAAACAATGGGCCAGGGTGGGGCCAGCTGGGGTGCAGCGGGGAGGGGGGCAGAGGAGGGGCCTGGAATGGAACCTGCCCACCCACCTCCTCTCGTCCCTTCGAGCCCCCTCCTTCCCGGATGGCCTCTGTCACCAGCCCCAGCCACTCCCTGGCCCTGGGCCCACCTGTGACCCCAACCCTTTCTGCAGCCTCAGGGATCCCTCTATAAAAGGACAGGGTTGGGCTTCCTAGGTCTGACACCCCCCCCCCCCCCCGCCGAGTTCTATGTGAAGAGGAAGCGTCAGATGCACTGAGGTGGAGGGGGGGGGGGGAGGCATGAGCAGGACAGAGTGCAGCCACGCGGTGGACAGCGTGGACAGTCCAGGCAGCCTCCTAGGAGGTGGGGCCAGAGCCCGGGAGACGGCTGACAGCCGTCCCTTCCCCTGCGGGCCTCACCAGCTAAGAGAATCGGAAGCCTCCAAAGAACTGGTGGCCCAGAAAGAAGCTCACTGCAGGCCGATGCGTATGCCTTTCAACATTAGGATGATTGCTTGTCTCATTTTTGATTCTCATAAGTATATTTCCAGTAGGACATGATCTCACTCCTCTGGGGGAAATGGTGAGCAACACAGACGGGTGAACAAGAACAGGCCCAGAGACAAGGAGCCATTGGGTCAGACGGTTGGACCTCAGAGGGAGGGGGGGGGTAAAAGGGAGAGATCAACCAAAGGACTTGTGTGCACACATAGGAGCCTAACCAGTGGCCAAGGACAATAGGGGGGTGGGGGATTGGAATGAGGCGTTGAGGACAACTATGTGATACCTTAATCAATAAAGAAATTTAAAAGAGAGAGAGAGCCAAAACCGGTGTGGCTCAGTGGATAGAGTGTCGGCCTGCGGACTGAAAGGTCCCAGGGTTCTATTCAGGTCAAGGGCATGTGCCTTGGCTGCGGGCACATCCCCAGTGGGGGGTGTGCAAGAGGCAGCTGATGGATGATTCTCTCTCATCGATCTTTCTAACTCTCTATTCCTCTCTGCAAAAAAAATCAATAAAATATATTTAAAAAAAAAATAAAAATAGAAGAGAGAGAGAGAGAGAGAGAATCAGAAGCGGACACAGATGCAGGAGCATGGGGTGGGGACAGGGGTGATGGCGACGGAGACCAAGGGGCTGGGAGCCAGCCCCTTAGAGAGCCAGGGCGAACGGACGAGGGGACGGGGGCGAGCCGGAGGCAGGAGAGCTGAGCCCGCTGAGCCACCGTCTGTCCCCCCCCAGCAGGTACTGGGTGCGCCTGGGGGAACACAGCCTCAGCCACCTGGACTGGACGGAGCAGATCCGGCGCAGCGGCTTCTCCGTGACCCACCCCGGCTACCAGGGCCCGCAGAGGAGCCACGAGCACGACCTGCGGCTCCTGAAGCTGGGCACCCCCGTCCGCCTGACCCGCAGCGTCCGGCCCCTGGCCCTGCCCGCCTCCTGTGCCGCCGCTGGCACCGAGTGCCACATCTCCGGCTGGGGCACCACCAACCGGCCGTGGAGTAAGCCGGCCCTGGGGTCGGGGGTGGGGGTGGGGTCAAAATGGGCAAAAGTCTGGGTGCCGGGTGAGAGGTCACACCAGTCACACCATCTCAGGGGGAAGAGTGGCTAACGGGTCAGGCGGCAGGATTATAGTTTTGGGGCTGGAGATCAGGGTGGGTCAGGGCCTTGAGTGTCCAAGTGGCTTAAAGGGGTTGGGTTGGGTATGGAGTCCAGAAGTCCTGGGTCAGGGAGGATGGGGTCAGAGGTCAGAGGTCAGAGTGCTGTGCCGTCGGGGGATCATCCCACTGGGGCAAAAGTCACACCCTATCTAATAAAAGAGTAACATGCAGATTGACCGTCACTCCGACACACAAGATGGCTGCCCCCATGTGGACACGAGATGGCCACTACAAGGTGGCCAGCAGGGAAAGGCAGTTGGGGGGAACCAGGCCTACAGGGGAGGGCAGTTGGGGGTGATCAAGCCTGCAGGGAAGGGCAGTTAGGGGTGACCAGGCCTACAGGGGAGGGCAGTTAGGGGTGACCAGGCCTACAGGGGAGGGCAGTTAGGGGTGACTAGGCCTGCAGGGGAGAGCAGTTAGGGGTGACCAGGCCTACAGGGGAGGGCAGTTAGGGGTGACCAGGCCTACAGGGGAGGGCAGTTAGGGGTGACCAGGCCTGCAGGGGAGGGCAGTTAGGGGTGACCAGGCCTGCAGGGGGGGGGCAGTTAGGGGCAAACAGGCCTGCAGGGGAGAGCAGTTAGGCATCAACCAGGCTGGCAGGGGAGTTGTTAGGGGGTGATCAGGCTGGCCTGCAGAAGCGGTTAGGGGCAATCAGGAAGGCAGGCAGGCGAGCAGTTGGGAGCCAGCAGTCCTGGATTGTGAGAGGGCCTAAACGGACAGTCGGACATCCCTCTCAGTGGTCCCAGATTGGAGAGGGTGCAGGCTGGGCTGAGGGACACCCCCTCCCCAGCCCCCATGCACGAATCTCTGCACCGGGCCTCCTGTATAAAAATAGGATCAGGGGTTGGTCAACGTCATTGGAGAGTTGGGGCCATGGGACCCACATGTTGCAGAAGCTGGACACGGTCTCGGAATGGAGATTAGGGGTCATCGTTCTGGGCCTGGGAGCCATAGTGTGTGGAGGCAGCGGCTAGGGGCCACGGAGTCAGGGTTCAAATAACCTAGGGCCAGAGGTCACCCCGGAGTAGAGACCAGTGATTTAGAGGAAGCAGAGCTGAGCTTGGGCCCTAAGGTGAAGACCAGGAACACAGGGCCAGGAGGCAGAAGGCGTGAGGTCCACGTTGGGAAATCACAGGATGGTAAGCCTTTGAAGGTCGAAGGTCACACAGCAGCTGAAATGAGGAGGAGGAGGAGGCCCGCTCCGGATTCACGGTATCTGAGGTCGGAGGCACAGGGAGGGTCTAGCGTGAGGACACTCAATGTTAGAGGTTAAAGGTCTGGGAACTGGCCCTGTGGGCTGGGGTCAAGTGGGTCATGATGGCACCCAGCCATCCATCTGAAGTCTGGAGGTTGGAGGGTTCCAGGGGAGGTCTCAGGGAGGGGACGGGGTGTAGTTGTGGACAGAGCTTCCTCGAGAGGAGGGACAGGGGGTGAAGGGGGAACCCGCAGCACCCACCTTCCTCCCCCAGGTCCATTCCCAGACAAGCTGCAGTGCCTCAACATCTCCATCGTCTCCAGCGCCATGTGCCGAGCCGTGTTCCCGGGGAGAATCACGGACAACATGGTGTGCGCGGGCGGCAACCTGGGAAAGGATGCCTGCCAGGTAGGTGAGCAGGTGCCGCCGAGGCATGGCCACCTGGGACGGGGAGCAGAAGGCGGAGGAGCGGGGGATGGGGGGGGGGCATGGGGAGGGTGAGTCGGGAAAAGGGGGGTAGGGGAGAGAGATGAGGTCAGGAAGAAGGGGGAGGCACGGCACCAGGGAGGGGGGGTAGAACAGGAGGAAGAGCCAGGGGGAAGGGGGGACAGAGAGAGGGAGGGGGGGCAGAGAACTGTCCTCCTCCAGTTGACACCGGCCCAGGTGGGAGGTTCCAGGATGGAGGCGGGAAAGGGGGTGGGGGAGCCCACAGTCTCACATTCTGCTTGCCTTGCCCTCTTGGGTCCTCTCCAGAGAGGAGGCCTGCCCCACCCTACTGGCCAAGGGCCCCCGCCTACTGCACCCTTCAGAGGAGGACTCTGTATGGAGTCCCGCCCTCCTTTGCTGCGATTGGTTGTTGGTGGCCATGCCCTCTTCCTTCATTGGTCAGGGCCCCTGCCATGGTTCTTTTTAAAAAATATATATATTTTATTGATTTCAGAGAGGAAGGGAGAGAGGGATAGAAACACCAATGATGTGAGAGAATCATTGATTTGCTGCCTCTTGCACACCCCCTACTGGGAATAGAGCCCACGACCCAGACATGGGTGGCCTCAGCGGGAATCAAACCTGGGACCTTTCAGTCTACAGGCTGACACTCATCTATCCATTGAGGCAAACCAGCGAGGGCTGTGCCATTGTTCTTGAGGGAACTCTACACCCTTTGGGGAGTTCTCAGCCTCACATTCTGCTTACCTTGCCCTCTTGGGTCCTCCAGAGGGAAGGCCTGCCCCACCCTACCGGCCAAGGGCCCCAGCCTACTGTGCCCTTCAGAGGACTCTGTATGGAGTCCCACCCTCCTTTGCTGCCATTGGTTCTTGCTGCCCTGCTCTCTTCCCTCATTGGTCAGGGCCCTTGTCATTGTTCTTGAGGGGACTCTACCCTTTGGGTTGCTCTCAGCCTCACATTCTGCTTACCTTGCCCTCTTGGGTCCTCCAGAGAGGAGGCCTGCCCCACCCTACAGGCCAAGGGCCCCCGCCTACTGTGCCCTTCAGAGGACACTTTATGGAGTCCCGCCCTCCTTTGCTGCGATTGGTTGTTGGTGGCCATGCCCTCTTCCCTCATTGGTCAGGGCCTCTGCCATTGTTCTTGAGGGGGCTCTCTACCCTGTGGGGAGCTCTCAGCCTCACATTCTGCTTGCCTTGCCCTCTCGGGTCCTCCAGAGAGGAGGCCTGCCCCACCCTACCCTTTGGGTTGAGCTCAGCCTCACATTCTGCTTGCCTTGCCCTCTTGGGTCCTCCAGAGAGGAGGCCTGCCCCACCCTACCGGCCAAGGGCCCCAGCCTACTGTGCCCTTCAGAGAACTCTTTATGGAGTCCCGCCCTCCCCTTGCTGCCATTGGTTGTTGGTCCTCTGCTCTCTTCCCTCATTGGTCAGGGCCCATGCCATGGTTCCCTACCCTTGGTGGAGACCCGCCCACCTTCCCTGAGTCTGGGAACAGTGTGTTCCCTGGCTCTTGTCCCTCTGGCACTGGGCCCTGCTCTTTCCCTGGCGACCAGGTTTGGAGCCACTGTCCTCCAGGCCCAGACATGGGCTGGGGAGAGAGAGGAGGTCGGGCAACGAGATCGCTCCCCTATTCAGGACTTTGCTCCTTCCCCCCCTTTTCCTTCCAGGGAGACTCCGGTGGCCCCCTGGTGTGCGGAGGAGCCCTTCAGGGTCTGGTGTCCTGGGGGTCCGTGGGGCCTTGCGGCCAAGCAGGCATCCCGGGGGTCTACACCAACATCTGCAAATACGTGGACTGGATCCTGGGGGTCATCAAGAACAACTGAGGGGCTCCCTCTACCTTCCACCTCCTCCTCGGTTTGGAGGGGCCCACCCTGACCTCCCAGAGGGGCCAACAGCCCCCCCCCCCCCTCCATCGTCAAGTCAATCCCCAGCTCTCACTCTTCTTGGTCTGGGGCATCTCCTCCCCAGAACTCCCACCTCCAGCCATCCCCCCCCTCCCTCCGCAGACCCACACGGTTTAGGGAGGAGGGAGTGTGGGGCCGATTGGAATAAATACGGTGGTGTCTGTCGGTCTGTCTGTCTGTCTGCCTGCCTGCCCGCCCCGTGGCTGGTGGAGAATGGAAGGCGGGCTCCTTCGTCCCCCTCCTCCCCGGTGTGGAAGTGGGGATCCCCAATGCGGAGGGTTTTCCCACACAGGGATGGAGTAGAAGCAAGTTACTTACAACAATACAAACAGCAGGAACCAAGGTCTTATAAGCTTTTCAAGGGCTCGCATGCATAAGGACCCGGGGAGGAAAAAAGGGGTGGGGGGAGGTTGGGGAAGGACTTACTGGTTGCAAAATACCAAACCACAACAGTGAAATCAAAATCCGTGACTGTGCCCCAGGGGGACTGGTGTCCCAGGAGAGCTGCGTGCCCCGGGTGAGCCGTGTGCCCCGGGAGAGCCGTGTGCCCCAGGGAAGCAGTGGGACCCGGGGGGAGGGGCGGTGTGAACCAGAGGAGGAGCGGATTCTATTCCTCTGGTCCTGAGATAGTCACCATAAAACAAGCAGATTGTCCAATGACAGCGGGGAGGGGAAGGAGACCTGGGGGGAGATAAGAGAACAACCGAAGGACTGGTATGCATGAATACAACCAACGAACACAGAACTCTGGGGAGGGAGGGCATGGATGGGAGGGGGGGGGGGCGGCAATGGTAAGCTATGTACACAAATAATACCTTAATAAATTAAAAAAAAACAAACCCGTGACCACTGAATTAAATGCCCATAAAATGTAATATCCCGCCCCCCCCTCCCCCAACCAGCCAATGGCAACTTGCTTCTGCTGGAGTTGAGCACACGTTCTATTATTTTTCTTAAAAAAAAAAAATATATATATATATATATATATATATATATATATATATATATATATATATATAAATATAATTGATTTCTTATTTTTACAGAGAGGAAGGGAGAGGGAGAGAGAATTAGAAACATCGATGAGAGAGAAACATCGACCAGCTGCCTCCTGTCCACCCCCTTGCTGGGGATGTGCCCGCAACCGAGGTCCATGCCCTTGCCCGGAGTCGAACCTGGGAGCCCTTGAGTCCACGGGCCGGCGCTCTGCCCACCGAGGCACACCGGCTAGGGGACCCAGCCTATGTCCTCCAGGGTGTCCTGCCCAGCCAGCCCCCCGGGGTCTGTCCTCGGGGCCTCTCTCCACGAGGTGCTGGGAGAACTTGTCCGGGAGAGGAATGTGAGGTGTGATCGCGACAGACAGCAGCCGTGGGAACGTGGGCTGAGAACCTTCTGTTCTTGGCTTCTCTTGGGCTCCTCACCCCAACCCCCTCCCCCAAGGCAGGGCCGTCCCCGGACCCCCCACCCCTACACACACACACACACGCACACACACGCACACACACCCTCACACCCTCCGGGTCACAGATGAAGAAGCTGAGCCTCGCTGGCGCTAAGCCAGAGGTCCGGGGCCAGGGCTGGCTGTTGGCAGCACCCAGGCTCTACCTGGCAATCCTGCTCCACTTCTGGTTAGAGGAGAGAGGAGGGCACGACAGGAAGCAGATCGGCCCGATAATAATAATCGGCCGGGGATTGTCTCTCTCGACTACAGGGTGGCTCGGGTCTGGGAAGGCGTCGGACCCAGGTCACACACAGCCAGTAAGTGCCACGGCTGGGTGCCGAGGCCCCTGGGTGGTGTGTGTGTGTGTGTGTGTGTGTGTGTGTGTGTGTGTGTTCCCCACGGGCTCAGACTCACTAGGGGTGGAGAGAGGGGGGTGGGGTGGGCGCAGAGGGAAGGGTTTTGCAGAGGGGGGGGGGGTGTGCAGAGAAGCCCTCATTTCCCAGGCCTGGGCCTTGACTCCCACAGGCCCCGACCTGCCTCCCCCACCCTCCGGCCCCGCCTCGGGGACGCCCCAGTTCCCCCTGTCCCCGGAATGGAGAAGGGAGGAGCCCAAAGGAGGCCAAGGGGCCCAGCGGGGGCTCGAGCTGTGTGGGGAGGGAGGGGCAGCAGGCCCAGGAGGAGATGAGGCAGAAGCGGTTAGGTGGCAGAAGGAGCGAGAGGGAGGCAGGGAGGGAAGGAAGGAAGGAGGGAGGGAGGGAGAGAGGGAGGGAGGGAGGGAGGCAGAGACAGGCTCCAAGAAGGACCCAGCCTGTGAGGAAGAGCCTGGGAGATGCAAACAGGGACGGAGGGAGACAGAAAGCCACAGACACGGACAGAATTGCAGAGAGGAGGCCGGGAGGGAAGACAGGGGAGGGAAGAGAGACTCGGAGCCACAGGAGGCAGGCGGGAGGCGGGCAGGGGGATGGACCGGCCATCCAGCCGGCCAGCTCCAGGAACCCTGAGCAGCCGAGAGAAGAGGGGCTTGGGGAGGTGACAGGGGCGGACAGGCGGGCAGGCGGGCGGCAGCGTGGCCCCGGCCCTGCGCCCTGTCTGGGTACACACACACCCCGCGCGCACACACACACCCCGCCCCCAAGGCAGTAAGGCAGGGCTGGGAGGCCCCGTCATCCGGGCCACCCCCGACGGCTGCCAGCCTGCCCCAGCCTGTCACAGCCGCCGCCGCCGCCGCCACCACCACCACCACCACCACCACCGCCGCCGCCTCGGGTCCCCGGAGCCCCCGCTCCAGAGCCCGTGAGTCTGGGGGGGAAAGGAAGGCCCCGGCATCCAGGTGGTCCCAACATCCAGGTGGTCCCAGACAGACAGGCAGGGAGCGCCAGGCCTCCTGGACTCGGCACTGTTTATTCCTCTGCTCTGACCCAGGCTCGGGGGGGGGGGGGGGGGGGGCATCGGGAGGGGAAGGGGGAGAGAAGGGGGAGGAGGAGGAGGAGGAGGAGGAGGAGGAGGAGGGACTCTCTGTTTCGCTCTCTGCCTGTCCCGCCGGCCTCTGCCGCCGCCGCCAACCTCCGTGACTTCTGGCCTCCGTCCCAGCCTCTGCCCCCGAGTCCGGCCCTCCACCCCTGCCCCTGTCGGCCAGGGCAGCTGAGGACACGGGCTCTTCCTGGGGCCCGCCCCTCCCAGCTCCGTCCAGGGCCCTTCCAAGAGGCTGGGGTGCAGAGGCCTCAGCCTGTGTCTTCGAATGCTCCCAAGGGGGAACCTCGGGGGGGGGGGGGGCAGGGGGGGGCGGGTTCAGAGGCAAAGCCTCCCCGAGCTGCCGCCAGCAGCTTCTGTCTGAGATCCGGTCCCTCCGAGGCCACCTCCAGGGATTCATGCCAAGGCCCGGGTGCTGTGAGGACAGACCACGGGGACCCTGCTGTTTCTCCCCGGGGGGGCAGGCGAGAGGGACGGGGAGACGGGGACGGGGGGAACCAGCCCGCAGTGCCCCCATGGGCCCCCTCCTTGCTTCCAGACGCACCTGGGGCCTGCCGACCTCCCCCGCCCCGCGCCAGGCCATGACGGTTCTGCCATTACTCGTGCTTGCTCTGATGACAGGTACGGTGGGCGACGGGGAAGATCCAAGGGGTCCCCCCCATCACCCTCTCCGGTCTCCAGTGTCCCCCCAACCCTCTCCAATGAGACCTTGGCTGCAGCAGGTGTCACCCCTTTGAGGCGCCAGAATGGGGAGAGGTCCAGGAGGGCCCCAGGGCCCCAGGGCCAGAGAGGCGGGAGGCAAAGAGCTCAGGACAGTGGCAATTGGCCAGCCGCCACGTCCATCATCCAAGGCCCCGCCTGTCCATACAGTGCATCTCAGCGGGACACTAGGGAGGTGGGGTGGTGGGGGTGCAGGGGGGAAGCGGGGCCAGACACACACACACCCCTCCCTCTCTCTCTCTCTCTCCTGGGAGTCCTCTCATGCCTGAGCCCCCTCTTTTGCCCCCCCCACCCCCCTCCAGGGCATGTAGGGGGAGAGACGAGGATCATCAAGGGGTACGAGTGTCCTCCTCATTCCCAGCCCTGGCAGGTGGTTCTGTTCCAGAAGACCCGCCTGCTCTGCGGGGCGACCCTCGTCGCCCCCAAATGGCTCCTGACAGCGGCTCACTGCCTCAAGCCGTGGGTGCGGGGGCCGGGGCGGGGCCGGGCGGGGGCTGGGGCTGGAGGGGGGAGATGTGCTCGGGGGAGAGGGGCTTGGTGGCGGGGAGCATGTGCATGGGGTGAGAAAGGTGGGGGGGAGAGAGGCGGGGCTGAGCTGGCCTTGGTGATGGGGAGCCACGGTGGATTGAGGCGGGAGGGGGGGATGGACGGCGCTGGAACTGGGCTGGGGGTGGCCCTGGGTGCTGGGTGCTGGGGTGTCGTCTGGAAGGGGGCTCCGACGGGACCCCGGGGTGAGGTTGGACGTGGAGGTGTGGCCCTTCCTTCCCCTCAAGGTGCACTCATGTCCTCCCCCCATCCCCAACCCCCTGCCCCCCTCCTGCCTCCCCCCCCCCCACCTCTGACCACCCGCCCTCCCGCCGCAGCCAATACACCGTCCACCTGGGGATGCACAGCCGCCGGCGGCAGGATGTCTGGGAGCAGACCCGGCAGGCCAGCCAGTCCTTCCCGCACCCCGACTTCAACAACAGCGCCCCCAACAAGGACCACCGCAACGACATCATGCTGGTGAAGATGGAGTCCCCGGCCCTCATCACCTGGGCCGTGCGGCCCCTGCGGCTGTCCTCGCGCTGCGTGGCCCCCGGCACCCGCTGCCTCATCTCCGGCTGGGGCACCACGTCCAGCCCCCAGTGTAGGAGCCCCGGGGGTGGGGTGGGGGGTGAGGGGGAGGGGGTACGGTGGGGGGACAGGGGGGTCACCACTGAGGAGCTAGGGGAGACCGGAGGAGTCTTAGTGATCAAAGAGGGGGGTGCAGGCTACCTTTTGGGGTGGGGTTACCTTTTGGGGTGGGGTTTATGTGGTGGAGACGGAGGAGGGGGTCGGGGACGAGAGGCTGGAGTTATGGGTAGGAACAAAGAAGGGAGTTCGGTGGGAAATGGAGTGGGGGCCCCCATGAGCCCTAGGGATCCAAGAGGGGGCTACCTTTTTTAAAAAATATATATTTTACAGAGAGGAAGAGAGATAGAGAGCTAGAAACGTCGATGAGAGAGAAACATTGACCAGCTGCCTCTTGCACACCCCCTACCGGGGATGTGCCCGCAATCAAGGTACATGCCCTTGACCGGAATCGAACCCGGGACCTTCCAGTCCACAGACCGACGCTCTACCACTGAGCCAAACCAGTTTCGGCGAGGGGGCTACCTTTTGGTGTCCGTGGTGGGGTCAGGTGAAGGGAGGCGTGGGAAGCCAGGGCCAGGGGTGGGGGGTGAGGGGTGGGGTGGAGACAGGCGTTTGGGGGACGGAGGTGCAGTCCCAGGCCCACACGTGAGGTCTGTCCTAGGACCTCAGGCAAGCAGCCTCCCCTCTGTCAACCTCTGTTTTCTCTATAAAATGAGACACCGCCAAAAGCGGTCTAGCTCAGTGGACAGAGCGTCGGCCTGCGGACTGAAGGGTCCCGGGTTCGATCCCGGTCAAAGGCACGGGCCTTGGTTGGCAGGCACATGCCCAGTGGGGGGTGTGCAGGAGGCAGCTGATGGATGATTTTTCTCTCGTCGATGGTTCTAGCTCCCTATCCCTCTCCCTTTCTCTCTATAAAAAGTCAATGAAATATATTTTTAATAATAATAATAATAATAATAATAATAATAAAATGAGAAAGCACTCCCACCCGGGGAGGCCGGGTGTCCAGAGCAGCGAGGGCGTCCCTGCTGGCGGCCGGCGGGCACGGGGCCGGGCGCGGAGCCAGGCGGCTCCCGAGTCCCACACCCCTCCCTGCCTCTCCCACAGTGCACCTGCCCCACACCTTGCGATGTGCCAACATCACCATCATCAACCACAAGGAGTGTGAGGAGGCCTACCCGGGCAACATCACCGACACCATGGTGTGCGCCAGCGTGCGCGAGGAAGGCAAGGACTCCTGCCAGGTCAGAGGGCAGCGCCTGGGTCTCCGGGGCCGTGTCTGCATCGGCACCCGCCACCCCCACCTCTCCCTCCCCTAATGGCACACCCTGCACCTTCCCCTCTCCCAGTCCCATCCTAGCTTGACCCCCACCCTCTGTCCCCCTACCCACCCTCTCTGCTGCCCCAAATCCACCTCCAACTCCGACTCCCTATGCCCACCCCAACCATCCCGAAATCCATTTTATTTTTCTTTAAATATGCTTTTTAAAAATATATATTTTATTGATTTTTTTACGGAGAGGAAGGGAGAGAGATAGAAACACCGACCAGCTGCCTCCTGCACACCCCCGACTGGGGATGTGCCCGCAACCAAGGTCCGTGCCCCTGACCGGAATCGAACCTGGGACCCTTCAGTCCGCAGGCCAACGCTCTATTCGCTGAGCCAAACTGGTTTTGGTTCTTTAAATATGCTTTTATTGATTTCAGAGAGGAAAGGAGGGAGAAAAGAGAGAGAGAGGGGGAGAGGGGGAGAGGGGGAGAGGGGGAGAGAGAGAGAGAGAGAGAGAGAGAGAGAGAGAGAGAGAGAGAGAGAGAGAGAGAGAAATATCAGTGATGAGTGAGAACCATCGAGCCCACCACCTGGGCACGTGTCCTTGACCGGGAATCGAACCCTGACCTCCTGGTTCATGGATGGACGCTCCACCCCCTGAGCCATGCCAGTCGGGGCCCCCAACTCCATGTTCCACCCCAACCCCCATCTTTGTTCTTACCCATAACCCCAGCCTCATCCCCAACCCCCTCCTCCTCGGTGGGTCCCCACCCCGTCCCCCCCCCCACCTCTCCCCCACCCAGCGCCCAGCACCCTCCCCTCCACTCCCGCTGACGCTCTCCTCCCTCCCGGTCCCCAGGGTGACTCCGGGGGCCCCCTGGTCTGCAACGGGTCCCTCCAGGGCATCATCTCGTGGGGCCAGGACCCGTGCGCCGTCAGCAGGAAGCCGGGCGTCTACACCAAGGTCTGCAAGTACATGGACTGGATCCACGAGACGATGGAGAACAACTAGCCGGCGCCCGCGTGCGTGCCTGCGTGCGTCCGTCCGTGCGTGCGTGCGTGCGTGGTGACGTGAGTCCGTGCGTGGTGACGTGCCGCCCGCTCCCCCTGCTCCCCGGAAGCCTGGCCCGGGCCCCGCCCTCGTCCTCCGGGCTTCCGGGGCCGGATCGATGCCCACGTGCAACGAGCAACTCGTCCGACCGAACGAGGCCGGAAATCATTCGCGTGGGACTCTGGGGGTGAGGACTGGGTAGCTGTTTGGTTCGCGGTTGTTATGTATCCCCCACCCCCACCCCGCCCCCGCCCCAAAGACCGTTCCTGGCACAGGATTTCAATAAATATTTAGGACATGGATGGCTCTCCTGAGTGCTTAACTGGGCGCCAGACCCCGGCCCGAGGGCTTTTACATGTACCAACGAGCGTACCCTGCACCAACGCCTAAGGGGGTCGAGCTATTATTATTATTTTTTTAAAATATATTTTATTGATATTTTACAGAGAGGAAGGGAGAGAGATAGAGAGCTAGAAACGTCAATGAGAGAGAGTCATTGATCAGCTGCCTCTTGCACACCCCCTACCAGGGATGTGCCCGCAACCAATGTAAATGCCCTTGACCGGAATCGAACCCGGGACCTTTCAGTCCGCAGGCCGACGCTCTACCACTGAGCCAAACCAGTTTCGGCTATTATTATTATTTATTATTATTATTAGTAGTAGTAATAGTAGTATTACTAGAGGTCTGGTGCACAAAATTCGTGCATGGGAGGGGGATCCCTCAGCCCAGCTTTCACCCTCTCGCAATCGGACATCCTTCTTGCAATCCGGGACTGCAGGCTCCTAACTGCTTGCCTGCCAGCCTGTCTGATCACCCCTAACACTTGCCTGCTTGCCTGATCACCCCTAACTGCTCTGCCTGCCTGCCTGATCACCCCTAACCAATCATCTTCCTGCCTGATCACTCTAACTGCTCTGCTTGCATGCCTGATCACCCCTAACCACTCACCTGCCTGCCTGATCACCCCTAACTGTTCTGTCTGCCTGCCTAATCACCCCTAACCACTCACTGCCTGCCTGCCTGATCACCCCTAACCACTCACCTGCCTGCCTGATCACCCCTAACTGTTCTATCTGCCTGCCTGATCACCCTAACTGCTCTGCTTGCCTGTCTGGTCATCCCTAACTGCTCTGCCTGCCTGCCTGATCACCCCTAACTGCTCTGCCTGCCTGCCTGATCACCCCTAACCACTCACCTGCCTGATCACCCCTAACCGCCTCTGCCTTGGCCCCCGCTGCCGTGACTTAGCCTGAAAGGACATTCGGAAGGATGTCTGGAAGGCCCTTTGGCCGTCAGCTCTAATTGGCAAATCACACTTTTATCATTATAGAGTATTACACGTATTTTGCAGATGAGGAGGCTGAGGCACAGTGAAATGGAGTCGCTGGCTCCTGGTCACACAGCCAGTGAGTAGAAAAGCCAGGAGTCTGAGACAGGGGTGATTTCCCCACGGAGCCCTACTGCCTCAGTTTCCTTAGCCGCATACGCCTCGGACCCCAGCACGGGAGGTGGGTCTGCGAGCCCATGGTGAACACTGAGCAAACGGGAGCGCTCCTTGCTTTGTTTCCAACCTCCGTGAGAGGTCGCAGGCCAATCCGTTAGCCCCGGGGTCGGCAAACCGTGGCCCTCGAGCCACAGGCGGCTCTTTGGCCCCTTAAGGGTGACTCTTCCACAAAACACCACTGCCTGGGCGACTCTGTGTTGAAGAAACAGTGTTAGGAGAAGTTTACGTTTAAAAAAAAATTGGCTCTCCAAAGAAATTTCCGTCGTGGCACTGTGGATATTTGGCTCTGTTGACTCACAAGTTTGCCAACCACGGCGTTGGCCACTAACCACATGCGGCTTTTAAAAAAATACATTTTCGTGGATTTTTAGAGTTGGAAAGGGAGGTTAGCTGGAAACATCTGAGAGAGAGAGAGAGAGAGAGAGAGAGAGAGAGAGAGAGAGATCGGCTGCCCCCTGCACAGCCCCAGCTGGGGATGGAGCCTGCAGCCGGGGCATGTGTCCTGACCGGGAATCGAACCAGCGGCCTCTTGGTGCATGGGCCGGTGACGCTCCACCACTGAGCCACACCGGCCGGGTGTGACTCTACATGAGAATCCCACGAGACCAGCAATGCCATTCTTCCGTCCCAGGGGACACACCGCGTGGGTGACTGACCAGTGGCCGCCTGGGTGGGCAACACCCACGGAGCACCCCGTGGCCGCAGGAAGTGCGCCTGGACGAGGCTGAGCCACGTGGAAGGAACTCGCTTCTCTGGAGCTGGAGGGGCTGCGGGGCCAGCAGCCCCGCACCACCGGGCTCTCTTTCCCAGGGCTCTGCTCTCCGGGCAGGGGAGGGAGGCGGCCGGCCGGAGGAGGAAGCGCCGGGAGCCGGAACGGGGGCCTCCGGTTGTTAGGCGGGCTCGCTGCGTGACCGCCCCTGAGTCACGGCCCTCTCTGACCCTCCCATCCCTCACCCCGAAAGGAGGAAGCTGGCTTCAGGGCTGTGGACATCCCTGGCAGCCTCTGGGGGTGACTCACGGAGGGCAGGGAGGGCGCGAAGGGACCACACAGGGGGATGGCACGGAGTGCCCGCCCGCCTGCCTCCCTCCCTCCCTTCCTCCAGCACAGGGGCTGGGGCACTGAGACACACACCAAGTCCACCCCTCTGGCCGCGGGGCAGGGGGTGGGGGGAATCGGGGTGTTGGGGGGGCGTGGACTCCAGCACCGAGCACCCCTCTGGGCCTTGTCTCCACCTCCTCGCCCTGGGTCTCCCCATTTCCCTTTTCCTGTTTTTTTTTCTTCCTTTTTTAAAAAAATATATTTTATTTTATTTTATTTTTTTTTACAGAGAGGAAGAGAGAGGGATAGAGAGTTAGAAACATCGATGAGAGAGAATCATCCATCAGCCACCTCCTGCACACCCCCCACTGGGGATGTGCCCGCAACCAAGGTACATGCCCCTGACCGGAATCGAACCCGGGACCTTTCAGTCCGCAGGCGGACGCTCTAGCCACTGAGCCACACCGGTGTCGGCCCCTTCTCATGCTTTGTTCCTTCCTGGGTGTCTGTCTCCGTGGCTCCCACTCTGTTCCTTCAAATCCTCTCTTATCTCTGCCTCCCCCTCTCCCGGGCCACCTGCCGGCGCCTCTGACGTGCTCACCCAGGTATGCGGCTCCCTGTTTATTTTATTTTATTTTATTTTTTCTCCCCCAGGTCTGCGCGTCTCCCTGTGTGTGTGCATTGTCCCCCGCATCTGCGTCTCTCCCTGTGTGTTTTCTTCTCTCCTGCTCTCTGCCCCTCGTCTCGAACCCGCGCTCCCGGGGGGCACCCTCTCTCCACCACCTGGGCAGACTCCTGGGGGGACAAAGGAGACGGGAGGGACATCCCCAAGGAAGCCAGGCCCCCCCCCAAACAAAGGGGGTGTCTGGGGCGGTGGGAGAAGCCTGTGTTCCCGGCCCCTCCCCGAGCAGGAATCCGAGGCCCAGGTGGAACGCCAGCCGCACCCATGGGATAATTAGGGAGAGGGAAAGGGAGGGGGCGAGGCCCCGGGGCAGGGTGGGGAAGGAAGTTTCCGGGCTCTCGGAGGTTAAAAGGGAAGGCCTGGCCAGGGGTCCCGGGCAGAGGATCCTGTGGCCCGAAGGACAGACCAGCAGAGACAGTTCTGGGTCATCACCACCTCCTCCTCCTCCTCCAGGACAACCAGGTGAGCTCAGGTGCACCCCACTCTGGTTGGGGACCCCGAACCCCGGGCTGGAGCCCTGCTGCAGCCTGGCTTCCCTCCAGACCCCCCAGCCTTGCAGGGACGGGGGACGCAGGGCAGCCCGCCAGGAGGGCGCACCCCGCGGGCGCAGGAGGAGGGCGCAGGCGGGGCACCATTAAGATAATTGCGCCCATGACCGCTGTCCGGGGCCAAAAGGCCCCTCCGCCCGCCCCTGGGGTTATGGGGGGCAGGCTGGGGTTATGGGGGGACAGGCTGGGGTTATGGGGAGCAGGCTGGGGTTATGGGGGGGCAGGCTGGGGTAATGGGGGGCAGGCTGGGGTGATGGGGGCAGGCTGGGGTTTGGGGGGGCAGGCTGGGGGGATGGGGGCAGGCTGGGGTTATGGGGGGCAGGCTGGGGTTATGGGGGGCAGGCTAGGGTTTGGGGGGCAGGCTGGGGGGATGGGGGGCAGGCTGGGGTTTAGGGGGCAGGCTGGGGTTATGGGGGGGCAGGCTGGGGTAATGGGGGGCAGGCTGGGGTGATGGGGGCAGGCTGGGGTTTGGGGGGGCAGGCTGGGGGGATGGGGGCAGGCTGGGGTTATGGGGGGCAGGCTAGGGTTTGGGGGGCAGGCTGGGGTGATGGGGGGCAGGCTGGGGTGATGGGGAGCAGGCTGGGGTTATGGGGGGGCAGGCTGGGGTTTAGGGGGCAGGCTGGGGGGATGGGGGGCAGGCTGGGGTTTAGGGGGCAGGCTGGGGGGATGGGGGGCAGGCTGGGGTTTAGGGGGCAGGCTGGGGGGATGGGGGACAGGCTGGCGGGCGGGATGAGGGTCTCTGTGAGGGCTCCTGTTTTTAACCAGCCTCCTCCCCAACCCCCCCACCCCCAGCCCGGGTCCCGGCCATGAGACCCCAGCAGCACCTGCACCGGCACCGGCACCGGCACCTCCCGGCCGCCCCGGGCGCCCCGGCCCAGCGGCTGCTGCCGCCGCTGCTGCTGCCGCTGCTGATGGCGCAACTGTGGGGTGAGGCGGGGGTCAGGGGGCGCCGGGACGGGGCGGCGGGGGAGGGAGCTCTCACCAGCCTCCCCCGCATCCCCTCCCGCCCGGGCCCGGGACCCCGCGCGCAGCCAGCGGTCCCGAGCAGACCCCACCCCCAGCCCCCCATCCTGCACCCCATCCTGCACCCCATCCTCACCTCCAGATCTAGCTCTCCCCGGGATGCCCCGCCCGGCCCGCAGGCCGCCCGCATGCACCCCCCACACCCCTTTCCTTCCCGCGCCCTCTCCTCCCCGCCCCCCAAAAAACTCCGCCGGGCGCGCTCCTCCCATCACCTCCATCCCCCCACCCCGCCTCCGTCCGCTCCCGGTCCCTCCTCCCTCCGCCCCGCTGGGTCCCCAGTCCGGCCTTGGCGCCCCTGCCCCTGCCCATTGCGCTACCCCCACCCCGCCCCCCTGCGCCCCAGTGCGCCCCGGGTCCGAGCCCCGCCCGCCCCCCTGCGCCCCTGCCCCTCCAGACCCGTCCGCTCCAGCTGGGTCCCCCGCCTCCCCACCCCGCCCGCTCCCCGCCTTCTCCCCCTTTCCACGCCCCTTTCCTTCGCGCCACTTCCATTAGGGCTCCCTCGTGCCCCCTCCCCGCAACCCCCAAACCCCCACTTTCCACTTGCTCCCCGGTTCTGCCTGCGCCCCCTCCAGCCCCGCCCCTGCTCCGTCCCTTTGGGTGGGACCCCAAACCCAGCCCTGATCACCTGATCGCCCCCCCCCCGTCCTCTCCCCCCAGCTGCAGAGGCGCTGCCCCCCCAGAACGCCTCGGCCCTGGCGCTGGGCCTCCAGGCCTCGGGCGCCCCGTGCGCGCGCGGCTCGCAGCCCTGGCAGGTGTCCCTGTTCCGCGGCCTGTCCTTCCACTGCGCGGGGGTGCTGGTGGACCAGAGCTGGGTGCTCACCGCCGCGCACTGCCGCAGCGACAGGTAGGCGGCCAGCTCCCCCGGAGGGCGCGGGGGGCGGGGGAGGTGGGGGTGCGGGGGTGGAGGGGAGCCCGGGGGAGGGCGCGGGGGTCCCCGGTCTGTTGGAGGGGCTGGCGCTGTCCGGGCTGCGCGCGGGGTCAGTCCGGGCGGGGCTGCGCGGTGGCCGCCAGGGGGCAGTGTGGTCCTCAGCATTCCCCGGCCCATCCGTCCCCTCCGGGCACCTGAGTCCTCCCCCCATGGGTTCCATTCAGGTGTAAGGGACCCAGGGTCCAGGAATTTCGCACTAAAAGAAATTGTTCATTTCATGAGCCCCGGTGGAGGGAGGCAGAAAGGTGGGGCCCCCCAGCAGAGGTCAGGGGCACCCCCATGTCCCCAGTTCTCCTCTCTTTCGCTCACTCCTCCTCCCTCGGACCCAGGAGCCCAGCCCCTCCTCCCTCAGACCCAGGGGTCCAGGCCCCCAGCCCTCCTCCCTCAGACCCAGGGGTCCAGGCCCCCAGCCCCTCCTCCCTCAGACCCAGGGGTCCAGCCCTCCTCCCTCAGACCCAGGCCCCCAGCCCTCCTCCCTCAGACCCAGGAGTCCAGGCCCCCAGCCCTCCTCCCTCAGACCCAGGCCCCCAGCCCTCCTCCCTCAGACCCAGGCCCCCAGCCCTCCTCCCTCAGACCCAGGGGTCCAGGCCCCCAGCCCCTCCTCCCTCAGACCCAGGGGTCCAGGCCCCCAGCCCCTCCTCCCTCAGACCCAGGGGTCCAGCCCCTCCTCCCTCAGACCCAGGAGTCCAGGCCCCCAGCCCTCCTCCCTCAGACCCAGGGGTCCAGGCCCCCAACCCCTCCTCCCTCAGACCCAGGGGTCCAGGCCCCCTTCTAGGATCAGGAGTCTGCCCCCACCCCACCACCCGTGCCACCGTCCCAGGGACTCAGAGTCCTGTGTCCGTCTCTCAGAGGCTCTGCCTCGTGTGGCCCTCCCTCCGCAGGCCGCTGTGGGCGCGCGTCGGGGACGACCACCTGCTGCTCCTGCAGGGCGAGCAGCTCCGCAGGACCACGCGTGCCATCGTGCACCCCAGGTACCAGCACGGCTCCGGCCCCATCCTGCCCCGGCGCACCGATGACCACGACCTCATGCTGCTGAAGCTGGCCCGGCCCGCCGTGCTGGGCTCTCGGATCCAGACCCTGCGCCTGCCCTACAGCTGCGCCCAGCCTGGCGACCAGTGCCAGGTGGCTGGCTGGGGCACCACGGCCCACCGGAGAGGCAAGAGCCGGGCCTGTATCTAGGGCAAGAGGGGCTGGGGGGGGAGGGGGCCTGGACTCCTGGGTCTGAGGGAGGAGGGGCTGGGGGCCTGTACTCCTGGGTCTGAGGGAGGAGGGGCTGGGGGCCTGGACCCCTGGGTCTGAGGGAGGAGGGCTGGGGGCCTGGACTCCTGGGTCTGAGGGAGGAGGGCTGGGGGCCTGGGTCTGAGGGAGGAGGGACTGGGGGCCTGGGTCTGAGGGAGGAGGGGCTGGACCCCTGGGTCTGAGGGAGGAGGAGCTGGGGGCCTGGACCCCTGGGTCTGAGGGAGGAGGGCTGGGGGCCTGGACCTCTGGGTCTGGGGGAGGAGGGTCTGGTGGCGGCACCCCTGGGTCTGGGGGAGGAGGGCGGGGCCAGGGAGGGGACAGTCTGGGGTGGACTCCGCCCCCGGAGCACTGGGGTGGACCCCTGAGAACCGGTGTCTCTCCCATCAGTGAAATACAACAAGGGCCTGAGCTGCTCGGGGGTCACCATCCTGAGCCCCCGGGAGTGTGAGGTCTTCTACCCGGGCGTGGTCACCGGCAACATGATGTGCGCAGGGCTGGACCAGGGCCAGGACCCCTGCCAGGTAGGGCTGCTTGGGGGGGGGGGGCTCTGACGGGGGAGTGAGCAGAGGGAGGGGATGGGGGGCAGAGGGTCCGCCCTCGTCCCCATCCCCCAGTCCCCTAACCCCCCACCCATCATCCCCGTGCCCCTCGCGCCCCCGCCCCCACCCCCACTTCATCCCTGCCAACAAGACTTGGACCTATATGCAAATGTTATGGCCAGCCGGGCTGTCCCGGGTCCCTTGGTGGTGGGTGAGGGAGGCGGGAGAGAGCACGGCAGGGAAATTTTCCAGATTTTGTGGGTGCAAAGCAACATGGGGGGGGGGGATCCACCCTTCTCCAGGGGTGGGTGCAGGATGGCTCACCTCTCCCACTCACAGTGAAGGGTACGGGGGTGGCAGGGCTGCCCCCCCCCCCAGGATCACGAGGTCAGGTGCCAGCCCTTGTACCGCCCAGGGGTTGGGACAATTTGCATATTAGCCTTTTATTGTATAGGACATACACTGAGTGGCCAGATTAATATGCGTTCAGAGATCATCATCATCTGGCCACTCAGCGAATATATTGATTTCAGAGAGGAAGGGAAAGGGAGAGAGAGATGGAAACATCAATGACGAGAAGGATGCATTGACTGGCCGCCTCCTGCACGCCCCCCTCCTGAGGATCAGGCCCGCAAACCCGGGCACTTGCCCTTGGCTGGAATTGAACCCGGGACCTTTCCGTCCGCAGACCCACGCTCTAGCCATGGAGCCACACCAGCTAGGGCCCCACCCGACTTCACACCCAATGCCAGCCCCACTCCACCCTCCTCTCCACCCCAGCCTCCCTCACACCGGTGTATGTATCCGACCTTTCCTCTCCTCCCCCCCAGAGTGACTCCGGGGGTCCCCTGGTCTGCGACGAGACCCTGCAGGGCGTCCTGTCCTGGGGCGTGTACCCCTGCGGCTCAGCCCAGCACCCGGCCGTCTACACGCAGATCTGCAGATACACCTCCTGGATCGAGAAGACCATCCGCTCCAACTGACCCGGCTGCTCCTTCCCCAGCTCCCACCCTTCCCGTACAGACGACGCTGGGCGGTCCCCCGGCCCCATCCAAAGCTCTGACCCCCATCCTTACCGGCCAGCACCTCTCCTCTTCCCTCCTCCTCCCCGCTGGAGTGCAGGAGGCCGGAGCCCGAGAGAGAGAGAGAGAGAGAGAGAGAGAGAGAGAGAGAGAGGCCAGGAAGCCAGCCCCGGAGACAAGTTCTCTGCTTCTCTGCTGCGTGACCCTGTGGGCAAGCCCGAGACCTCCCTCCCTGGGCTCCCGTGTCCGCCTGGGAAAGGAAGACAAAGAAGTGACTACCTCTTAGACGCGTTGGGAGGAGGCCCGTGACGGAGCGTGTGTACATGTGTGTGTAGATCATGATGGTCGTTCTCAGTAAAAGCATGACGCGGCATGTGGAGGCGGTATGATCCGTGAACAATTCCTGGTGACAGCGTGTGTGTGGACTCTGGGTCTTGGAGGGAAAAGCACAGGGCTAGTCCCCAATCCAACCTCCCCCCCTCCCCCCAACACACACCCCAGGGGTCCCCATTCCTCAGGGCTGATGGGAACGTCACACGGCCCACCCCCCTCAGAAGTTCTGTGAAGCACCCCCCACTCCCCCCACCCCCCCAGCCATTTCCTTCCCCCCTCCCATTGTGTCCCACACCTGGGCCCACCCAACACCAGTTGGTCCTGGGCAGCAGGAGCTGGCCTGGCTTTTTTCTTTTTTTTAATTTATTGATTTTTACGGAGAGGGAAAGGAGGGAGAGAGAGTTAGCAACATCGACAAGAGAAACATGGACCAGCTGCCTCCTGCACACCCCCTACTGAGGGGATGTGCCTGCAACCAAGGCACATGCCCTTGGCCGGAATCGAACCTGGGACCTTTCGGTCCGCAGGCCGACGACGCTCTATCCACTGAGCCACACCGGTCAGGGCTTAATGTCTTTAACTGATGAAGGGGTTACATATGTGTCCTTCTCCCCCTAATTGGCCCCCCCATCCCCACCCCCCAAGGGGAAATGATTTCCTGTTTGTTCCATCCAATGGCATCCATCCCTTCCCCAACCAAGAGCTGCAATCCCGCCAAAACCGGTTTGGCTCAGTGGATAGAGCATCGGCCTGGGGACCGAAAGGTCCCGGGTTCGATTCCAGTCAAGGGCATGTACCTTGGTTGCGGGCACATCCCCGGTGGGGGGAGTGCAAGAGGCAGCTGATTGATGATTCTCTCTCATCGATGTTTCTATCCCTCTCTCTTCCTCTCTGTAAAAAAAATCAATAAAAAAATATATTTTTTTTAAAAAGAGCTGCAATCCCAGCTCACCACCCCCCGTCCAATGCCCATAACCCAAGTCCAAGGCCAGCCTTCCCAGCCCCGCCCCAAAACGCCTTTGAGATTTGTGCTCTGAACGTGTGTGCAGAAGGGTTCCGTTCCTCCCCCTGAAGCTGTCTCTTGTGTAAATATTCCTATACCTAGGGGAGGGGGGAGGAGGGCGGAGATAGTACACAGAATGTGGGCAAAGCTAATATAGGGTCTTGCATCTCCATTTAGCCTGGTGTTAGGAGGGGTAACATCAGCTGACCCCACGCACAACATGAATGTCCCATCCAGCACAGGGGGGGTCCTTGTGTCCCCACGCAAACTCTGATTGGTGGAGCGTTCATTGGGTGGCGGGCCGGGAGCTGGGCTGGGAACATGGCGGTGACCACACGGTCTCTGGCCCCACCGACAACTCGGGTGCACAGCGCCTTGCGCGGACTCCTCCCCCGCTCCCATGAGCACACCCCCAGGAAACGATCACGAAGCATCCGCTGCGTTCGTCCTGGGAGGATCAGAAGCAATGTGGGCGGGGACTCGAAAACTCGAATCATTTTTCTTTTTTAAAAAAATATTTTTTTTTTATTGATTTCAGAGCAGAAAGGAGAGGGGGAGAGAGAGAGGAACAGCAACGATGGGAGAGGATCCTTGAGCCGCTGCCTCCTACTGGGATCAAGCCCGCAACCCGGGCACGTGCCCTTGATTGGAACTGAACCTGGGACCCTTTGGTCTGCAGGTCGACGCTCTCCCCCGAGCCAAACCTAGGGCTTTAATTATTTTTCAGAAAGTATTTTTTATTGGTTATTAGATAGAGTGGAAGGGGGAGGGAGGGAGGGAGAGAGGAACATCTAGCTATGTGAGAGAGAAGCATTGGTCTGCAGCCTCCCGCACGCCCCCCGCCCTCCCGGGGATGGAGCCTGAAACCCGGGTATGTGTGCCCTGAGCGGGGACTTGAACGGGCCACCTTCCAGGGCACGGACAGTGCCCAGCCCGTCACGGAGCCGCAGCAGCCAGCGCCCGATTCGTTTGTAAAGGCGACTCCCCAGTCTCTTGAGTCACACCCCGAGTATCTGCTGAACCCTGTGCTGTGTCAGGTCCGAGAGAGGTGAATCAGACCGGGGCCCTACACCCCAGGAGGGAGACAGGCCAGCCTTACGTGCCTGACATTCAAGTCTCCTCCCCAAGGTCACCTCAAGGTGGCCGTGCAGGATGGCCTTGGCCGAGGAGTTCCCCCATCCCCCCCCCCCCTCACCATCCACTGTCCGTGTCTCTCACAGCCCTCCTTATCAGCAGAAACGATCTCATTTATGTGTTTCCTTCCTAATGACGTGTCCCCTCCACCCCCATTCCCAGTCCGTAAGGGCAGGAGTCTGATATACTTACTGTGATTTGTTTGTTTGGGTTTTATTTTTTTTTTAATTGTATTTTATTGATTTTTTTTACAGAGAGGAAGGAAGAGGGAGAGAGAATCAGAAACATCGATGACAGAGAAACATGGATCAGCTGCCTCCTGCACGCCCCCCACTGGGGATGTGCCCACAACCAAAGTAGATGTTCTTGACTGGAATCGAACCTGGGACCCTTCAGTCCACAGGCCGACGTTCTATCCACTCAGCCAAACCGGTCAGGGCTGCTTTTGTTTTTTTAAAATATCTTTATTGATTTCAAAGAAGAAAGAAGAGGGAGAGAGACAGAAACATCCATGATGTGCTGAAACCGGTTTGGCTCAGTGGTAGAGCGTCGGTCTGTGGACTGGAAGGTCCCGGGTTCGATTCCGGTCAAGGGCATGGATCTTGGCTGCGGGCACATCCCCGGTAGGGGGTGTGCAAGAGGCAGCTGGTCGATGTTTCTCTCTCATTGACGTTTCTAGCTCTCTATCTCTCTCCCTTCCTCTCTGTAAAATATCAATAAAAATATTTTTAAAAAGAAAAAAAGAAACATCCATGATGAGAGAGAATCATTGATCGGCTGCCTCCTGCACGTCCCTCCCCTACCCCTCCTTTTGGGGATTAAGCCCGAAACCCAGGCATGTGCCCTTGACCAGAATCGAACCCAGGACCCTTCAGTCCGCAGGCCAATGCTCTATCCACTGAGCCAAACCGGCTAGAGCTTCACTGTGGTTTTCCTAAGCTCCTGGTACAGTGCCTGGCACACAGAAGCCACTCAGTACACTGTTGAATGGGGGAAAAAAATAATAATAACGCCAATCGATCAAGACTGTAACAGAAAGAGGGGCAGGGGGCCCCGAGGAGGAGGCTAGGTCTCTTCTCGAAGGAGTCAGGGAAGTCTTCTCAGAGGAGGAGGCATTGCCCGGGGCTTTAAGGGATACGGAGGAGTCTACCCGTGGCAGGGGACATGCATTTGGACCCCTTAACTACGTCGAGCAAATTACTTGAAATCTCTCTACCTCAGTTTCCACGCGCTTCCTGAGAAGTTGAGATGCAGTGTTCACCTAACGGCCAGGCGCAGAGCGAACAGCCCGTGAAGGCAGCTGTCAAGACATTCTCAAAGCAGTTCGTCTGACCCTTAGCGCATAGTAGGTATTCAGGCACATAGTGGGTATTCAGTCCTTGGTCTCCCCCTCGTCTGAGGAGGGAGTTAAGACTGCTGCAGTCCCGGGGGCATGGCAGGGCTCTGTAGGAGACAGACAGACATAGGCGGGTAATGCAATGTGCCCGCCACCGTCCTCACACGTGTGAGTCAATCCCCCCGGGACCTCAGCCGAGAGAGGTCCAGGGACCCGCTCAAGTTCCCACACCTCATGACTGCCAGCACCGAGATTCGGATCCGGGCGGTCCAGATCCAGAATTCATGCTCCAGACAGTGACGTCCTTGGGTGAGAGGATGCATTCAAAGGGGCCCAGGCCCCACTTGCCAATCGGGCTCGTGGCCAGGGGGAGAGGTGGTGTGAGTGCTCAGGGGGAGGAAAAGATGGACAATGCCTGGAGAAATCACAGAAGACTTCCTGTGGGAGGGGGCATTTAGGTTGGGTCTTGAAGGATGAGTTTGAGTTTCCCCAGGAAAAGAAGGATCTTAAGAAACGCTGCTGTTGCCAAAACCGGTGTGGCTCAGTGGATAGAGCGCCGGACTGCGGACTGAAAGGTCCCAGGTTCAATTCCGGTCAAGGGCATCTATCTTGGTTGCGAGCACAACCCCAGTGGGGGGGGGGGTGTGTGCAAGAGGCAGCTGGTCGATGATTCTCTCTCATTGATAATTCTAGCTCTCTATCCCTCTCTCTTCCTCTCTGTAAAAAAATTAATCCAATATATTTTTTAAGAGAAAGAAAGAAAAAGAAATGCTGCTGTAAAACAAGAAGGAATCCTTACCATTGGCAGCAGCGTGGATGGAACTGGGGAGCATCATGCTAAGTGTAATAAGCCAGTCAGAGATAAATAGCACATGATCTCACTCATTTGTGGGATATAATGAAATATAAACGGTGAATAAAAACTAAATACAGTAGGGGCTAAGAAGCATCAAACAGACTATCAAACTACAGCGGGTAGGCAGGGGAGGGTTGGGGGGAAGGGGCAAGAGATCACCTGAAGGACGTGTATGCATGCACATAAGCACAACCAATAGACACAAGAAATGGAGGGAAGGGGAAGGAGGAAGGGCAAGTGCAGGGAGGGGGTAAGGGAGGCTGGGAGGTGGTCAATGGGGAAAAGGAAAAGGAGATATATGTACTACTAATTGTACTACTTTACTATCTAATAGAAGAGTGATATGCAAATTGCCATCACTCCAACACACAAGATGGCTGCCCCCAGGTGGTTAAAGATGGCTGCCCCCATGTGGACACAAGATGGCCACCACAAGATGGCTGGCAAGAGGAGAGGGCAGTTGGAAGGGACCAGGCCTGTAAGGGAGGGCAGTTGGGGGCAACCAGGCCTGCAGGGGAGGGCAGTGAGGGGAAATCCAACCGGCAGGGGAGCAATTAGGTGTCAATCAGGCTGGCAGGGGAGTGGTTAAGGGGTGATCAGGCTGCCAGGCAGAAGCGGTTAGGGGCAATCAGGAAGGCAGGCAGGCAGGCAAGTGGTTGGGAGCCAGTAGTCCTGGGTTATGAGAGGGATGTCCAACTACCTATATAGGCCTGATCCTGGGCCTAAATGGGCAGTCAGACATCCCACAAGGGGTCCCAGATTGGAGAGGGTGCAGGCTGGGCTGAGGGACACCATACACACACACACATACACACACACACACACACACACACACACTCACACACACACCCTGTGCACAAATTTTGTGCACTGGGCCTCTAATAGAATAAAATGAAGCATTCACCCACTCCATTAACATACCCTGAAACCTCCCAGGAGCTGAGCCCGCACTGGGTGATTCTGGGGAAACAGAGATGAGTCAGACCCGGGCTCGGCCCAGCCTGGGCCGCCCATCAGACGAGAAGGTGTGGGGGAGACGCAGCAAGAATGGGGTGATGGGAAGGACAATGGAGGGGAGGAGGTGGATGAGAAAAACAACAACAACAAGAGAACGCTCTCCGAATATAGCCAGGACCCGGGGACAATCAGAGGAAGAGAGAGTGCTGGCTCCAGGCAGGGGGCCCCCCGGGGGCCTGGTGGTGTGAGGGTGTGAGGGAGGGAGGAGGTTTTGGCAAGCGTGTGACCACCCAGTTGGGACCGTGTTTCTCAGACATCTTTGTGGTCTCTGTCTCTTTTAGTCTGAGTCAGAATCAGTCTCTCTCTCTCTCTCTCTCTCTCTCTCTCTCTCTCTCTCTCTCTCCTCTGGATCTTTCTGTGTCTCTGTCTCCCTCTCCCTATGATTTCTTTCTCTGTCCCCATCTCCACCACATCCCGTCTGAGTCCTGGTTCTTCTCCCACCTGCAGCCTGGTTTCTGGGCAGCGCTCCTGGTCATGGGTCCTTCCGGACACTTAGGGACCTTCCTCCTTCCCCCCTCCCCCTCCAGGCCACTGACCATCCTGCATATGCAGATCCCGCACCTGGAGGTCATGGGGAGCGAGGGCTCCCCCTCTTTGGAGGTGCCCGGGAGGATTCTACCGTGTTTCCCCGAAAATAAGACATCCTCCGAAAATAAGACCTACTGACAGGTTTCCTTCTGTGAAATATGAGGCATCCTCCCCTCCCTGAAAATAAGGCCCCCAGGCTCTGTCTCAGAATGAAAATTAATTTACCATAAACCGGTCGCCAGAGCTGCTCCGAATGGCGTCTAGCAACCAGTGGTGACATTACGCGGAGTCCTGACGTCACTGCTGTGTGGATGGAGAGAGATCAGCATGGAAACTTTGTGAAACCTAAACTGCAAGACGTTGTGACTTGGGTGAAGAATTCATGGGAGAAAATCACTGACAGTTGCATTGCAAATGCACTGCGAGCAGGCTGCTTGGACAAGAAGTGCTCATGGAAAGACAGTGCTATTGCTAACCAGGAGATACTTGATCCACTGATTCTGAAAGAAGCAGAGTCACAAGAAACTCACCAGGAAACTCAGGAATGGGGTTGTTAGGGTGATGTTCCAGAAGATGATGGCATGATTGTCATTGAATAAATGAGTAAATTCTTGGTACTGTAGGATTCACAGTGTGTCTGGTTTGTGTTGACAACTACCCTACTACCGTACCGTAGACAGGTAATACATTTCCTTTATTTTCATTTAACAATAAATGTGTACCATATTCTTCTTCGTGGAAAAATAAGACATTCCCCTGAAAATAAGACCTAGCGCATCTTTGGGAGCAAAACTTAATATAAGACACTGTCTTATTTTCGGGGAAACAGGGTATGTCCTCGACCCCCACCCCCCCATGTAGTCAAACCCGGACCCAGCAGGCAGGCAGTCGGCTCTTCCTAACAGGGGATCCCCCTGCCCGGCCTCCTTCTCCAGGCATCCAGTCCAGGCCCCAGGGCTTCCTCCTCCCCCAGCCACATTTCCCAACCCCAATTAATCACGGGGTGGCCCCAATCACCGTCTAGGAAGGCAATGGTGCTGCTTACCACAAAGAAGCAGGGACAGCAGAGCCGGACGCCAGGACCCAGAGGTCATGAAGCTGGGATTGGTCGGCGCCCTGCTTTCCCTCCTGGCAGGTGAGCCTCCTGCTGTCCACCCCGCCGCCCGCCCCGCTGACCCTCCAGGGCCCCGGCAGCCCCCCTACACCCCCAGCCTCCTGTGCCTGCCCTCCAGGCATCTCTGCTGCTTCTCTCCCCAGCCCTTCCACCATGCTCTTCACTCACCCCCTCTGCCTCTCCTCCTCCCTCGCTCCCCCCTCCCCTGCCCGCAGGGACCAGCCGGGCGGACACCAGAGCCATTGGGGCTCAGGAGTGCCACCCCAACTCGCAGCCCTGGCAGGCAGGCCTCTTCTATGTCACGCAAAATCCCTACCGCTTGCTGTGCGGGGCGACCCTCATCAGCGACCGCTGGCTGCTGACCGCTGCCCACTGCCGGAGGCCGTGAGTGACCGCCGCGCTGGGGAGGGCGCCGGGGATCAGAGGAGGTGGGGAGGGGGGGGCGGGCAAGGGCCTGTGGTCGGGGAAGGGAGGGAGTGGTGGGCAAGAAGGGCGGAGCGTCTGTTTCTGCTCCTACCCGTGTCTCCCCGAAAATAAGACCTCCTCCGAACATAAGACCCACTTCATGGGAACAGAACGCACCCCCTGACAATGAGACACCAGCGCATCTTTGGGAGCAAAAATTAATATAAGACGCTGTCTTATTTTCGGGGGAAACAGGGTAGAGGTTGAGCTCGGAACTACCTAGAGTCAACTCTTCCCAATTCTAGCCTTAAGTAATCCGGTTCTAAGGGTCTAAGACTGGAAATGTGCACTCCCTTCCTTTGAACCTTCGACTCTGGCACAGGGTAATCTAGAACCGTAGACTTCTAAAGTCTTGGATCCACGGAGGTTCTACAGGAGCCTCAGAGAAATTCTAGAACCTTCGAAGTCCGGAGCAGCGCTGCCAATGAAACACAGCACTGGCCACTTAAAATTCCACGTGTCCAGCAGACACGCTGCAAAAAGCGAAAGAAAAACCCAAGATTTCGTTTTAACGATAGATTGGCCTACGTGCTCATTATTTTGCTCAGTATTAGTTTAACATGTAATCAGTATCAAATATCTACAAATGGCATTGTCTGCTCTTCGTGGGGCAAGCCTTTGAAAGCCGACGTGCATTTCACACGTGTGACACATCTCAATTCGAACTAGTTGTACTGGATACAGCAACACTAGAATCGTGTAGAATGTCCAGGCTAGGTTCATGCGGCTGCAGATGCTCGGAGCCCTAGAATACTGTGATTTGTAACATTCCGGAATCTTGAAACAAGGACATTCTAGGCGGTTGTATTCATAAATGTCTAGAACTTGTCGCCTTTCATATCCCAGAATGCTATCATCCCAGATTCTTAAGACCTCCACACCTTTAATTCAGAGAATTCTGGAGCCTCCGACCATGTGAATCCTATATTTTTCAATTTCCAAAATCAATAGATTCATAGAATTCTAGAATGATGATATCCTCACCGGATTGTCCCGATATGTTAAAAAAATTCTAGGCTCATTAAGTCCCAGGTTTGATTCAGATAATTTTTAAACCCCAGGATTTTTATCTTGAGAGAAGTCTAGAACAGTGCAATCTTGGACTCGTGACATTCTAGAACTCGAGCCTCATAGAATTCTAGAATTTGTAGATTCCTACGGGGTTAGAATCCTAGAGTCCCTGGGCATTTTAATTGAATCCCAGAATGGACCTGAGAGGCAGAAATTCCGTCTGCATCTCTCTGGGAAGGGGCTGCATACCCTGTTCTTCCCTCCAGGAAGGAAGAGCAGGTGTTGCTACAGGATGCTATGTGGGAATTTCCCATCATGCATTGCTCCATGAGGGGGCCTCTTTCAGATCAAGGTCTGTACACCAAGGCTAGGAGAGGAAAGTTGAGATTTCAGCCCCAAAGACGAAGAAGAGATGAAAAAGAAGAAAAGATGTGGAGGTAGAAGGGGTTGAGAGGCAAGGATGAATTCGGGTGAGGGGAAAAGGCTAATTTCCCAGACACAGAGATAGAAATAACCCCACCCTCTTCAGACTCGGAGTCCTCAGACATTAGCCTGGTGGTCCCTTACCTGATGAGAGGTCAAGGGGTTGGGAGTTGGACATGCTGACCGCCAGAAGGCCCTCAGCTGTCCGGGACACGACCCCAGAGGAGAAGACGTAAACTAAAACTGCAGCGAGAAGACATGGGATCAGACCTCAGAAGGAAATGCATTGAGGGGTTAGGGATATGGCAGTCGAGAAAAGCCCGAGGCCACCGCTGACCCCAAAGTCGGGGATTTTCCATACCCCAATCAACCGGCCACTCCCCCACAGAGCCACCAGGGGTGGGGCTGTTTTTGTGTTGTAGGTGGAGTCCCTGGGTGCCCACACGGTGCCAGGGAACCCAGATCACCAGCGAGGCTGCAGGTGGGGCAATGAAGAAGGTGGCTCCGTTGGCATGGACCTAGGAAATGGTGTGGGCTTTTGAGGGAGGACCACAACAGCAGAGGCAGAGAAAGGGATGGAGTGGGGGATCAGGGGCCCAGAGAGGGTGTGCGCCTCCCCTAAGATCACACAGCACTCTTGGGTCGCACGTACGATGGGGACCCAGAGAGGATCCATACCTTGTGGAGAAGCCACACGACACCTGAGGTCTGTCCCAGCAGGTATCTGTGGGTCCGCCTCGGGGAGCACCACCTCCAGAAAAGGGAGGGCCCGGAGCAGCTGTTCCGGGTCACGGACTTCTTCCCCCACCCTGGGCTGGGGAAGAACCGCATCTCCCAAGACTACAGCGATGACGTCATGCTGATCCGCCTGCCCAGGAAGGCGCGCCTGGGACCTGCCGTGCAGCCCCTCAACATCAGCCAGACCTGCGTCTCCCCGGGCACCCAGTGCCTCATCTCGGGCTGGGGGGCCGTGTCCAGCCCCATAGGTACATCCTTGACACTCTCCCTTACGTCTCATGCTGCGTTCTAAATCCCTCCTCCTTCTCTGTCTCTGCCTTTTCATGCCTACCCTCTATCTATGGATCTATCCCTCCACCCATATATTCCATCAAATCTAAGATGCTATCCACACTAATAAAAGAGAAAGATGCAAATTGACCATACCTCCGCGACACCACCGGCCAATCAGGAGTGAGTATGCAAATGGACCCAACAAAGATGGCGGGTTAATTTGCATGCACAGGTTCAGAGCTAAGACTGAAGACTGATTACCGAAGAGGCTTGGCCTCTCTGCTTGCAGCCAGAAGGGACCCAGGTGCCAGAGGAAAACCGATGCCAGTAGCCAGGGGAAGGAAAGACTATTGCACAAATCTTCATGCAACAGGGCTCTAGTAAATTATAAGGTGCATCATTTTCTTCACTGAGAATGGGGGAGGGGAGTCCCACTGATCCTTGTGAGACACCATTTACTGGAAGACACCTCCTGATTTCAGGGTGTTTAAATGTGGGAGGAAAAAATTACATGTATCTTAGAACAAGATAAAGCCTTCTATTCTCAGAATCGGAAATCGGAGACCTCATTTGGCTTCCCACATTAGTGCTGGTTTTCCCAGTGTCTCGAAAGATCACGTCGGAATTTGTTGCTGCCAACCTCTGAGACCCGGGAGATGCTACAGAAAAGCCGAGTTTCTGGATTCGCTTGGGAAGAACGGGCAATGCCGGACCCACATTTCCCAAAGGTCTCGACCATTGTTGGATAGAGAGAGTGGGGGTGGCCCCCCCAGGCAGAACCACAACGGTGCCTGACACCCCACTTCTATTTACCCACCAGGCCCCTGCACGATTCTGAGTTTGCACCCAGGCA
Source organism: Vespertilio murinus (assembly GCA_963924515.1). Lineage (NCBI taxonomy): Eukaryota > Metazoa > Chordata > Mammalia > Chiroptera > Vespertilionidae > Vespertilio > Vespertilio murinus. The sequence goes on along the minus strand of OZ004716.1, from coordinate 45,462,644 downwards.
TTGTACATATTGATATATATGTGTGTTTGTATCCATGTCTATCTCGATGTGCTGTAACTCCCTCTCCCTCTACCTAGTACCTCTAAATTTTTCTCTCTGTGTATATCAATGACCCTCTCCCTATAAGTGTCTCCTCCCCTTTAACTAGGGGCCTTCTCACTGGGCATCTGTGGGCCCGTTTCTATTTTTGCATGGTCTCCTCAGAGAATTTTTTATAAAATAGATTTTATTGATTTTTACAGAGAGAAAGACAGAGAGAGAGTTAGAAACATCGATGAGAGGGAAACATCCATCAGCTGCCTCCTGCACACCCCCTACTGGGGATGTGCCCGCAACCAAGGTACAAGCCCTTGACCGGAATCGAACCTGGGACCCTTGAGTCTGCAAGCCGACACTCTATCCACTGAGCCACAGCGGTTAGGGCTGAGAATCCCCCCCCCCCCTTAAAAGGTCTCTAGCTCCTGCCACAGCCTCTGTTTTTCTCTGTGTAAAATATATACACGTCTCTTCTGGTCTCTTGCCTCTCTGCGTGTTTCTCTCTTCCTCTTCAGAAACACCGGTCTCTGTTTCAGGCTAGGATTCTGTCTCTTTGTCACTGCCTCTCGTTTCTTGGAGAAGCAGATGCTGTGGCTCCGTGGATCCTCCTTAAGAAAGAGGTTGTGGCTGAAACCGGTGTGGCTCGGCGGATAGAGCGTCTGCCTGCGGACTGAAGGGTCCCAGGTTCGATTCTGGTCAAGGGCATGCACCTTGGTTGCGGGCACATCCCCGGTGCGGGGTGTTGCAGGAGGCGGCTGGTCGATGTTTCTCTCCCATCGATGTTTCTAGCTCTCTATCCCTCTCTCTTCCTCTCTGTACAAAAATCAATAACATACATTAAATTAATAATAAGCCGGGACCGGTTTGGCTCAGTGGATAGAGCATCGGCCTGCGAACTGAAAGGTCCCGGGTTCGATTCCGGTCAAGGGCATGTACCTTGGTTGCGGGGACATCCCCAGTAGGGGGTGTGCAAGAGGCAGCTGATTGATGATTCTCTCTCATCGATGTTTCTAACTCTCTATCCCTCTCTCTTCCTTTCTGTGAAAAATCAATAATCAATATTTTTTTAAAAATTAATAATAATAAAAGAAAGGGGTTGTGTGTGTGCGTTGCCCTAGCCGGTGTGGCTCAGTGGATAGAGCCTCTTGCCTGCAGACTGAAGGTCTGGTTAAAGGCCCATGCCCGGGTTGCAGCTCAATCCCCAGTGTGGGATGCGGGGGGGGGGGGGGGGGGGTGTGTGTGCAGGAGGCAGCGGATCAGTGATTCTCTCTCCTCATTGATGACTCTATATCTCTCCCTCTTCCTCTCCCTCTCCCTTCCTTCTGAAATCAATACAAAATGATCTTTTTTATTTTTATTTTTTTAAATATATTTTATTGCTATTTTACAGAGAGGAAGGGAGAGAGATAGAGAGCTAGAAACGTCGATGAGAGAGAGACATCGACCAGCCGCCTCCTGCGCACCCCCTACCGGGGATGTGCCCGCAACCAGTGTACATGCCCTTGACCGGCACCGAACCCGGGACCCTTCAGTCCGCAGACCGACGCTCCACCACTGAGCCAAACCGGTTTCGGCTGATCTTCTTTTTTTAAAAGAAAGGGGTTGTGTGTGTGCCGAGTGAGACGAGGAAGGCTGCTGACCCCCTGTGACCTCCTCCCCCCACAGTGCGTTTCCCGGTCACGCTGCAGTGCGCCAACATCAGCGTCCTGGAGCCCAGACTCTGCCGGTGGGCATACCCAGACCACACCTTCAAGCGCATCCTCTGTGCCGGCCTGTGGGAGGGGGGCCGTGGCTCCTGCCTGGTGAGGTCTCCTCGGGGGAGGAGGGGGACGATGGGGGGATCCCGCTGAGACACCGGGTCCTGGGAGAGGATGGTGGGGCCAGCCCCAGGGTTTCTGGATCTCAACAAGGGGATGAGTTAGGGGTCTGAGCTTTGAGTCCTGGGGGAACCAGGGTGCCAGGGCCCCAGGATGCTAGGTGCAAGGGAGGGGTGAAGGCTGCGAGCTTTTCCTCCTGGGTCCGAGGGAGGGGGGGCCCGGAGAGCTGGGTGTCGGGGTGTCCGGGGAGTAGAAACTGGGGGTAGGGGGGTGGGGAGGGGGTCTGTGCAATGGCATGCTAGTGATGAGCCTGGCCTAACAGCCCCTCTGCTTTTTTTCTCCCACCCACAGGGCGACTCCGGGGGCCCGCTGGTGTGCAACGGGACGCTGGCCGGCGTGGTGTCTGGGGGCTCCGGGCTCTGCTCCCGGCCCCAGCACCCCGCCGTCTACAGCAGCGTTTGCCACTACGTGAACTGGATCAGGAAGACGATGAAAAGACACTGAGCCCTGCCGAAACCGGTGTGGCTCAGGGGACAGAGCGTCGGCCTGCGGACTGAGGGGTCCCGGGTTCGATTCCGGCCAAGGGCATGGTCCTCGGTGGCGGGCGCATCCCCGGTAGTAGGGGGTGTGCAGGAGGCAGCTGAGGGGTGACTCTCTCTCTCATCGATGTTTCCAATGCTCTCTCCCTCTCTCTTCCTCTCTGTAAAAAAAAAAAATCAATAAAATATATTTTTAAAAAAGAAAAGAAAAGAAAAAATACTGAGCCCTGAGAGGTGGGGGATTGGAATGGGGGGGGGGGATGAGGACAAATGTGTGATACCTTAATCAATAAAGAAATTAAAATTTAGCCAAAACCGGTTTGGCTCAGCGGTAGAGCGTCGGCCTGCGGACTGAAAGGTCCCGGGTTCGATTCCCGGGTCAAGGGCATGTACCTTGGTGGCGGGCACATCCCCGGTAGGGGGTGTGCAAGAGGCGGCTGGCCGGTTTTTCTCTCTCATCGACGTTTCTAGCTCTCTATCCCTCTCCCTTCCTCTCTGTAAAAAATAAATAAAATATATTTTTTAAAAAAGAAATTAAAATTTAAAAAATACAAAAAAAATTAATTCTGAGCCCTCGCGCCTAGGAGGACCAGAGGCGGAGGGGGTGCAGGAAAAGGGGGTGCAGCCTCAGGGGTCTCCTCCACCGGGGCCCTCAGCTCTCCTGGACAAGCCTCCTGCTTCCTTAGGCTCCGCCCCCCTGGGGATGGCTCTGAAAGACACTCCTATCCTGGGCGCAGTCTCCCCTGGTGGCCCCGCCCCCTCGAAACGTTGCCCAATGAGAGGCCTCCGCTGGACTCCCTCCCCGTGTGGCCCCGCCCTCTTTCACCAGAGTCCCCGCCCCCATGACGTCAGGAGTGCTATAGCTTTCCCCCATTGGTGAGCGGGGAGGGTCTGGCCCCGCCCCTCACAGCCCTGCTCTGCAGTGGGCGTGTCCCCTGGGTTTGCATCCCGCCCTGGACCCTCTGGGAGGAGGTGATGGGGAGGGTCTGGGTGTCTTCACATCCCATGGATGGCTTTGCAATAAAGGCATGGAACCCCTTCTGCTTTCTGCTTTCTGCTTTCTGCTTGGGAGGTGGGATGGAGGAAAGGCAAGAAGAAGGTATTGGAGGGCCGATAGGGGAAACGTCACCAGAGGAGCCCACTGGGAGAGGGGGAGAAATGGGGAATATCTGTCTTATTGTCAGTAAGAACCCTATATAATAAAAGAATCCTAATATAATACACTAAGTGTCCAATCGTTCCGCCTTTTGACCAGTCGCTATGACACGCACTGACCACCAGGGGGAAGACGCTCACACAGGTAGGTTAGCTTGCTACTGGGGTCCAGCTGATGGGGACGGGCAAGACGGGCCAGACATGCCCTAGAGCCCTCCTACAGTCCCTCCCCGACCCCCATCCTGCACCGGTGGGGTCCCTCGGCCTGGCCTGCGCCCTCTGGCAATCCAGGACCCCTTGGGGGAGGGAGGTGTCGGAGAGCTGGTTTTCGCCCGATTTCCGCAAGCCAGGCCAAGGAACCCCACCGGAGCACAAAACTGTGCACCAGACCGCTAGGAATAAATTAATTTCCCCTGAGCCCTCGGTGGGTCCTGCCTGAGGTCTGTCCCCATCAGCCCCATTGCAGCAAGCCTCCCCGGGTTCTGTCAGGCTGGTCCCAGCACCCCCAGGGGAAGGGGAAACCGGGTCACCGGTGCCTCCCAAACCTGCCTGCCCCCCTTTCCCCCAGCCCCAAAGTCCGGGCCCCAAGCCCTCTTACCCCTTGTGTGCAGTAGTCCGGACATCCTCCCCACTCCTCATTCAGACTAGGAGTCTAGCCCCCACCCCACCCCCCAGCCCCGGCTTCTTCCAGACCCAGACAGACGTCTGAGCCCCCCGTCTTTTCCGTGTCAGACTCAGGAGTCCCAGCTCCGAGCTCCTCTCCCTTGCCTCTGGACCCCAAGAATCCAGCCCTTCCTCCCTCCACCCCTCGGCCCCTCCTCACTGCAGCCCCGGGGTGCTCCGCCAGCCCAGGGCGGGGGGAGGGGGAGCAGGAGGCGGGGATTCCCAGTTAAAAGGCTCCAGATTGCCCAAAACCAGTTTGGCTTGGCGGATAGAGCTTCGGCCTGCAGACTGAAAGGTCCCAGGTTCGATTCCGGCCAAGGGCATGTACCTTGGCTGTGGGCACATCTCAGGTGGGGGGTGTGCAGGAGGCAGCTGGTCGGTGTATCTCTCTCTCATTGATGTTTCTAGCTCTCCATCCTTCTCCCTTTCTCTCTGTGAAAAATAAATAAAATATTTAAAAAATAAAAAATTAAAAAGGCTGCAGATCGCTGAACCAGCAGGCAGAGAGCTGAGCTGGTGAGGCCTTTTCCTCTGGGTCAGAATCAGTAGGTGCCCCCCCCCCCCGGCCTCTGTACGTTCTCGGAGGCTGGCCTCTGCACCCTCCTTCAGGCCCGGGACTTGAACATGAGATCCTGTTTTTCCTCCCGGACCCACCCCGGAGTCTGAGCCCCAGGCCTCCTCTTCTTCCCTGAGATTCAGGAGGGGTCCGGGGTCCTAACCCCCTTCTCCCTGGGCATGTGCAATCCCAGGCACCCTCCCCTCCTCTCTCCTGGGGTTCAGGAATCTGGGGCCCCACCCCCCCCCCTTCTAACTCAGCCCCTTCAGACAATGCTCCATTCCTCTCCACTCCCAATCCCAAGATCCTCGCAGGATTTCAGGCTCCTCCCTCCTCCTCCTCCTCCTCCTCCTCCTCCTCCTCCCCCTCCTCCTCTCTCTGCCCCATGCTCTCCCCCAGCCCCCCCCCCCGGCCTCAGCATGGGGTGCCCCATGCCCACCTCCTGCTGCCGTGTACCTCTGGACATCCCTGCTCTCCCTGCTGGAAGTCTGTGCAGGGGAGGAGGGCAGAGGGCTCCCGTGGTGTGTGTGAGCCTTTGCGGGGTTTCCTGCCTGTCTCCTCCCTCATCCATCCCCGGGAGGCGGCGACCCACCCCTCTCTCCCTCCTGCTGCCGGGCACTGGAGGCCACAGGAGACCAAGGGGCTGGGGGCCAAGGAGGTCAAGGCCCATTGGCAGCCTTGGAAGGCGGCTTGGCTCCGGGGCATACAGCTGTTGTGTCCAGTGTCTTCATACATGTCATAACCGGGTCCTCACAGAAGCCCACTGTAAAAAAAAAAAATGTGAGCGGCCCTGGCTGGTGTGGCTCCAGTGGTTGAGCGTGGGGCCACACCAAAAGGTCACCAGTTCGATTCCCGTCAGGACGCAGGTCCAAGTTTCTGGGCTGTATCCCCAGCAGGGGGCATGCAGGAGGCAGCTGATGGGTCTCTCTCTCTCTCTCTCTCTCTCTCTCTCTCTCTCTCTCTCTTTCCCTTGTTTTCTCTCTAAAACCAACAAAAACATGTGTTTAAAAACCCGAATGGCCCTAACCGGTTTGGCTCAGTGGATAGAGCGTCAGCCTGCGGACTGAAAGGTCCCGGGTTCGATTCCGGTCAAGGGCATGCACCTTGGTTGCGGGCACATCCCCAGTAGGGGGTGTGCAAGAGGCAGCTGATCGATGATTCTCTCTCATCGATGTTTCTAACTCTCTGTCCCTCTCTCTTCCTCTCTGTAAAAAAAAATCAATAAGATATATATTTTTTTAAAATAAAAAATTAAAATAAAAAAATCAATTTGTTGCCGAAACCGGTTTGGCTCAGTGGTAGAGCGTCGGTCTGTGGACTGAAGGGTCCCGGGTTCGATTCCGGTCAAGGGCATGTACCTTGGCTGCGGGCACATCCCCGGTGGGGGGTGTGCAAGAGGCAGCTGGTCGATGTTTCTCTCTCATCAACGTTTCTAGCTCTCTATCTCTCTCCCTTCCTCTCTGTAAAATATCAATTAAAAATATTTTTTTTAAAAATCAATTTGCAATGAATATTATAAAAAACAAATACATTACTCACAATACAGGTGTCCTGAATATTTTTCCGTTGAAAATTCTCATGGGAAAAAAAAGATTTTAAAACATCTGTAGACGCTTGCGGCATACAAAGGACTAAAATACAAATTTTGAGAAATGAATCTGATCTGAGCCCATCAGTTTAACCCAGGTCACCTGTGGTTTACTGAATCCGGAGATTTTCTTGTATGCCAGTCTCCATTAAAATAGCTCTCTGGCCGAAACCGGTTTGGCTCAGTGGTAGAACGTCGGTCTGCAGACTGAAAGGTCCCGGGTTCGATTCCCGTCAAGGGCATGTACCTTGGTTGCGGGCACATCCCCAGTGGGGGGGTGTGCAGGAGGCAGCTGGTCGATGTTTCTCTCTCATCGACGTTTCTAGCTCTCAATCTCTCTCCCTGCCTCTCTATAAAATATCAATAAAATATAATTTTAAAATAGCTCTCTGAAGCCCGCTCCTTGTGGCTCAGTGGCTGAGCATCGACCTATGAACCAGGAGGTCCCGGGTCCACTCCCGGGATCAGGGCATGTGCCCTGGCTGACCGGCTCAATCCTCAGAGCAAGGCGTGCAGGAGGCAGCCAATCCACGATTCTCCCTCATCACTGATGTTTCTCTCCCTTCCGCTCTGAAGTCAATAAAAACATTTTCCCAAACTCTCTCGAAAGGTCCCCTGTGTCTGCTCAGAAATCGCGAAATAGGTCTGCCAGCCTGGGGACTGCTGGTGACTCACCTTTCCTAGTAGTTTTCCTCCCTTCTCGCTCTACGGAGGCCCTGGCCGGACATTCTCCAGGACTGGTATCACCCCTTCTCCCCAGCGAGTCAGAGAAGGCTCTGATGCCATCACAAGTCTTCCCACGAGCAGTGGGTGAATCGTGACAGACCCTCCCTTCCCCCACCTTATGGATGGAGTATGACATAGCCTGCACCTGCAGCCTGGACATTCCTGAGCCCCTAACCAGGCCCCGTACATGGACTGTACATTGAAACGCCAACCAGCACCTGCCAAATACCCTAATTCCCTGATTCCTAAGTCCCTAGGTCCCCAATCATGTGCCTTACAGGAAACCACCCATCAGTGCCTGCCGAGTGCCCTCAGCCCCATCCCTTCCCATTCCTCCCCTCGAAAGGTGCCTTCACCCCTGCACGTGTGCTCTTCCTCCCCCTGGGAGGCAGCCCAGCAGGGTCCTCCTCCTCCAATAAAGCCCGTGTCCTGGTTCTCGGCCCCTCTGCCTCGTCTCTCCAATCCCACCCACTTTGTCCTCCGACAACTTCGTGATCTGCACACAGCTCCTGGTGCCGACGTGTGTGAGTCTGTGTCCCCGGGAGAGAGGCATAGGATATGCCGAAACCCATTTGGCTCAGTGGATAGAGCATCAGCCTGTGAACTCAAGGGTCCCGGGTTCGATTCTAGTCAAGGGCATGTGGCTTGGTTGTGGGCACATGTACCCGGTGGGGGGTGTGCAGGAGGCAGCTGGTCGATGTTTCTTTCTTTTCTTTTTTTTTTTTAATAAATTTTTATTACTCAGATTATTACAATTGTTTCTCCTTTTTCTCCCCCAAAGCTCCCCACCCTCTGCCCTTACCCCCTTCCCCCCCATTGTCCTCATCCATTGGTTATATGATTTCAATCCAGTCTCTCACTGCTTCCCCACCCCCTTATCCTCCTGATAATTATCAGTCCACTCCCCTTCTTTGCCCCTGATTCTACTATATTCACCACTTTATTCTGTTCCTCAGATTTTTTTTTCCTTCTCTTTTCCTTTTTTTCCGTATATGAATTTCAAGTGGGACACTCTCTCCCATTTGTTTTTGTAGGGAAATACAACAGAGTGTTCTGTAGCAAATGGCTGCAGACTGTCCAAATGTCTCAGGACCACACAAATAGAATCCGCTCCTCCTCCAATTCACACACACCCCCCCATCCCACCGCTTCCCCAGGGCACACGGCTCCCCCAGGGTACACGGCTCCCCTGGGGTACACGGCTCTCCAGGGCACATGGCTCCCCCGGGTCCCACCGCTCCCGTGGGACACACGGATATTTCTCTCCCATCGATGTTTCTAATTTTCTATCCCTCTCCCTTCCTCTCTGTAAAAAAATCAATAAAATATTTTTTTTTTAAAAAGAGTACCAAAAAAAAAAGCACAGGGTGGTCTCCCATCCTCCCCCCTCACATACACCAGAGGGGATGGGAACAGCTCATGCCCCCCCCCCCCCCCGCCCCTGGAAAGTTCCTTGAAGCACCTCTGAGCCACTTCCTCCTCCCCTCCCACTGTTTCCCACGTCCGGGCCCACCCAACACCAGTTGGTCCTGTACGGCAGGCGCTGGGCTGGCTCTGAGTCACCGGGTGCCACCTGGCCTTCCTGAGGCCACCGGAACCCACTGACCTCACCCTGCCTCCGTCCCCGCCTCCAAAGCCAGGGGAACTCTCCTCACCTCTGTGGCTCCGCTCCCACCAAGAAGCCCACTGACATTTAGGGGGGGGGGAGGATGGTTCCATTTGCTTGTGAAATCCACTGGCACTCCCCTCACCCACCGAGTGCTGGCCGTCGCAAAGCTCACCAGCCTCCATTCCCACCCCTCATCCAACGCCCATGACCCAAGTCCAGCTCCGTCCTCCAGACCCCTGACCCACAATGGCTTTGAGATTCTGCTCCAAACAACAACAACAACAACAACAAAAAACAGAAGGGGCCGAAACCAGTTTGGCTCAGTGGATAGAGCGTCGGCCTGCGGACTGAAAGGTCCCGGGTTTGATTCTGGTCAAGGGAATGTACCTTGGTTGCTGCGGGCACATCCCCAGTCGGGAGTGTGCAAGTGGCAGCTGGTCGATGTTTCTCATTGACATTTCTAACTATCCCTCTCCCTTCCTAGCTGTGTAAAATCAATAGAATATATTTTAAAAGAAAAAAAGGGGGAAAAAACAGAAGGGGACACAGATCATTAGGGAGTAAAAAAATACATGAGATAGTTTCCGCTGTGACAGAAACCATGGTTGTTGATTTCAGAGAGGAAGGGAGAAGGAGAGACGGATAGAAACATCCGTGATGAGAACCACTCGTTGGCTGCCTTTTTGCCCACCCCTTCATGGGATCAAGCCTGCATGTGCCCCAACCACGAACCAAACCATGACCTCTAGTTCATAGGTCAACTCTCAACCATATGTCGTGATTTCTCAGCAAACGTATTGACATTTTAAGAGACTTTGGGGAAAAAAATATATTTTTCTTGGTTTCAGAGCGGAGGGGAGAGACACATCCATGATGAGAGAGAATCGTTGATCAGTTAGTTCATTTTTGTCTTGGAAACTGTCTCCGGGTAAATGTTCCTATGCCAGGCGTGGGACTGGGGGTGCGGGTGGGGGGATGATACTGAGTCCAGGAAAAGCTCACAAATTTCCACTTAGCCTGGCGTTTGGAGTGGAAACACCATCTGACCCCAGGAGCAACAGGAATTTCCCATCCAGCACAGGGGGTCCTTGTGTCGCCACCCAAGCTCCGATTGGTTGAGCGTTCATTAGGTGGCAGGCCAGGAGCTGGGCTGGGAACATGGTGGTGACCACACGGTCTCTGGCCCCACGGACAACTCGGGTGCACAGCGCCTTGCACGGACTCCTCCCCCGCTCCCATGAGCACACCCCCAGGAAACAATCATGAAGCATCCGCTGCCCTTTGTCCTGGGAGGATCAGAAGCAACGTGGGCGGGGACTCGAAAACTCGGATTCGTTTCTCAAGGCAACCCACCCGTGTCTTTAGTCATGTCTCAAGAGTTTGTGGAACCCTGCCGTACATCAGTTCCTAGGGATGACAGGGACCTACCCCCAAGGAGCTGCTACTCTCAGGTCAGGGAGACAAGCAAATCTTACATTCTTGGCATGCGGGTGCCTCCTCAGAGAGGCCCTCCAGGATTGCCCTGTCGAAAGGGGTTCCCCCCCCCAAGTCACTAATCCATTGCTTTGTGTATTTATTTATTAATTTTTGGAGCACTTGTCATAACAGAAACTATCTCATTTATTTGTTTACTCCCTAAAAATCTGCCCCCTTTCCTCCTCCCACCCAGTCCATGAGGGCAGGGAGTCTGATCTATTCACTGTGGGGTTTTTTGTTTGTTTCTTTGTTTGTTTTTTTTATTGATTTTCCAAAGAGAGGAAGGGAGAGGGATAGAGAGCTAGGAACATCGATGAGAGAGAAACATCGACCAGCTGCCTCCTGCACACCCTCTACCAGGGATGTGCCCGCAACCAAGGTACATGCCCTTGACCGAAATCGAACCTGGGACCTTCCAGTCTGCAGACCGATGCTCTATCCACTGAGCCAAACCGGTTACGGCTTCACTATGTTTTTTTTTTAAGCACCTAGTACAGTACCTGGTATACAGAAGCCACTGGATAGATTTTTTAAAAATATATTTTTATTGATTTAGAGAGGAAATGACAAGGAGGGAGGGTGGGGAGGAGAGAGAGAGAGAGAGAGAGAGAGAGAGAGAGAGAGAGAGAGAGACACATTGATAGGCTGCCTCCTGCACACCCTGCACTAGGTATGGAGCCTGCAACCCCGGGCACGTGACCTGACTGGAATTGAACCAAGACCTCCTGGTTCCTAGGTCGATGTATTGTTATTGATTTCAGAGAGGAAGAGAGAAGGAAAGACTGGTAGAAACATCAGTGTTTCTAATGGTAGAAACATCCATGATGAGAATCATTAATCGGCTGCCTTTTGCCCGCCCCCTCATGGGGATCAAGCCTGCTACCTGGGCATGTGCCCCAACCAGGAACCAAACCATGACCTTCTGGTTCACAGGTCAATGCTCAACCACTGAGCCACATCGGCCGGGCAATGACTCATAGACACACGGAGTGGCCAGATCATGATGATCTCTGAATGCATAGTAATCTGGCCACTCAGCATACATCTTATATAATCAAAGGCTAATTTTCAAATTGTCCCCTCGACCAGAAGTACGACCAGCAGGCAGGCCAGCCAACCCCTCCCCCTGGCCAGGCTGGCTGTATCCCACCCATGCATAAATTCATGCACCGGGCCTCTAATACACACACACACACACACACACACACACACACACACACACACACACACTGAGTGGCCAGATTACTATGAGTTCAGAGATCATAATAATCTGGCCACTCAGTATATATACTAGAGTCCCAGTGCACGAAATTCGTGCAAGAGTAGGTGTTCCTTCCCCCGGCTGCCAGCACCAGCGTCCTTCTAGCATCTGGGACCCAGGCTTCCCTCGCAGCCCCGGCTTTGTCCAAAAAGGACGTCCTTTCTAATTAGCATAGTATGCTGTTATTACTATAGGTAATTGACTTCAGAGGGGAAGGAAGAAGGAGGGAGAGAGAGAAGTGTCAATGATGCGAATCATTGATCAGCTGCTTCCTGCACACACCCTCCTGGGGATGGAGCCCACAACCTGGGCAGGTGTCCTGACCAGGAATTGAACCATGACCTCCCAGTTCCTAGGTTGATGCTCAACCACTGAGCCACGCTGGCCAGGTGGCAAGGTCTCTTCTTAAAGGAGAAGTCAGGGATGTCTTCTCGGATGAGGAGGCATTGCATGGGTTGCTCTTTCCTTTAATCCTCACTGTAGGGTATGTTTTCACTGATTTGAGAGAGAGAGGAAGGGAGAGAAACATTGATGTGAGAGAGAAACATCAATTAGTTGCCTCCTCTAAAAGCCCCGACCTGGGATTGAACTCAAAACCCAACCATATGTGACCAGACTGGGAATCGAACAGGAAACCTTTTGCTGTATGGGATAAAGCGGCTAGGGCTGCATGGGGTTTTAAAGGATAAGGAGGAGTTCCCCATTTCTAGAAGGAAATGGATTCCTGTCACTTACTGTGTGGCATGCACCGCATTCCTTGACGGCTCTGCCTTAATTCCCATCCCCGCTTCCTGTGACATTAAGATGAAAAAAAGACTCTTGGGAGAAGTAAATGAGATAGTATATACTAGTGCATAAAATGCTTACCTGTCAGGTACAGAGTGAACAGTCCATAAAGGCAGCTGTTGAGACGTTCTTAAAGCAGTTAGTATGTATGACTCTTAGCACGTAGTGGGTATTCAGGCACATAGTGGGTAATCAATCCTCAAAACCTGCTCGTCTGGGGAGGGAGTTAAGTCCACTGCAGTCCTGGGAGCAGGGCAGGGCTCTGTAGGAGATAGACAGACATAAGTGGGTGATGCTCACAATGCGCCCGACACTGTCCTCACATGCGTGAGTCAATCCCCCTGCGACCTCGGCGGAAAGAGGTCCAGGGACCCGCTCAAGTTCACACACCTCATGACTGCCAGCACCGAGATTCGGATCCGGGCGGTCCCAGGTGCAGAATTCATGCTCCAGACGGCGACGTCCTCGTGAGAGGATGCATTCAAAGGGAGCCCAGGCCCCACTTACCAATCAGGCTCGTGGCCAGGGGGAGAAGTGGTGTGACTGCTCAGGGGAGGAAAAGATGGACGCTGCCCATGTGTCGGGGGTTCAGGATCTGAAGAAAGGGCCGACACACACACATGAAAACATTAGATGAGAAATTTGAATTTAGAAGGCATGGAGGTGGAGGGGACATGGAGATCTCTCTCTTGGAGAGGGACATAGAACCCTGGCCTTATCCGCTTTTCTTTTTTCTTCTTTTTTTATATTTTATTGATTTTTCATGGAGAGGAAGGGAGAGGGATAGAGAGTTAGAAACATCAATGAGAAAGAGACATCTATCAGCTGCCTCCTGCACACCCCCCACTGGGGACATGCCCGCAACCAAGGCACATGCCCTTGACCGGAATCGAACCTGGGACCCTTCAGTCCGCAGGCCGACGCTCCATCCACTGAGCCAAACTGGTCTCGGCGCCTTATCTGCTTTTTACTCGATGTTAGATACTCAATGGAAGCACAGCAAACAGGTCGCAGAGAGACGGTCTCCAAGGTCCATAACGATCAGCGAAGACCAGCAAGACTCAGTCAACATTTACTTTGAGGCTATCAGGTCCTGAAATGGCTTCGAGAGCCGCCTCCGTCTCAACAGAACAATGGCGCTTGGCGTTGGGCCTTGCTTACACCCAAGGTCCATCGGCCTTCTGTGTCCCCTGATGCCCTCCCGCGATAGCACGGGCAGTGGGTGGCTTCCCCCACATGCCTGGAGAAACCACAGCGGACTCCCCTGAAGGAGGTGGTATTTAGGTTGGGTCTTGAAGGATGCGGAGGCGTTCGCCAGGAAAAGAAGGATATTGAGAAAGGCCTTCCCTCCTTCGATTGACATCTCCGGAAACCTCCCAGGAGCCCAGCCTGCACTGGGCGATTCTGGGGAAACAGAGATTAATCAGACCTGGGCTCGGCCCTTCCTCGGCTGCCCATCAGATGATGAAGGGGAGGAAGAGAGGCAGCAAGAATGGGGTGATGGGAAGGGCAACGGAGGGGAGGAGGTGGATGAGAAAAACAACAACAACAAGAGAATGTTCTCCGGATCGCAGCCAGGACCTGGGGACAATCAGAGAAAAGGAGAGTGCTGGCTCCAGGCGGGGGGGGGGGGGGGGGGGGCACCCGGGGCCTGGTGGTGTGAAGATGTGAGGAAGAAGGGAGGAGGTTATGGCAAGTGTGTGTCAACCCAGTTGGGACTCAAACCCAGTGTTTCTCAAACATCTTTGTGGTCTCTGACTCTTTTAGTCTGAGTCAGAGTCTCTCTCTCTCTTCCTCCCTCTGGATCATTCTGTGTCTCTGTCTCCCTCCCCTATTATTTCTTTTTTTTTTTAATTATTTAATGATTTTTTACAGAGAGGAAGGGAGAGGGATAGAGAGCTAGAAACATCCATGAGAGAGAGAAACATCGATCAGCTGCCTCTTGCACACCCCCTACTGGGGATGTGCCCGCAACCAAGGTACATGCCCTTGACTGGAATCGACCCTGGGACCTTCCAGTCTGCAGACAGATGTTCTATCTATTGAGCCGAACCAGTTTTGGCACTCTCTCATTTTTTTTAATGTGTCTTTATTGTTGAAAGTATTACAGATGTCCCCCCTATCCACCTCCCTCACCTCCATTGGTTCTTTTTCTTTTCAATTTCTTTATTGATTAAGATATTACATATGTGTCCTCATCCCTCTACTGACCCCCGCAACCAACTCTCCCCCCCACACACCCCCACTCATGCCCTCACCCCCCTGGTGTTCGCGTCCATTAGTTAGGCTTATATGCATGCACACGGGTCCTCTGGTTGATCTCTCCTCCTTGCGCCCACCCTCCCCGAGCTTCCCTCTGAGGTCTGGCAGTCCGATCGATGCTTCTCTGCCCCTGGACGTGTCCCTGTTCGTCGCTTGATGCTGCTCCTTGTATTCCATGAATGAGTGAGATCATTCCTTTTCCCCACCTCCGCCACATCCCGTCTGAGTCCTGCCTCTTCTCCTACCTGCAGCCTGGTTTCTGGGCAGCGCTCCTGGTCACAGGTCCTTCCGGACTCCAGGGCCCCGCCTTAGGAACCTTCCTCCTCCCCCTCCTCCTCCTTCAGGCCACTGGCCATCCTGCATATGCAGATCCCGCACCTGGAGGTCATGGGGAACGAGGGCTCCCCCTCTTTGGAGACGCCCGGGAGGATTCTATGTCCTCAGCCCCCTTCTCATGTAGTCAAACCCGGACCCAGCAGGCAGGCAGGCAGTCGGCTCTTCCTAGCAGGGGATCCCCCTGCCCGGCCTCCTTCTCCAGGCATCCAGTCCAGGCCCCAGGGCTTCCTCCTCCCCCAGCCACATTTCCCAACCCCAATTAATCACGGGGTGGCCCCGGGGAGGAGGAAGGCCACGGCATGGCTTACCATAAAGAAGCAGGGACAGCGGAGCCGGACGCCAGGACCCAGAGGTCATGAAGCTGGGATTGGTCGGCGCCCTGCTTTCTCTCCTGGCAGGTGAGCCTCCTGCCGTCCACCCTGCTTGTCCACCCCGCTGACCCTCCAGGGCCCCAGCGGCCCCTCCACGTGGCCCTGCACACCCCCAGCTGCCTCCTGTGCCTGCCCTCCAGGCGTCTCTGCTGCCTCTCTCCCCAGCCCCTCCACCATGCTCTTCACTGACCCCCTCTGCCTCTCCTCCTCCCCCCACCCCTGCCCGCAGGGACCAGCCGGGCGGACACCAGAGCCATTGGGGCTCAGGAATGCCACCCCAACTCGCAGCCCTGGCAGGCAGGCCTCTTCTTCTTCACCCACCTGTTCTGCGGGGCGACCCTCATCAGTGACCGCTGGCTGCTCACCGCTGCCCACTGCTACAAGCCGTGAGTGACCGCCGCGCTGGGGAGGAGGAGGCGATGGCGTGAGGAAAGAGTGAGGTGGACGAAGGCTCCGGTAGAGGAGAGGGAGGGAGCGGTGGGCAAGAAGGGCTGAGCCTCTATTTCTCTTCTCAGGAATATAATCGATAGTGGAATATAATGAACAAAAAAAAACTACAAAGTTGGTCAACCTTCCCTCATTCTAGAGTTTTACGTAATCTGGCTTCTAAGAGTCTAAGACTGGAAATGTCCACTCTGTGAACCTTCGACTCGGGCCCAGGGTAGTCCAGAAGCGTAGACCCCTAAAGTCTTGGATCCACGCAGGTTCTACAGGAGCCTCAGAGAATTCTAGAATCTTATATAAGCCTAGAACATCGCTGCCAATGAAATAGAACACTGGCCATTTAAAGTTCACATGTCTAGGAGACATTTTGCAAACGTAAAGAAAAACAAGACTTCATTTTAATAATGGATTTAACTTTAAATATTATTTTAACATGTAATTAGTGTTTAAATGTATTTTTAAAAAATGTCATCATGTATCCTTTTGTGTGTGTGTGTGTGTGTGTGTGTGTGTGTGTGTAGTAAGCCTTTGAAACCAGACGTAGCCACATCTCAATCGGAAGTAGTTGTACTGGATGGAGCAATATTAAAATCTTAGATTCAGCGTATTCTGTCTGGATTCATCAAATATAGATGCTCATAGTCCTATAATACTGTCATTTGTAACATCCAGAATCTTGAACCAAGAAGATTCTAGAAGGTTCTACTCATAAACATCTAGAATTTGTTGGACTTAATATAGCAGAATGCTCTGATTCCAGGTTCTTAAAATCCCCACACTTTTTGTTCGGATAATTCTAGGGTCTCCAACTATTTGAACCCTAGATTTTCAAATTTCCAAAACCATAGCTTCATAGAATTCTGGAATTATAACAATCTTGTGCTGTTGTTCGAAATATTAGAATTTTAGGCTTGTCATGTCCTAGATTTAACTCTGACAATTTTTGAAACCTAGAATATTTGATCTAGAGAAATCTAGAACAGTACAACTTGGGATTCATGACCTTCTAGAACCTGAGCCTCATAGAAATCTAGGGTTTCTGGATTCCTAGTGTGTGGGAATCCTAGAGTCCTACAGTTTTGGATTCTGAGCATTCTGATAGAATCACACAGACTCTACCTGAGGCAGAAATCCTGTTTGCACATCTCTGGAATGGAGCTGTCCACTCTGTCCCGATGCTCTTCAGGAATGAAGCACAAGTATTGTTTACAGGATGCTGTGTGGGAATTTCCCAGCATGCACTGCTCCACGGTGGGGCCTCTTTCAGTTCAAGGTCTGTACACCAGGCTTAGAGGTCAGCTCCAAGCATAGAGGAGGAGAAGCAGAGAGAGGTGGAGGCGGAAGGGGTGAAGGGGCAAGTATGAGTCTGAGTGGGGGGGAAAGAGCGGTGGTGGAGGCAACACAGTGACAGAGGGACACAGAGACAGAACTAACCCCACCCTCCTCAAACCCAGCGTTCTCAGGGATTCGCCTGGCCCCTCTCCTGGGAGAGGTCAGGGGTCAATGGGATGGATAGGTAGACCCCCATAAAGTCCTCAGCTGGCCAGGCCATGGACCCAGAGCAGAGCAAGTAAACTAGAAGCACCGTGAGAAGGCTTGAGGTCACACCTCAGGGGGAGGGGGGATGGATCAGAGGGTCAGCAATATGGCAGACAGGAAAAGCCCGAGGCCACAGATGACTCCAAAGTTGGGGATTTTCCATATCCTAGGAACCTCCTGCAAACACCCTGGAAGGCACAAACAGCCACTCCTCGCAGAAGCCACCAAACCTGCGGGGGCAGGGGTGGGGCTGTTTCTTGGGATGTAGGTGGAGCCCCCGTGTGCGTACCTAGTTCCAGGGGACATAGGTCACCAGCAAGGCACCAGGTGGGGCAATGAAGTAGGCGGATCCCTCGGCATGGACCTTGGCAAGGGTGTGAGCCCTGGAGGAGAGCTACAAATGCACAGGCCGACAAAGGGCTCGGGAGGCCCAGAGAGGGTGCGTGCCTTGCTTAAACACCACACAGCACTCTGGGGTCGCGCCCACGGCGGGGACCCAGAGAGGACAGGCAGCTTGTGGAGGGTCGCATAACACGGTGGCGGGCACGCGATTTGACCCCTGAGGCCTGTCCCAGCAGGTATCTGTGGGTCCGCCTCGGGGAGCACCACCTCTGGAAATGGGAGGGCCCGGAGCAGCTGTTCCGGGTCACGGACTTCTTCCCCCACCCCGGGTTCAACCAGGACCTCCGCGCCCAAGACCACAACAACGACATCATGCTGATCCGCCTGCCCAGGAAGGCGCGCCTGGGACCTGCGGTGCAGCCCCTCAACATCAGCCAGACCTGCGTCTCCCCGGGCACCCAGTGCCTCATCTCGGGCTGGGGGGCCGTGTCCAGCCCCATCGGTACAGCCTTGGCCACGACACACTCCCTTATGTCTCACGCTGAGCGTCTAAATCCCTCCTCCTCCCCTGTCTCTGCCTTTTCATGCCTGCCCTCTATCTGTCTGATCTATCTAGCTCTCCACCCATACGTTCCAGCAAATCTAAGATGCTGTGAATGATAAGGTGCACCATGATTTCACCTCGTATTACTTGTGATCCTGCTAGAGGCCCGATGCATGAAGATTTGTGCAAGAATAGGCCTTCCTTCCCCGCCTGTGCCTTCACTCTGGCCTCCGCCTTCCACCTTTGCTCCGGCCTGGAGCCACCTTCCGCCTTTGCACGCTGCCCAGTGGCTCAGAGTGGCCCAGCGGCCACCATCTTTGTCACGTCAATTTGCATATCCCCTCCTTATTGGCTGTGGGTGCCGCAGTCTTTGTCATGAAGTGACGGTCAATTTGCATATTCCATCTTTATTAGAAAGGGTTATTGAGAATGAGGGGGGGTGTCCCATTGACCCTTGTGAGATCAGGACACCTCCTGATTACAGGGTGTTTAAATGTGCAAATACACGTTTCTTAGAATCCAAATAAGGCCTTCTATTCTCAGAGTCAGAAATCAAAGACTTGTTGGCCAAATGTGGCCTTCCCACATTAGTGCTGGTTTTTCCACGTGTCTTGGAAAATCATGTCTGAGTTTGTTGCTGCCAACATCTGAATCTTGGGAGATTGTACATAGCAGTCAAGGTTCTTACTCTACATTCCCACAAGAGCTGCCAATAGTGGAGAGAGCGCAGGTGGCCCCCTGCTGGCCAAACCACAACAGTCTCCGCCCCACTCCTGTTTACCCACCAAGCCCCTGGATGCATCTGAGTTTGCATCCTTGTCTATAATTTTTGCACATTATATACACGGGCACATGCATATGTATAGCCTTGTCTATCTCTCTATGCGGTCACGCCCTCTCTCACTGCCCCGTATCTCTACATCTTTATCTCTGTATCAGTGACTGTCTCCCTATAAATGTCTCCTCCTCTGTAACCCACAGCCTTCTCACCGGATATCGCTGGGCTCATTTCTATTACTTCATGGCCTCCTCGAAGAATTTCTTTCCCCTTCAGAGGTTTCTAGCTCCTGGCATGGTCTCTACATTTTCTATGTAAATTATATATGTGCCTCCTCTTGGTCTCTGGCCTCTCTGTGTCTTTCTTCTTTCTTCTTCTTCTTCTTCTTCTTCTTCTTCTTCTTCTTCTTCTTCTTCTTCTTCTTCTTCCTCTTCTTTCTTTCTTCTTCTTCTTCTTCTTCTTCTTCTTCTTCTTCTTCTTCTTCCTTCTTCTTCTTCTTCTTCTTCTTCTTCTTCTTCTTCTTCTTCTTCTTCTTTCTTTCTTCTTCTTCTTCTTCTTCTTCTTCTTCTTCTTCTTCTTCTTCTTTCTTCTTCTTCTTCTTCTTCTTCTTCTTCTTCTTCTTCTTCTTCTTCTTCTTCTTCTCTGCATCTTTCCGTTTCTCTCTCTCTCCCTTTCTCCTTCTTCATACACATCTATTTCCCTTCTATGCTAGGATTCTGTCTCTTTGTCACTGTCTTTGTTTCTATCTTGGAGAATCTTATGCTATGGTTCCAAGGATCCTCCTTAAGCAATGGGGGGTGAAGGGGAGAGTCCAGCCCATGACCTTAGGAGTTGACCAGGAAGGTCATGGTTGGATTCCTGGTTAAGGCACGTGCCCAGGTTGCTGGCTCAATCCCCAGTAGGGGGTATGCAAGAGGCAGCCGGTCAATGACTCTCATCCTTGATGTTTCTATCTCTCTCTTCCTCTCTGAAATCAACAAGAATATATGTTTTTTTAAAAAATGGGCAAGGAGGATGCTGAGTGAGATGAGGAAGGCTGCTGATCCTCTGTGACCTCCTTCCCCAACAGTGGAGTACCCACTCACACTGCAGTGCGCCAACATCAGCATCCTGGAGCCCAGACTCTGCCGGCGGGCATACCCTGGCCAGATCTCCAAGCGCATGCTCTGTGCCGGCCTCTGGGAGGGGGGCCGTGGCTCCTGCCAGGTGAGGTCTACTCTGCGGAGGAGGTGGATGATGGGGGGATTCTGCTAAGACACTGGGTCCTGGGAGAGGATGGTGGGGCCAGCCCCAGGATTTCTGGATCTAAAACAGGAAGGAACTCGGGGGGGGGGGGTCTAGTTTCTAAGTCCTGGGGGAACAAGGTTGCTAGGGTCGTAGGATGCTAGGTCCAAGGGAGGGGGTGAAGACTGCGTGAGCTTTTCCTCCTGGGTCTGAGGGAGGAGGGCCTGGAGAGCTACTGGGGCCTCTCTCTCTGGGTCACCATCAGTAGGTGACCCCGCCCCCTGGCCTCTGGATGTCTGGGTGTCAGGGGAGTAGAAACTGGGGTGGGATGGGGGGAAAAAGGGGGGTCTGTGCAATGGCATGCTAGCAATGAGACTGGCCTAACAGTTCCTCTTTTTTCTCCCACCCACCCACCCACAGGGCGACTCCGGGGGCCCGCTGGTTTGCCACGGGACTCTGGCCGGCGTGGTGTCTGGGGGCTCGGAGCCCTGCTCCCGACCGCGGCGCCCCGCCGTCTACAGCAGCGTTTGCCACTACGTGAAGTGGATCAGGAAGACGATGGAGGAATACTGAGCCCTCGCGCCTAGGGTGGCCGGAGGAGAAGAGGGTGCAGGATGAGGGGGTCCAGCCTCGGGGGGGGGGGTCTCCTCCACCACCGGTGCCCTCCAGCTGTCCTGGAGAAGCCTCCTGGGTCCCTAGGCTCCGCCCCCTCCTCGGGATGGAGCAGGGAAGACTCCGTCCTTCTGCCCTCCGGGGTTCCACCAGCCCCAAGACGTCAGCAAGAACTGCCACCCTGTGCAACAGCATCACCTGGTGGCTCTGCCCCAGGCCGGCCATCCAGCCACCCAGGAGCCCCGCCCCCTCTCGGAACGTTGCCCAATGAGAGGCCTCCAGCTCGTGCGGCCCCGCCCCCTCTGTCAGAGTCTCCCCGCCCCCCGTGACGTCAGGGCTGCTGGTGCTCTCCCCCATTGGCCGGCAGGGAGGGTCTGGCCCCGCCCCTCGCAGCCCTGCTCTGTAGTGGGCGTGTCCTGGGTTTGCATCCCGCCCTGGACCGTCTGGGAGGAGGTGACGGGGAGGGTTCTGGGGTGTCTTCAGATCCCGTGGACGGTTTTGCAATAAAGGCACGGAGCCCTCTTTTTTTTTTTTTTTCCTGCTTTCTGCTTGGGTCGTGGGAAGGCGGAAGGGCGACGGATGGGCGGTGGAGGGCCGATAGGGGAGACGTCACCGCATTAGAATTTCCCCCCCGGGGCCCTCCGTGGGTCCTGCCTGAGGTCTGTCCCCATCGGCCCTGTTGCAGCAAGCCTTCCCCGGGATTCTGCCGGGCTGGTCCCGTCGCCCCCAGGGGAAGGGGAAACCAGGTCACCGGTGCCTCCCAAACCTGCCGGCCCAGGTCCCGCCCTCCCAGGGGACAGACCCGCCCTCGGGTGTCCCAACCAAGAAGACTCGCCTTTCTTATGTCGGGGGGGGGGGGGTCCCTGTCCTCCATCAGCCCCAAAGTCCAGGCCCCAAGCCCTCTCATCCTTGGAGGCAGACGTCTGGCATCCTCGCATCCCCTATTCGGACCCAGGAGGCTAAGCCCCAACCCCCTTCTCTTCTCAGGCCCAGGACTGAACGTTCCCCCCCCCCCCCCCGAAAGCCCTGGCCTCTTCCAGACCCAGACAGACGTCCGAGCCCCCCCGTCTTTTCCGTGTCAGACAGACCCAGGAGTCCCAGCACGGAGCTCCTCTGCCTTGCCTCTGGACCCCAAGAACCCAGCCCCTCCTCCCCCAGCCCCTCGGCCCCTCCTCACTGCAGCCCAGGGGTGCTCTGCCAGCCCAGGGCGGGGGGAGGAGGAGGAGGAGCAGGAGGCGGGGATTCCCAGTTAAAAGGCTCCAGATCCCCGAACCAGCAGCAGGCAGAGAGCTGAGCTGCTGGGGCCTCTTCCCCTGGGTCAGAATCAGTAGGTGGCCCCGCACCCCCCCCCCCTGGCCTCTGTACGTTCCCAGAGGTTGACCTCTGGACCCTCCTTCAGGCCCCAGGACTGGAACCCGAGATCCCCTTTTTTTTTTCCTTCCGGACCCACCCGGAGTCTGAGCCCCGGCCTCCTCTTCTTCCCTGAGATTGAGGAACCCCTTCTCCCTGGGAACCTGAAAATCCAGACATTCTCCCTCCCCTCTCTTCCTCCACACCCCCCACCCCCAGCTCCCTCTCTCCTGGGATTCAGAAACCCGGGGCCCCACCCCTTTCCGGCTAAGACCCGGGACCAGAAGAACCGCTCTGGATGCTCTGCTCCCCTCGACCAACCCCCCAATCCCAGGACCCTACTATAGGATTTCAGGCTCGGGGTCCCCCTCTTCCTCCTCCTCCTCCTCCTCCTCCTCCTCCCCCTCCTCCTCTCTCAGCCCTGCTCTCCCTCCCCCAGGCCTCAGCATGGGACGCCCACCGCCTGCCGCCACTGCCCTGGGCGCCTGGATGTTCCTGGTCTTGCTGCTGGGAGTCCATGCAAGTGAGTTCGAGCCCGTGTGCACGCCGTGGCGGCGGTGCGGGTGCCATGTGGCGGGGTGAGGAATGTGGGGGTGGGGGGGGCTTCTGGGGCTGGCTGGCTTTGGCGGGGGGCGGGTGGAGGCACGGCTCTCTGGTGAGACGGCAGGTAGAAGCGTGTCAGGGGACGCTGCACGCTTGCATGAGCACCCCAAGCTTTGCAGGCTGCTTGCCGTGGAAAGGATGGGGGTGAGAAGACACACGTGGGGGTGTAGGAGCCTGTGGAAGCAAGCACGCTTGGGTGTGTGACTCCGTGCGACGGATGACTCATGGGGTTCAGCCGGTGTACGTGCGTGCATATGTGTGTGTGTGCGTGGCGGCATGTGCAAGCCGGGAGGCCCGCACACGAGGGTGTGTGTGTGTGTGTGTGTGGACACAGGAGGGAGGGAGGCAGGCAGGCAGGCAGGCAGAGAGAGAACTTGGGGTGTGTCCCTTTGAATCCACCCTCCTGCTCTCCTTTCTCTTGCACCCCTTTCTCGCCCCCCTTCTACAGGGCACTGGAGGGCAGATGAGAGCAAGGTGCTCGGGGGCCAGGAGTGCAAGTCCAACTCGCAGCCGTGGCAGACGGCCTTGTTCCAGGGGGACCAGCTGCTGTGCGGGGGCGTCCTCATCGATGACCACTGGGTCCTCACGGCAGCCCACTGCAAAAAGCCGTGAGTGGACGCACGCACGCACGCCTGGCCTGGGGGCAGAGGTGGGCTGGGCCTGGTGAGGGAGGGGGCTGGGCTTTGCCTTGGGAAAGAGAGAGCTGGGTCCCAGGCCTGAGAGAGAGAGAGAGAGAGAGAGAGAGAGAGAGAGAGAGAGAGAGAGAGAGAGAGAGAGAGAGAGAGAGAGAGAGAGAGAGAGAGAGAGAGAGAGAGAGAGAGAGAGAGAGAGAGAGAGAGAGAGAGAGAGAAGGGAGCTGGGAGCCTGGACTCCTAGGTCAGAGGGGGCTGCCTCCCAAACGGAATCCCCATCCTTCCAGGCGGTACACCGTCCGCTTGGGAGAGCACAACCTGAAGAATAAGAGCGGGTCGGGGCAGGAGCGGGCCGTGGCCCAGTCCATCCCGCATCCCTGCTTCAGCGGCGACAGCGATGACCACAACCACGACCTGATGCTCCTCCGCCTGCGCGACCCGGCGTCCCGGGGGGACTCGGTGAAGCCCATCAACCTGACAGACCACTGCCCCCGCCAAGGCCAGAAGTGCACCATCTCCGGCTGGGGCACCGTTACCAGCCCCCAAGGTAGCTGGTGTGGAGGAGGAGGAGGAGGAGAAGGAGGAGGAGGAGGAGAAGGAGGAGGAGGAGGAGGAGGAGGAGGAGAAGGAGGAGGAGGAGGAGCTGGTTTTCCCAGAGGACCCCAAGCCGCTGGCCAAACTTGACCCCTGCAAGGAGATACAGGAAGGGCCTGTGACGGTGGGGTTGCGAGTCACACGTGGCCCGTGTTAGGAACACAGAAGGCCGGATATTAATAGGAGTGGTGGGAGAAAGAAAGCAAAGTAGCACATTGTTAAGCAGGGCTCAAAAATATGGATGGATGGATGGATGGATGGATGGATGGATGGATGGGTGGGTGAATCCCTCCTTTATGGTGGAGAGTAACGTGTTATGAGATCTTTGTTGGGTAGGATTTTGTACAATCTCATTTGTAGACTTGGGGTACAAAGGATTTTCAGGGGCCCGAGAAAGCGGATTTCTCAGCCTCCTTTTCCCTCTTGAACCCAAGAATGCTGGCCCAGGCTCTCAGCCTCACTTTCCTCACTTGCAAAATGAGGAAGACTAACGGATAGATTTTTAAGCTTCATAAGGGCTCATGTTATATCTTTTTTTTAATTTTTTAAATATATTTTATTGATTTTTTTACAGAGGGGAAGGGAGAGGGAGAGAGAGTTAGAAACATCGATGAGAGAGAAACATCGATCAGCCGCCTCCTGCACACTCCCTACCGGGTATGTGCCCGCAACCAAGAGACATGCCCTTGACCGGAATCGAACCTGGAACCCTTGAGTCCGTAGGTCAACGCTCCATGCACTGAGCCACACCGGTTGGGGCTAAATCTATTTTTCCCCCCCATTGGGCATTCCTGGTGCTCAGGGTGCTCGATGTGTATTTGTTGGATGACCATGTGGATGGGTGAAAGAAGGAATGCATGAATCCATCCCTCCTTTCCAAAAGCCATGTGAAGGTTAAATGAGGGGTGAGCATATAGCTTCTGGCTGGTAGAGGCGCCCACATTTCCCCACTCAAGCCTACTGCTCATAGCCTGAAAAGAAGGATGAATTCTACGTACAGTCAGTAAAATCCAAATACTT
The DNA here is from genome assembly GCA_963924515.1 of Vespertilio murinus. Lineage (NCBI taxonomy): Eukaryota > Metazoa > Chordata > Mammalia > Chiroptera > Vespertilionidae > Vespertilio > Vespertilio murinus. The sequence continues at coordinate 45,437,781 of OZ004716.1, read as the reverse complement.
CCTTGTGAGGCTCTGACGGGCCCCACAAGCTGTATGGGACGAGACCCTGTCCTGATAGAGTTGCATGCCAGGTGGGGGAAATAGACAATGAACATATAGCATGAAACACGAGAGAGAGTTGTGGGTTATGTGATGAAATACCCGGGATGGTAAGAGGATAGGGAGTGATAGAGGTGTGGTGCTTTGTTTTGTGTTTTTGTTTGTTTTTAAATGGCTGTGGGCATGAGGACACATATTTTTTAAAATGACTGTGGGCGTGAGGAAGGGAGGAAGGGAGAGGAGAGAGAGAGAGAGAGAGAGAGAGAGAGAGAGAGAGAGAGAGAGAGAGAGAAACATCAATGATGAGAGAGAATCATTGATTGGCTGCTTCCTGCATGCCCCCTACTGGGGATCAAGCTCACACAACCCGGGCATGTGCCCTTACCCTGAATTGAACCCGGAACCTTTCAGTCCGCAGGCCAACACTCTATCCACTGAGCCAAACCGGCTAGGGCGAGGTGTGGTGTTTTAATTAAGTCTGTCGAGAGAAGGCTTCGAGGAGGAGGAGGAGGAGGAGGAGGAGGAGGAGGAGGAGGAGGAGGAGACAATTGGAGGAAGTAGAATTCGGCTGAGATTGACAAGCTGGTGGCTCGGGAGTGGGAAGACTGGAGGAAGTGGGGCAGCTATGTCACAAGAGGGCACCTCCAAACCCTCCAGTCTCCTGACTCTTAATTTGAAAATGACTCGAGGCAAGAAAGAAAAGTCGGATCCGATGGTCCGACGCTTGGTCCATGGCTCCGTTTAAGGTGGTGAGAAATGATGAGCCACGAGGATCGTGCCGGGAGCCACCCCACCCTCCACACACACACACACACACACACACACACACACACACACACACACACCTGCCCCCGTGCAGCTGTGGATGCAGAGAGGAAAGGTTCGACCCAGACAGGGACCGAGGGCCAGGGCTGCTCTTTCTGGGAACTTACATCCTGTACCCCCTCAGCGAACTTTCCGGACGCCCTCAACTGCGCAGAAGTCCACATCATATCCCAGAAGCGGTGTGAAGACGCCTACCCCGGGAAAGTCACTGAGGCCATGATCTGTGCGGGCGACAGCAGTGGGGCTGACACGTGCCAGGTGAGTGACATCCGGATCAGCCAATCGAAACCCCTTCTGAATGAGACGACCTGAAACCCCTTTCTTCCTTCCCTCCCCCTTTCCCCCCACCCCTCCGCTGGTAGAGGCTGGAGGCACTGCAGAGGGGTGACCCCACAGGGTTAGCACTCAGAGAAGTTCCCGTCTCTCCAAAGTGGGAAGAAGACTCGGGGGAAGGCCACACTCAGAAGTTCGGGGTAGTCGCTGTGGTTTTTTATGGGGACCCCTGTCTGCGGGGTGAGGTTCAGGGAGGGGAGAGGTAAAGGGGGTGGGGGGCATGCCCCACTGCCTAAGCTGGCAGATGGACATCCCCCAAGAGGATGTTCCCGTGAAGGAGAGAGTCGGAGGCTACAGGGCACACAGGCTTCTGCCCCCTTCCTGTGTGTCCGTCCCCTACGTTTCTGCGGACTTTGCCACCCACCATCGCTTCAGCCGCTCTGATTTGGCACCTGACTCAGTTTCCTAGTCCTGCTCCTGTGACTGATTTTCTTCGGGGGTGGGAGGGAGCAATGCTCTCTTCTCAGTTGTCCAGAGAATGGTGCCATGGATGACAGGGCTCCTTCAAAGACGCCCCAACCCCCCAAGATGACAAGTCTTGGGATTTGCCATAGATATAACTCTCTTCCCCCCCCCCCCCATTGGCTGTAACTCCAGTCTTCAGGGCTCTTCCTGGCCCTGTCCCCTGTGTGGGAATCCCGCCCCTTTTGCCAATGATTGGACCCTGAAAACGATACCCCACTGTGTTCTTCCCCATTGGCCGGGAACACAGTCATTCCATCGGGGATCCTTCCCTGAAATCTGCTCCTCTGGATGGTTGGTTCCGAGAGATGATGGTTTCTCCCCACAGAGACGCCTACAGTTATTGGCATAGGTGGGCGCACGTGTGTGTGTGTGAGTGTGTGTGTGTGTGTGTGTGTACAAGAACCCTGCTCTTTCTCCTGTTTGGTAACTGGATTCAAAGATCTGCTCACCAAAAGCCAGGAAATGGAGGCCACATCAGCTCAGTCCCTGATGTTTTCTCTCTTTAGATTGGACCTTTCAGAGCACTCTCTTCTCTCATTGGCCAGCGTTTCCCTCGCCACCCTTAGACAGTTTGTCTGGTCCCTTGTATGTGGAAGACCCCACCCCACTCTCTTAACCTCTGGCTCACCCTAGCCTGCCGGGGCTGACCGGCAGACCCTGAGCGACGGACGAATGATCACTCTGTGTCTGTGTCCGTGAAAGAGAGAGCTAAGGGACTGCCTGGCTAAAGGAACCAGACAGCTCCATTCACCTGCCTTCTTAGGCTTTTACTGTAGCAACAGCTTGAACTAAAATTAACCTCTGGGTACTGCGAGCAGGGTAAGTATCCTTGAGGGAACCCATGTATCTGTAGGGTCTTTCAAACAAGGACGTTTTGAAGTCTACCCATGAAGATTCCAGTAATAAAAAATTAAAAAAAAGTCCGGGGGCTCAGACTTGTTTGGAAAAGTCAAGGCTAGGTCTACCGCCTTCGAGCCTTCGGCAAGGTTCCCCTAGAGCAATGGTTGGCAAACTCATTCGTCACCAGAGCCAAATATCAACAGGACGGCAATTGACATTTCTTTTGAGAGCCAAATTTTTAAAACTTAAACTTCTTCTAAAGCCACCTCTTCAAAATAGACTCGCCCGGGCCATGGTTATTTTGTGGAAGAGCCACCCTCAAGGGGCCAAAGAGCCACATGTGGCTCGCGAGCCACAGTTTGCCAACCACAGCCTTAGAGGTGTCGGACCTTCCAGAGAATCCTCCTTACAGACTTTCCAACCACGTCCCGTGCTTCCCTATATCTGCCAGCAGGTGGAGCCAGGGGACAATGCTCTTGTCCCCAGTGGCTTGGGGGCCAATCATGTATCAGAGTGGGTGGGTGCCAAAGGCTGGGTATCTTAGGTGAAACTACCCCCCTATACCCTCCAGGGCGATTCCGGGGGCCCGCTGGTGTGTGATGGAGTTCTCCAAGGGATCACATCCTGGGGATCGGACCCCTGTGGGCAGTCCCAGAGGCCTGGGGTCTACACCAACCTCTGTCGCTACCTCGACTGGATCAAGAAGACCATCCGCAGCAAGAGCTCAGCCTAGGACAAGCTTTGGATTCCCCCTCAATAAACTGAAAACCATGGCCTGGCTCTTTGCCTGTCTTGCTTTGGCCCTGCTGGGAGTGTGGAGGGACAGGATCTGCGCCCTATGGGAAGCTAGGCAGGAAGATCTAGAGAGACCAGGACCCCATGGCCACTCTGGCTCACCACCACTACCTAAAGGGACCCTTTTTTTTCCTGGAAAGACTTGGAGAAGGGGAGGTTAATTTCAGGGGACAGAAACATGTAAAAAAAATTTTTTTTAATATAATTCTTTATTGTTGAAAGTATTACATGTGTCCTCTTTCCCTCCCCCATTATCCCCCTCCAGCCGGCCCCCACACCCACTTCTCAGTCCCTCATCACCCCACTATCTGTGGCCATGGGCCATGCATATATGCCTACAAGGTTCCTGGTTGATTAATTCCAACCCACCCACCCTCCCCCGCCTTCCCTCCGAGATCCTGCACTCTGTCCCATGCTTCCGTGTCTCTGGATCCACTCCATTCATCAGTTTACGTTGTTACTTAGATGCCACATATGAGTGAGATCACATGATGCTTGTCTTTTCTCTGACGAAGACATGTAAGAATTTTCTAGGTAATATCCACTGGCATGCATGTCCCCCAAAGGGGCCAGGTGCCCCGGGTGAGCCATGTGTCCCAGGGGGCCCTGTTCCCCGGGTGAGCCATGTGTCCCAGGGGAGGCAGTGGGACCCAGGGGAAGGGGCGGTGAAAACCAGAGGAGGAGCGGACTCTATTCATATGGTCCTGAGATAGTCACCATAAAACAAGCAGACTGCCAAATGAGAAGCAGATTCTATTCATGTGATCCTGAGATAGTCACCATAAAACTAGCAGATTGTCAAATGACAGCGGGGAGGGGAAGGAGACCTGGGGGGAGATAAGAGAACAACCGAAGGACTGGTATGCATGAATATAAGTTCAACCAACGAACACAGAACTCTGGGGAGGGAGGGCATGAATGGGAGGTGGGGGGGGGGGCAATGGTAAGATATGTACACATATAATTCCTTAATAAAAAAAAATTTTTGGAAAAAAAATATCCACTGGCATGGCCTGTCAAAGACAGACTTGAAAGGGCTTAGGCTTCCTCTTCCTGAGCAGCGAACGTGTTTTTACCCGTTGAGGAGAGATATGCAAAGTAGGGTGCAGGAAGCATGTTGACAGCTCAAGCGTGCACTCGCGAACACCCATAAAGCGCCACCTAGGTGAAGAAATAGGACATTGACAGCCCTCAGATGTCTGAGAGACCGATTCCCGCCCTTTCTCCCCCGCCCCCCAGGAGAAATATCATTCTTTCTCACAGCTTAGAGCTGCCAGGGGATAACTTTGATGGCAGAAGGAAGTGAGGCACGTCATTGCTGGTGTCCAAGCTGCAGTGTGGAGAAGAGGACGTTGGGGGCAGTTCTTGGGAAAGAAGTGCGTGGAGTGGGTAGTTGCTGTGAGGATATAAATAAATTGCCACCAGGTGGAGACTGGCTTCCCCTCCGCATCACCCTCCTGGCTCTTCCAGGATGCTCTATGATATTCTTGCTAATAACCATCTAATTTCTCTAGTTGGCGCTACAAGCCCCTTCTCTATTGCTTCTGCATTTTCATAGTGTCTTCTCCCTCATGCCTTTTTTCCCCATTTCTCTCTCATTGTATTACTTTTTAAAAATATATATTTTATTGTATTTTACAGAGAGGAAGGGAGAGGGATCGAGAGCTAGAAACGTCGATGAGAGAGAAACATCGACCAGCTGCCTCCTGCACACCCGCATACTGGGGGATGTGCCCCACAACCAATGTACATGTCCTTGACCGGAATCAAACCTGGGAACTTTCAGTCCCCAGACCGACGCTCTACCACTGAGCCAAACCGGTTTCGGCTCATTTTATAACGTTTTGACCTCATCTTCAACCATCAATGGCTCCATTCCCCCCCAGGATTTTTTAAAATTTCATTCATTCGTTCGTTCATTCGTAGAAAGAGAGAAGCATCAGTTTGTTGTTGCTCCACTATTTGTGCAGCATTCATTGGTTGGTTCGTGTATGTGCCCTGACCAGGCATCGAACTTGCAACCTTAGCAGGTAGGGCAAATGCTCTAACCAACTGAGTTAGCCCACCAGCACTCTCAGGAGGCTTTCTCAGGTCATATCTCCACGAAAGAAAATCCAACCGGTCCAGCTCAACTTTTCTCCTTCGGTCTCGTCAGAGGCCACTGAAATGGCCAATGGTTTGGCTGCGTTCTGGTCAAGTGACCAACCCTGTCCGATCACCGCTGGGTATTGGGAGTCATGCTCTATGAGGCATGCGGATGGAGTGGTTCCCCCCAAGGGTTGTGAGATGGCTTGCCTACACATCAGTCTTCCTGAACCTCCATGAAAGTCCCTTCATGCCAGGAATCCAAAGGAAAGCTTTCATGCCTGACAATAAATCCCTGGTGCCAGAGGTGCATATCTGGGGGCTACCTGTGCCGTGCCAGAACAGCCAAGGGTTCAGTGAGCCTGAGGAGGGGCAGTGAAGGATTAAAGAAAACACAGACAAAGGGAATATAGCTGGGGCTCGGAGGGTCTCCTGTGCCTGGATGAGGCCACAGAGAGGGAGCCAGCGAGCAAGCCGAGCCTTCGTTTTATAGTCAGAGAAAAACAAGGCAGTGGTCACCATAGTCACAATGTGCCTGTGAGCTTCACTTGTGTTGGCAGCACTTGCTGCACCACCCACAGCCCATTTGATACCCAGGAAGGATCTATGGCAGGGGTGGGCAAACTTTTTGACTCGAGGGCCACCGTGGGTTCTTAAACTGGGCCGGAGGACCGGGACAAAAGCAACCTGACCGTGCTGGCACTCTCACCTTGGGCTGCTGGGGAAGGAGCAGAGGGGCGAGCAAGAGAACCCTCCACTCTTTCCGCTCCGCCGGCCAGATAGAACAGCCGCATGGGCCGGATCCGGCCCTCGGGCCGTAGTTTGTCCACAGCTGATCTAAGGGGAGGCCATAAGGTCAAGCTTAATTATGCTAAGAGGCCTGTGCCCTCCAAGCTGAGACTTGTTTGCGGTTCTGCCAACAGGGTCAATCTGAGGCTTAACCCTATAGCCGTTCCCTACAGCTACCCAAGGGTCATCTCAACATGAGGGATAGCCCAGATTTGGAAGCAGCCCAAGTGCCCATCAGTAAATGAGTGGATAAAAAAAAAGCTGTGGTAACATTTACACAACAGAATACTGCACAGCCGAAAGAAAGAAAGAAAGAAAGAAAGAGAGAGAGAGAGAGAGAGAGAGAGAGAGAGAGAGAGAAGGAAGGAAGGAAGGAAGGAAGGAAGGAAGGAAGGAAGGAAGGAAGGAAGAAAGAAAGAAAGAAAGAAAGAAAGAAAGAAAGAAAGAAAGAAAGAAAGAAAGAAAGAAAGAAAGAAAGAAAGTGGAATCTAACGAACAATATAAATGCGCAGAGTGGAGGCAGACTCATGGATACAGAGGACTGACTGACAGTTGTCGGAGGGGGGGAGACTGGGGGCTGGTTGAGAAGGGTGAAGGGATTAAGCAAAGCAAAGGGGGGGAAAAAGGAAAGACTCATGGATATAGACAACAGTATGGTGACCGCTGGAGAGCAGGGTGGTGGGGAAGGTGGCAGAGGATAAAGGGGAGGATAAATGGTGACGGAAGGGGGCTTGACTTGGGGTGGTAAACACACAATACAACAACACTCAGATGAAGTGCGATACATAGCAGTCATGCTCGCCAGAGAATATATTCAGCAGCCTGGAAACTGGAACATCCTTATGACGGCGGAGTTCGGATCCACAGCGCATAGAGTTTGCCATTTATTTCCTAAAAAACGAACATTAATTAAAGACAGATGCTATATATATTTTTTTCAATCTAGACATTTAAAAGGTAACAAAACGTGGTGGTTTTGCACCAATTCTGGCCGGAGCCACCTGGCCCTGCCTTCTCCTTGATACGAGCCCGGAGGTGGAACTCTTTGCCAGTGACTTGTGATAGCCCTCCTTGTTGCATTTTTTAAAAAAAGAAAGTGTAGAAATCTGTAGGCTTGGATACAAAGGGCCATGGAGAGGGTACGTGTCTCTTTCACAGGCAATGCAAGATAGCTAACCTCTCACATACATATTTTCCCGAGGTTATGCTGGTGAGAGATAGCCATGAGGAATGTTGGGGGTCATCTCCTGCCAGTAGCAAGGTGTATTATCTCTGGAATTTTGGGAGCGATTATGCTGGCACGGAAAGCTCTTTGTTCTTTTCCCAGATGCACACACACAGTGAACAGGATTCACTCAAGGTAAAGGTTAACACACAGACCCTGAGGATTTGACCTCCTGCAACCACCCACCCGTTGGGAATATTTTACGATCAGAACATGCCCGGGTGGTTAGTTTCAGTTAGTGAGTTTGTCAGATGCGCCAGGTAGTTATATTTCTTGCTCGTATTTCTTCTAATCATATCTCCCTCTTGGGTCTCTCCTAGCCCCCACGCTCCACCCTTCCCCATATGGCAGAAATTCTGTAGCCACTGGTTCGCGGCACAGAGGAGGTGAAGACCCCTCCCTGGACAAGTCTCCCGGACGCCCCTCTCTCAGACCCGAAAGTCCACACGGGGCCTGCTTAGGACCCACAGTCAAGGGGACCAGCTCCCTCCTCATTCTGGACCCCAAAGTCTAGACCACCATGAAGATCCTCCCTTTGTGAGACTTTGGAGTCCCAGGGAGCCCCTCTTAACTCTTCTTCACAGAGCAGAACGTGGGGTTCATCTCAGAGAGGCAATGTGACTCACCGGGAAGCAGCACAGTTGGGATTCGGGTCACTTCCTGTCTAACTCATTTCTCGGGGGTGAGGGGCCACCCAGGGCATCATGGGCTATCAGCATGTGGGCAAACTAAGGCCCTCGGGCCGGATCCGGCCCGTTCGGCTGTCCTATCCGGCCCGCGGAGCAGAAAGAGCGGAGAGTTCTCTTGCTCTCCCTTCCGCTCCTTCCCCAGCAGCCCAAGAGGAGAGTGCCAGCATGGTCAAGTTGCTTTTGTCCCGGCCCTCCGGCCCAGTGTAAGAACCCATGGTGGCCCTCGAGTCAAAAAGTTTGCCCACCCCGGGGCTATACCAAGGACCAGGTGGTATGCTGTGACTTTGCCAGAGACGCCCACTTTTCCAACGCCAGTGCTGAGGCTGACATCGTCCTCGATGACCATTCACCAAGCTCACCTCCTGGTGTGAAAATGAACTTGGCCACAGAGAGGGAGAGGTGGAGCGTATCGTTCCACGTGGCCTCCAAAGAGTGAGCGCCCCCCTGGACCGGCAGCCCTGTGAGAGGAGGAGAGGCATTCCGCTACTGGGGGGAGTCCTTGCCCCAAATCGATCCCCAACACGTTGAAAATCTCCTGATCCCCACCGGGTACAGCCGTGACACCCTGTAGAAGTAGGGGTGGGGCCTAAGGAGTTCACTGGCCCTAGCTGGTTTGGCTCAGTGGATAGAGCCTCTACCTGTGGACTGAATGGTCCCAGGTTCGATTCCAGTCAAGGGCACATGCCTGGGTTGCAGGCTCTATCCCTAGCAGAGGGCCTGCAGCAGGAGGCAGCCAATCAATGATTTGCTCCCATCATTGATGTTTCTCTCTCTCTCCCTCTCCCTTTCCTTTCCTCTCTGAAAGCAATAAAAATATATTTTAAGCCGTGTCCCCCAAAGGGGCCTGGTGTCCCGGGTGAGCCGTGTCCCCCAAAGGGGCCTGGTGTCCCGGGTGAGCCGTGTGTCCCAGGGGGCCATGTGCCCTGGGTGAGCCGTGTGTCCCAGGGGGCCATGTGCCCCGGGTGAGACGTGTGTCCCAGGGGGCCGTGTGCCCCGGGCGAGCCGTGTGTCCCAGGGGAAGCAGTGGGACCCAGGGGGAGGGGCCGTGTGAATCAGAGGAGGAGCGGACTCTATTCGTGTGGTCCTGAGATAGTCACCATAAAACAAGCAGATTGTCAAATGACAGTGGGGAAGGGAAGGAGACCTGGGGGGAGATAAGAGAACAACCGAAGGACTGGTATGCATGCATATAAGTACAACCAACGAACACAGAACTCTTGGTAGGGAGGGCATGAATGGGAGGGGGGGGGCAATGGTAAGCTATTTACACATATAATACCTTAATAATAAAAAAAATGCAATTGTGAAAAAATATATTTTTTAAAAAAATAAATAAAAAATATAGTTCGCTGTATTCAGTCCCCTCCACCCCCACCCTCACTCACACACACACACACACACCCCAAAAAAAGAAAACTGTTGTGAAGACTAAATGAAATGTGAGCATATACTATAAGTTCTGGCTTATAAAGGTACCAGATACATGTTTCCCCCCTCAATGCTATAGCTCACAGGCTTAAAAAAGAAAGGTATATTCACTTCCAGCTGTTAATTCAACACTTACTCACTAGGATCTGACAGAGTCCAGGGGCTGTACTGTATGAGTCCCTATCTCTACACAGTCACATGGTAGGTGGGAGAAATAGACAACAAATGCATATAAAACAAAACATGAGCCAAAACCGATTTGGCTCAGTGGATAGAGCATCGGCCTGCGGACTGAAAGGTCCCAGGTTCAATTCCGGTTAAGGGCATGTACATTGGTTGCGGGCACATCCCCGGTAGGGGTTGTGCAAGAGGCAGATGGTCAATGTTTCTCTCTCATCGACGTTTCTAGCTCTCTCTCTCTCTCCCTTCTTCTCTGTAAAATATCAATAAAAAATATAAATTAAAAAAAAACATGATATAAAGTTAAGTGCTATCATGAAATATTGGGGATGGTAAGAGGAGCTGCCGTTAGAGATAGGGTAAGGTTTGTTGGTGAAATTAGATTACACTTGGAGATTCAGCTCGGAATTAGATTTGAATTTATGGATTGGGATCAAATTCTCAACTTGCAATGAAATCTGGACATGACGCCGAGGTCTTACGAAACAGACTTCAGCAGTGGGAACAACAAGACAGAAACTTTAAACCAGAGCCGAAACCGGTTTGGCTCAATGGATAGAGCGTTGGCCTGGGGACTGAAGGGTCCCAGGTTCGATTCCCGTCAAGGACATGTACATTGGTTCGGGGCACATCCCCAGTAGGGGGTGTGCAAGAGGCAGCTGGTTGATGTTTCTCTCTCATCGACGTATCTAGCTCTCTATCTCTCTCCCTTCCTCTCTCTGTAAAATATCAATTATATATATATATATATATGTATATATATATATATATATATATATATATATATATATATATATATTTAAGAATCAGCTGTCTAGTAGTCATCTGACAAGGGTTCCTGTGTTACTCAATGCAAATGCCAAAGTCCTACCTCGGCCCTCAACCCCTGTGTTGTCCAAATCCTGGGAGGCCTCTGCACCCATCACGCACCCTCCTCCCTCTGATTCATTCAGCTCCAATTAAAAAAAGTCTTCCTTGCTAGAACATTCCAGGCCCCCCCTGTTCTTCTCACCTGCCCGCCACTCTGCCTAGGGATCACTGACCCCAAGAAGTAGCTACATGAATCCATCTACCACCTCCTGCAAGACTTTATCCACATGTCCTCTTCCCCTGGGGTCTTTGCAGCCACCTTTCCCAATGTTATAACGGCAGGAGTTGCTGAGATCCAAGGGAACAAACGATTCCCTAGTCCTATAGTAAGTGAGTGCTATGGTCTTATTTTCCCCCATAGCACTCACTTACTGCCACATAAAAAATAAAAAAAAACACCAATGAGAAGTGCTTGTCTCTTTACTCAAGCCCCATTGGAATGAGGGGCTTGGGGATGGAATCTTGCTGTTTTGTGGATGCCGTGCCCTCAGAGGCCAGAACAGACTCTGGCTCAGAGCAAGTGCTCCGTAGATGCTTCATGAATGAATACAATGAGCGAAGATGAAAAATAAAGAAATTCATTCCACCCTCCTTATAATGAGAGCGATGCAAAGGTACTGCAATGTGGAAGAGCCACATAAGCCAGAATAAAGGTATAGTGTAGAACGTTATACAAACAGAATAAAGGAAGGAGTAAGCATTCTAAGAGAAACAGTTGCCCAAGACTTTTAAAATTTATTTTTAAAATTTTAAAAACAAAAATTTTTGTCTTTTGGTTAGTTCTCATCCGAGGATGCTTTCCCATGGATTGTTTTTTGTTTTTAAATATATTTTATTGATATTTTACAGAGAGGAAGGGAGAGAGATAGAGAGCTAGAAACGTCGATGAGAGAGAAACATCAACCAGCTGCCTCTTGCACACCCCCCACTGGGGAATGTGCCCGCAACCAAGGTACATGCCCTTGACTGGAATTGAACCCGGGACCTTTCAGTCCACAGACCGACGCTCTACCACTGAGCCAAACTGGTTTCGGCTCCCATGGATTGTTAAGGAGAGTGGAAGAGAGAGGGAAAGACAGAGACAAACATTGATGTGATAGAGACGCATTGATTGGTTGCCTCTTGCACGAACCGATCAGGGGCGTGGCCGGGGAGGAGCCTGCAACCAAGGTACATGCCCTTGACTGGAATCAAACTCAGGACCCTTTGATCTGCAGGCCAACTCTCTATCCACTGGGCCCAACCAGTTAGGGCTGTCAAGACTTTTTATAGAGTAAATGAAATGTCCCATTAGATAATGCTCAGACATTTTTGTTAGATACACATACTATGTATAGAAATCAAAGAATAAGTGAAAAACAGTACATATTTAGTAGGTAGAGTTAGGAAAGCCTTCTCTGTTGTTGTTTTTTTTAAATTATTATTTGTTTTTGTGTTTGTTTCATCAGGAAATCCTATGTATTCATTTAATTATTATTATTAAGGTATTATATGTGTACATATCTTTCCATTGCCCGCCCCCCTACATGCCCTCACCACCCCCAGAGTTTTGCATCCATTGGTTATGCTTATTTGCATGCATACAAGTCCTTCGATTGACCTCTCATCTCCCCCACCTCTCCCTAACCTTCCCGCTGTCATTTGACAGTCTGTTTGATGCTTTAAGGAAAGCCTTCTCTTGAGATTCACACCCCAATAGGAGGGTCAAGTTCAGGATCAAAGACACGGAGGGGATTCAGCCCGACAAGTTCCCACCAGCGGCTCAGAATTACGGTGTAAGTCCCAGGCCTCCCCCGAGAGGGGCAGAGGGCAAGGACATTGGCCACAGGGGAGGACCCAGGGCACAGCCCATCCTGAGCCCTGCAGGGAGGTCCTTGACCCCTGGTCCTGCCCCACAGCGCGAGTACCTGGTCACGTCCCTTGTAGCTGCCGCCACGGATGGTGGAGCAGGAACCCGCTGGGGCCAACCCGCTGACCTGGCCTCAGGAATGAGGGTGGAGGTAGAGTGCGGGCAGATGGCCTGAGCCGCCTCCGGGGTTCCAGATAAGAGCAAGTGCAGGCGAGGCAACCCCAGAGCTGGGGTCAATGAACTCCAGGACCATGAGAGTGGAAGTGGGGCTGGTGTGCTATAAGAGGGCCACTCTGCACAGGGCTGGACAGAGTTGAATTTCAACTCAGTCTGCGGACCACACCAGACCAGACCAGGCCCACTGCAGGTGAGAGGAAATCCCATGTGGGGTGGGGCAGGTGGGTCTGCATGGACAGCCCACTCTTGCTCTTGAGGGCAGAGCAGTAGAGGGCCAGCATCTGGTTGTGAGAAGGAGGGGCTGGAGGGCTGGAGTTTTGGGTCTTTTACCTAAAAGGAACTTGGGACATAGAATTATAAATGGGGAGGGACAGAAAGCCGGACCCCTAGATGCATCTGCATGGAATGGTGTCTCTGGCCTGGACTACTGGGTCTGAGGGAGGAGGTGGGTGCAGACTGGGGCCCCTGGGTCTGAGGGAGGAGGTGGGGGCTCCTGGGTCTGAGGGAGGAAGTGGGGGCTCCTGGGTCTGAGCGAAGAGAGGGGACCCGGAGACCAGGAGTCCTGCTTCCGGAACTCTCTGTCTCTCCAGCCCCAGCAGAAGAGGCCCTTCCTCTGTGGCAGCCACAGAGGCTCACACAGGAACCATGGCAGGTCCCCTGCTCCAGCCCCTGCTGCTCCTCCTGCTGCCCTTCGCCCTGGGATCTGCTGCACAAGCAGGTGAGGACCGGCCTGGGAGTCCTGGCCTTGCCCCCGGGCCCCACAGTCCCCCACCTCCCCTCTGCAGAGCCCCCTCTTCCCCAAGGAGCCCCCGAGCCAGGACCCTCCCCTGCAGCGGCCTCCTCCCATGGAGACTCCACCCCTGGGCTGTGGCCCCTTCCCTCCTGCTCCCCCCTGACCCCTGGGGTCTGGGTGCCCTCCTGGCTGCTCCCTGCCCTCCGTGTCTCTCCCATCAGAAGCTGGGGTTGCCTCCAGACCAGCAGCTGCCCTGGGCTTCTGAGCAGCACCCCCCCCCCCGTCTCCCTCCATCTCCGTCTGCAGCTGTCTCCGCCCTGTGCTCCGTGCCTGCTCTGCCCTTCCCCACGCCTCTCTGTCTGACTCTGTGTCTCTCTCTACCACGGACTCTTGAGAATTCATCTACTCTGGACTGATGCCTGCTGCCCATGCTTTCTCCAAGTCTCCCTGGCCTGATCCCTCTACCCATGATTCTCCGTGTCCCCATCCAGCCCAAGGCAACGGGGAAAGGATTATCAATGGAGCTGTCTGTCCAAGAGGCACCCACCCCTGGCAGGTGGCCCTGTATCACAACGACGAGTTCCAGTGTGCGGGCGTGCTGATCCACCCGCAGTGGGTGCTCACTGTCGCCCACTGCCGCAGGAGGTACGGGACGGGGGAGCCACAGGGAGGTCCCCCACCCCCACCTCTCTCTCTCTCTCTGGGCTTCTGTCCCCCTAACTCTGGGTCTTTGTACCCTTCTCTCAATCACCGTGTCTTCTTTTGAATGTTACCTGCTTTTTTTTTTTTTAAGTGAGTATATTGTGCAGATGGGCAGTGACCTCCTGGTTGGTGGGCGTGCCCAGACGATCGAGGCTGCCAAGTCCTTCGTCCACCCCCGGTACAACAACCGCACCGATGATCACGACCTCATGCTCCTGAAGCTGAGCGGCCCGGCCACGCTCTCGCCCCACGTGAAGACCATCGACATCCCTTCCAGCTGCAAGGTCCCCGGGGCAAGCTGCACTGTCTCTGGCTGGGGCATCGCCCTCATGGTTGAAAGTAAGGCTGCCCCTGTGACCCCCAGCCACCAAGGTCCCGGCTCCCTTCCTTCCAACGACCCCGGGGGTTCCAAGGACAAGGGTCCTTTGCATAACCATCGTAGTGGGGGCCCAGCTCCCCCTCCTTCCATGCCCAGGGTCCCCCTCTTTATATATATATATATATATATATATATATATATATATATATATATATTTGATATTTTACAGAGAGGAAGGGAGAGAGATAGAGAGCTAGAAACGTCGATGAGAGAGAAACATCGACCAGCTGCCTCTTGCACACCCCCTTCCGGGGATGTGCCCGCAACCAAGGTACATGCCCTTCACCGGAATCGAACTTGGGACCTTTCAGTCCGCAGACCGAGGCTCTATCCACTGAGCCAAACCGGTTTCGGCGGTCCCCGGTTTCGGCAGCGCCCACAAGTCCGAGGGACCAAGCCTCTGACTCCTCCTCCCCGCCCCCTTCCTAACTTCTCCAGATGCAACAAACCCAACAGAGCTCATGTGCTCCGATGTCAACCTCGTCTCCTACAAGCGATGCAGGAAGGTTCACCGGGCCGTGCTGAAAAAGTACATGATCTGTGCCGTTGCCCCCGGCAGACGCTCCTCCACCTGCAGAGTGAGTCCCCTCCTCCCTGGGTCCTGCTTCCTCTCAGCCCCGGCCTGTCTCCCGCTCGCTTAGTGCAGTGCCCCGGGTTCTGAACCTGGTGCTGAGCCTTCCCTCACACTGTCCCGGCTCTCTCTCCTCAGTTCTCTGCCCGGGTCAGGGACTGGATTTGCCATTTGCTTTGGGCTTCTGTGCAGTCCAGAACAGCACCGCAACGACCCAGTCTTTATCTGTAACGGGAATACCACCCTAAGGGGTTTGGCTCATTGGATCGAGCGCAGGCCTCCGCACTGAAGGGGTCCTAGGTTGGATCCCAGTCGAGGGCACATGCCCAGGATGCAGGCTCCATTGCCAGGAAGGGGGCATGCAGGAGGCAGCTGATCAATGATTCTCTCTCACTGACGTTTCTATCTCCCTCTCCCTCTCCTTTCCTTTCTGAAATGAAGGAAAATATTAAACACACACACACACACACACACACACACACACACACAAAACTGGAATATGAGATTCCTCATGGATGCTTTCCATATTAAATTTGATTTTTGAAATATGCCTTCGAATGCTCGCTGCAATCACTGGCATGTGCTGAGGCTAATGTCCTATCTTTGATTTATTTTATTTATTTTTTTATATTTTATTATTATTTTTTTTTACAGAGAGGAAGAGAGAGGGATAGAGAGTTAGAAACATCGATGAGGGCCGAGGCTGGTTTTGCTCCGTGGATAGAGCGTCTGCCTGCGGACAGAAGGGTCCCAGGTTCGATTCTCGTCAAGGGCATGTAGCTTGGTTGAGGGCACATCCCCAGTAGGGGGTGTGCAGGTGGTAGCTGATCAATGTCTCTCTCTCATCGATGTTTCTAACTCTCTATCCCTCTCTTTCCTCTCTGTAAAAAAATCAATAAAATATATTTTATAAAAAAACATCGATGAGAGAGAATCATCCATCAGCTGCCTCTTGCACACCCCCTACTGGGGATGTGCCCGCAACCAAGGTTACATGCCCTTGACCGGAATCGAATCCGGGACCCTTCAGTCCGTAGGCCGACGCTCTATCCACCGAGCCAAACCGGTTTCGGCGTGTCCTATCTTTGTACCTGTGAACCTGGTCCTGATTCTGAAGAAAGAATGAGCCCCTCCTCTTTGCTCTCTCCCCCGCAGGGCGACTCCGGGGGCCCGCTGATGTGCCAAGGTTCCCTGCAAGGCCTGGTGTCCGGAGGGTATTTCCCTTGCAGACCGCCCTTCGAGCCGGTGATATACACCCGCGTGTGCATGTACCGCAAGTGGATATACAACACCATGAAGACCTATTCCTAGTCTCTCCGTGCTTTCATCCCCCCCATCCCTGTGCCCTGGACAGGAAATTCATAGAAATAAAGACATCCATGACTTGCAGCCACACTGGACTTTATCATTTCTTTCAAAGTCAAATGAAAACATCAACAACATTCTAGTAAAAAAAATTTAAAATCTGCAAAAACCTATGAGCTAAACATAAAACACACACACACATAAAAAAAAAAAATGTCGGTGCTGGTGAGGAGGCAGGCAGACCCGCAGTGTTCTCCAGGAGAACGGTTAACTGCTACCGTTTTTAAGACAGGAGGTGAGGCAAGGTGAATCCAGGGTCCCATGCATCACGTTTGACCTAGTAATTCCGGTAAATCGGAACTGTGGGCACGGTTTGAATGCCTCACAACACTATCGGTTCATAGCAAAGCAGTGGAAACGCTGCACGTGTCCCAAATTATTCAGTGGTTTAGGTCAGCAACACACGGGTGTAAGTCAGGAGACTCATGAAGCTGTGCGGGGTAATAATTATGCAGAGCCCCGACCGGTTTGGCTCAGTGGATAGAGCATCAACCTGAGGACTGAAGGGTCCCAGGTTCGATTCCGGTCAAGGGCATGTACCTTGGTGGTGATCACATCCCCGGTAGGAGGTGTGCAGGAGGCAGCTGACCGATGTTTCTCTCGTCGACGTTTCTAACGCTCTACCCCACTCCTTTTCTATCTGTAAAAAAAAAATCAATAATATATATTAACAAATAAATGTGGCTCTGACACCCAGGAAGCCCCGCCATCTCCCTGTGAAAAATCAATAAGATATATTAAAAATAATTATTATTATGCAGCACTGTTGGTGTCGTATCAGAATGTGCATGCTATCTGATGTTCAATGAGGAACAAAGAGGCGGGGGGGGGGGAAGTATGTGTGTGATCCTCACAATGTAAAAATGAAATATTCACAGAATAAAGAGCATGCACCCAACTGCCTTGGACAGAGTCAGGGGTGCCTCCTTCCTTCCATCCCCCTTTCTGTGCCCGTGAACCTCTACATCCTGAAAAAGTCTGGTGGGGACCTCTGAGGAGCCAAGGGTGGGGCGAGGAGACCTACACAGAGGGAGGTGGGAAAGGAAAATGTAACTGATTTTGAAATTTCACCCTGCCTCCTGCTCCCCATGATTCAGTGGTGTTCTCCTACATTTTCCAGCCCTTGGATTTCCTGATCCAGAGGGAGAGAGAGAGGGAGAGAGAGAGAGAGAGAAGAAGAAGAAGAAGAAGAAGAAGAAGAAGAAGAAGAAGAAGGAGGAGGAGGAGGAGGAGGAGGAGGAGGAGGAGGAGGAGGAGGAGGAGGAGGAAGGGGAGGGGGAAGGGAGGGGGAGGAGCAGAAGGAGAACAAGAAGTGCAAGAAGAACAAGAAAGAGGAGGAGGAGGAGGAGGAAGAGGAGGGAGAGGAGGAGAAGTAGCAAGAGAAAGGGGAGGAAAGGAGAACAAAAAAAAAAAAAAAACCTAGTCATGCCCTAATACCTATATGATCAGTCAGTTAATCTTACCTCCAGCGGCATCTATTCATCGGTTTTGTGAATCTGGAATAAGAACAACTTTAATATATGTTATTGATTTTTTTACAGAGAGGAAGGGAGAGGGAGAGAGCTAGAAACATCAATGAGAGAGAAATATCAACCAGCTGCCTCTTGCACAACCCCACTGGGGATGTGCCCGCAACCACGGCACATGTTCTTGACAGGAATCAAACCCATGAGCCTTGTGTCCACAGGCCAACGGTCTATCCACTGACCCAATACGGTTAGGGCAAGGACAGCTTTAAATATCAGATGATCATCTCTCCAGAGCTTCAGGGACAAATACCCTGGAACTGAGAGGAGAGCACCCCATCCCTCCTGATTTTATCTTTTGCCCAAATAATCTGGCAAACGACTTACGTGAGACGTTACCCATCCCGCATCGCCTGTAAAAGAAACACGCGTCTTCTCCGTGGCTCATTGTATTTGATCCTAGACAGTACCCCGCCTTATATTTTTAAGAAAAAATTCAACAAGAGGTCTATCTCCTTGTGAAGAATTCATCATGAATGAATACAATGAGCAAAAAAAAAGAAAAGAAAAGCAATTCATCCCACCCTCATTATAAGGAAAGGGATTCAAAGGTCACATAAGTCAGAATAAAGTTATAGTGTAGAACATTGTACACAATAGAATAAAGGAAGGAGTGAGCCTTCTAGGAGAAACAATTGTCCAAGACTTTTAAAATTTATTTTTAAAATTAAATAAATTGGCCGAAACCGGTTTGGCTCAGTGGTAGAGCATCGGCCTGCGGACTTAAGGGTCCCAGGTTCGATTCCGGTCAGGGCCATGTACGTTGATTGCGGGCGCATCCCCGGTGGGGGGTGTGCAAGAGGCAGCTGGTCGGCGTTTCTCTCTCATCGACGTTTCTAGCTCTCTATCTCTCTCCCTTCCTCTCTGTCAAATATCAATAAAATATATATTTTAAAAATTAAATAAATTGTCTTTTGGTTAATACTCATCTGAGGATGATTTTTCATGGATTGTGAGGGAGAGTGGAAGGGAGAGGGAAAGACAGAGAGAAACAAGGATGTGAGAGAGACACACCCACTGGTTGCCTCTTGCAGGAGCCAATGAGGGGCTGGGCTGGGGAGGAGCCTGCAACCAAGGTACATGCCCTTGACTAGAATCAAACCCTTTGGTCTGCAGGCCAACGCTCTATCCACTGAGTCAAACTGGCTGGGGCTGTTCAAGGTATTTTATAGAGAAAAAATTAAGATGTCCCATTAGATAGTGTTCAGATATTTTTGTTAGATGTCCATACTATGTATAGAAATCAAAGTGTAATAAGTGAAAAACAGTACATAGTTAGTCGGTGGAGTTAGGAAAGCCTTCTCTTGAGATTCATACCCCAATAGGAGGCTCAGAGACACGTCTGGGATTCAGCCTGACAAGTGCCCACCAGCGGCTCAGAGTTACGATGTAAGTCCCAGGCCTCCCCCAAGAGGGGCAGAGGGCAAGGAAATTGGCCATGGGGGAGGACCCAGGGCACAGCCCATCCTGAGCCCTGCAGGGAAGTCCTTGACCCCTGGTCCTGGTCCTCAGCACCAGTGCCTGGTCACGTCCCTTGTAGCTGCCACCAGGGATGGTGGAGCAGGAACCCGCTGGGGCCAACCCGCTGACCTGGCCTCAGGAATGAGGGTGGAGGTAGAGTGCGGGCACAGGGTCTGAGCTGCCTCCGGGGTTCCAGATAAGAGCAAATGCAGGCAAAGTAACCCTACTGCTGGGTTCGCCTGAACTCCAGGACCCTGAGAGTGGACTGGGGCGGGTGTGCTATAAGAGGGCCACTCTGTGCAGGGCTGGGCACAGGTGCATTTCAGCTCAGTCTGAGGACCACAGCAGACCAGACCAGACCCACTGCAGGTGAGGGGAAATCCCATGTGGGGTGGGGCAGGTGGGTCTGCATGGACGGCCGACTCTTGCTCTTGAGGGCAGAGCAATAGTGGACCAAATCTGATTGCGAGGAGGGAGTTTGGGATCTTTTACCTAAAAGGAACTTGGGACATAGAATTATACATGGGGAGGGACAGAAAGCCAGACCCCTAGATGCATCTGCATGGAAGGGTGTCTCTGGCCTGGACTTCTGGGTCTGAGGGAGGAGGTGGGGGCTCCTGGGACTGAGGGAGGAGGTGAGTGCAAACTGGGGCTCCTGGGTCTGAGGGAGGAGGTCGGGGCTCCTGGGTCTGAGGGAGGAGGTCGGGGCTCCTGGGTCTGAGCGAAGAGAAGAGACCCAGAGACCAGGCGTCCCGCTTCCGGAACTCTCTGTCTCTCCAGCCCCAGCAGAAGAGGCCCTTCCTCTGTGGCAGCCACAGCGGCTCACACAGGAACCATGGCAGGTCCCCTGCTCCAGCCCCTGCTGCTCCTCCTGCTGTCCTCCGCCCTGGGATCTGCTGCACAAGCAGGTGAGGACCAGCCTGAGAGTCCTGGCCTTGCCCCCGGGGCCTCATAGTCCCCCACATCCCCTCTGCAGAGCCCCCTCTTCCCCAAAGAGCCGCCGAGTCAGGACCCTCCCCTGCAGCGGCCTCCTCCCATGGAGACTCCACCCCTGGGCTGTGGCCCCTTCCCTCCTGCTCCCCCCTGACCCCTGGGCGCTGGGTGCCCTCTGGGCTGCTCCCCGCCCTCCGTGTCTCTCTCATCAGAAGCTGGGGTTGCCTCCAGACCAGCCTCTGCCCTGGGGTTCTGAGCAGGTTCCCCCCCCCCCTCCCCGTCTCCCTCCATCTCCATCTGCAGCTGTCTCCGCCTCTGTGCTTCTCCATGCCTCTCTGTCTGCCTCTCTCCATCACTGTCTGAGAATTCATCTACTGTGGCCTCAGTCCTTCCCTGATGCCTGCTAACCACGCTTTCTCCATGTCTCCATGCAGCCCAGGACACCGGGGAAAGGATTATTAATGGAGTTGAATGTCCAAGAGACACTCATCCCTGGCAGGTGGCCCTGTATTACAACAATACATTCTGGTGTGCAGGCGTGCTGCTCAACCAGTGGTGGGTGCTCACCGTTGCCCACTGCCACAGGAGGTAAGGGACGGGGGAGCCACAGGGAGGTCCTCTCCTCTTCCTCCTCCTCCTACTCCTCTTCCTCCTTCTCCTCCTCCTCCTTCTTCTTCTTTTCTTCTTCTTCTTCTCCTCTTTCTCTTTCTCCTCCTCCTCCTCCTTCTCCTCCTCCTCCTTCTTCTTCTTTTCTTCTTCTTCTTCTTCTCTTTCTCTTTCTCCTCCTCCTCCTCCTTCTTCTCCTCCTCCTCCTCTTTCTTCTTCTTCTTCTTCTTCTTCTTCTTCTTCTTCTTCTTCTTCTTCTTCTTTCTCTCTCTCTCTCTCTCTCTCTCTCTCTCTCTCTCTCTCTCTCTCCCTCTCTCCCTAGCTCTCTCTCTTTCTCTCTCTCAGCTTCTGTTCCCCTAACTCTGGGTCTCCGTTCCCCCATCTCAATCGCAGTGTCTCCCGCTCAATGTTGCTTTTATTCTTCCCAAGTGAGTTCACTGTGCAAATGGGCAGTGACCTTCTGGTGAGTGGAAGAGCCAGGAAGATCGTGGCCACAGAGTCATTCGTCCACCCCCGGTATGACAATGGCAGCTATGATCATGACATCATGCTCCTGAAGCTGAGCAGCCCGGCCCCGCTCTCGCCCCTTGTGAAGGCAATCAGACTACCGATCGGCTGCAAATACACTGGGACCAGCTGTACTGTCTCGGGCTGGGGCATCACCTCCACGGATGTAGGTGAGGCTGCCTCGGTGACCCCCAGTCACCAAGGTCCCAGCTCCCTTCTTCCTCGGGCCACAGATCCAGGGGACAGACCCGAGGTTCCAGACCCACCCCCGACCCCCAACACCTGCGTTCTCAGACCCTGGAAGCCAGACCACCAGGCCCTGTGGGGTCAGACCCAGAAAGCTTGACCTTTAGACATACCTCCCCCAGTCCCATAACCCTTGGATACCAGGCCTCCATCCCACAGACCCAGGAGTCTGGAACCCCAGTCACCACCTCCTCACACACAAGCCAACTGCTCAGGCCCTCAGCCACTTCCACCCTCAGACCCAGGAGTCTTGGCCTTCAGACGCCTTCCCCCTCAGACAAAGGAGACCTGGTGGGTGCCCAGCCCCCTCGACCCAAGAGGTGTCCCTCCAGGCCAGCTCCTCTTCCTTCCCCTGGTAGAGCTGCCACCAGGGAAGGTGGGGCTAGAACCCGCTGGGGCCAACCCGCTGACCTGGCCTCGGGAATGAGGGTGGAGGTAGAGTTCGGGCAGATGGTCTGAGTTGCCTCCGGGGTTCCAGATAAGAGCAAGTGCAAGTGAGGTAACCCCCGAGCCGGGGTCGTCTGAACTCCAGGACCCTGAGACTTGGAGAGGGGCGGGTGTGCTATCAGAGGGCCACTCTGCGCAGTACGTTCAAACCCAGGAGTTCAGACACAAGTCCCTTCCTTCCAGTGACCCGGGAGTCCAGGAAATAGGGCCCCTGTGAATAACCATCGTATTGGGGCCCCCATCGCTTCCTCCTTCCATGTCCAGGGTCCCCCCCCCCTTTTTTTTATACCTCAGCACCCACAGGTCCATGGGACCAAGCCTCTAACTCCTCTCCTGCTCTCTACCTCCTCCAGTACCAAGATTACCCTTGATGCTCATGTGCTCCAATGTCAACCTCATCTCCTACAAGGACTGCAGGATGGTTTACCCGACCCTGTTGAAAAAGTACAAGATCTGCGCTGCTCCGCCCGTTGGACTCGCCTACCCCTGCAGAGTGAGTCCACCACCACCACCACCACCCCCGCCTGCCCTGGGTCCTGCTTCCTCCCAACCCAGGCCTGTCTCCCCCCTCCATCCCGTGTCCCAGGGGTCCTGACCCTAGGGCTGAGCCTTCCCTCACCCCTTCCCAGGCCCACTTCCCTGGCTCTCTCTCCCCTCCGTTCTCCATCCTTTCCTCCCTCTTTCATCCTTTCCCATTTGGACTCCCACTCTCTTTGCTCACATCTAGCCGCACTCTCAGCTTTCAGGGGTGGCGAAACGTGTGTGTGTGTGTGTGTGTGTGTGTGTGTTAGGAAGAGAGGTGACGGGACAGGGTTGAATGTCCTAAAAACAGGGGGGGGGGGTCCCCCTTGTCCCCCACTGAGGGCCTGACTCATAACTTTGCAAACTGTGCAGAGAGACACAGGGTCGCAAATTCTCCACAGCCCCGCATTTGATTGAATGGACTCTTAAACTTCATCTATTTGAACCTGGTGGTCCATACTTTTATTTTGCACTAGATCCTGTACATTGGGGCATTGGTCCCGCCCTCAGTTTCCAGGGCAACCCTGTCCCGCATCCCTGGGTCAGGAAAAGCATGGGATTCCCTGGAGGCAATGCTTCCCCTCCCAGGGGCTTGGCAAATGAATGGGGCTCTGACACCCTGGGAGCCCCGCCCCCTATCGCTGTGATTGGCTGGGGCTCAAGCCTTCTGAAAACCTGGTTGGCTCTCTCCCTGGTAGTATGCCTTCCTGCTCTGCCATTGGGCCGCAGAGACAGTGGGCCTCTTCCCATTGGCCAGGGTGGAAGGCTGTGTTCTGGCGGGATTTGGGCTGGATGGGCGTGGGGTCCCCCGGGGATTTTGATTTTGAAATCAACGCTAATCCACTCTCTCCCCTCGCAGGGTGACTCCGGGAGCCCGCTGATATGCCAGGGTTCCCTGCAAGGCCTGGTGTCCAGCGGATACCACCCGTGTATAACGCCCTTCGAGCCAGTGATGTACACCCGCGTGTGCATGTACAACAAATGGATATACAACACCATGAAGGCCAATTCCTAGGCTCCCCACGCTTTCATCCCCCCATCCCCGTTTCCTGAACGGGAACTCCCCAGAAATAAAGACATCCATGACTTGCAGCCACACCTGACTTTTATCCTTTATTTTCAACGTCATACGAAAAGGGTCAACAGCATGCTAACACAAAAATAAAGTCCCGCCTGCACACACCTGCAGAGGAATGGGGAGAGGCATGGCCAGGCATCTCCAGCCAGAGTTAGTGCGACTGCCACGCTGTGTTATTATTATTATTATTTTTAATTTTTGGGATTGAATATTGACTTGGGGTGGCACGCATGAGAGAGGGGATGTGGATGGAGGTTCGGGAGGGCAGGCGTGTGGAGAGCGGCCACAGTGTTTAGACAGTTTCGAGCCTCGGACTGAGGAAAGGGCACAGTCCTCTCGTGGCCACGTGCAAGTACCAGCTTAGGGGGAGGGCAGAGGCCTCCCAGCACCGTGATAGCCAGCAGCTGTGCTTGTACGCTAGGACCTGTGGCCCAGACACGTGGCCCCACGTGCTTGAGTGAGACAGGCCGCAAGGGACCAAGGCTTGATCAGGTGCGTGTCATTGAGTAGGATCCAAACCCAGGGAGAAGGTGGTAAACATCTTGCCAACTCCCTCCCTTTGCCCCGTGGCATCTGGTTATAAAATAAAGACACGGTTTGTAGCTGTGGCGTTGTCGCTAGCTCTCCGTCAGAGAGGACAGCGTCCCACCGTGACCCAGCTTTCATTCTCTTGTCTGTCTTTTCTCAATCCTTGACAATCAATGCTGGTGAGGCACCGGGGTGTCCCCCAACCCAGATTTTTTTTCTCTACATCGTTACTAATCAAGAGAACAGATGAGTCCAGGTGTCTGGACTTTTCCGTCTGAGGGATGAGGAGTCTGGGGGCTTGAACTCTTGGGTCAGAGGGATGTGGGGGAATCGGGGTCAGAACTTCTTGTCTGAGAGAGGAGTGACCTGGGGACCATTGTCCTGGGTTGACTGAGGAGAGACCTGTGGACTTTCACTCTTGAGTTTGCATTAGGAAGGGACTCGAGGGTCCACAGTTTTGTGGATTAAAATCAAAAAAATTCATGCCACCCTCATTGTAATGAAAGCGATTCCAAGGTACTTCAACGTGGAAGAGTCACATAAGTCAGAATAAAGCTATAGTGTAGAACATTATTCAACAGAATAAAGGAAGGAGTAAGCATTCTAAGAGAAACAATTGCCCAAGACTTTTAAAATGTATTCTTTAAAAAAAAATTTTTAATTGTCTTTTGGCTAATTCTCCTCCGAGGATGATTTTTCATGGGTTGTTAGGGAGAGTGGAAGAGAGAGGGAAAGACAGAGAGAAACAAGGATGTGCGTGAAACATCAATTTGGTTGCCTCTTGCAGGAGCCAAGAAGTGGTAGAGCCTGGGATGAGCCTGCAACCAAGGTACATGGCCTTGACTGGAATCAAACTCAGGCCAAAGCTGTATCCAGTGAGCCACACCAGCTGGGGCTGTTCAAGAGGTTTCGTAGAATAAATAAGATGTCCCATTAGATAGTGTTCAGATATGTTTGTTAGCTATCTATAGAAATCTATAGAGATCAAAGTATAATGAGTGAAAAACAGTACATAGTTACTAGGTAGCATTAGGAAAGCCTTCTCTTGAGATTCATTACCCCAGTAGTAGGGTCAGGTCCACCATCAAAGACAGGTCTGGGATTCAGCCTGAGACGTTCCCATAAACTGCTCAGAATTAGGGTGTAACTTCCTGGCCACCCAGCAAGAGGGGCAGAGGGCAAGAAAATTGGCCACAGGGGAGGACCCAGGGCACAGCCCATCCTGACTCCTGGTCCTGCCCCTCAGCGCCAGCCCTTCCTAGCTGCCACCAGGGATGGTGGAGCAGGAACCCGCTGGGGCCAACCCACTGACCTGGCCTCAGGAATGAGGGTGGAGGTAGAGTGTGGGCACAGGGCCTGAGCTGCCTCCGGGGTTCCAGATAAGAGCAAACGCAGGCAAAGTAACCGCAGAGCCAGGTTCGCCTGAACTCCAGGACCCTGAGAGTGGACTGGGGCGGGTGTGCTATAAGAGGGCCACTCTGTGCAGGGCTGGGCACCGCTGAATTTCAGCTCAGTCTGAGGACCACACCAGACCAGACCAGACCCACTGCAGGTGAGAGGAAATCCCATTTGGGGTGGGGCAGGTGGGTCTGCAGGGACGGCCGACTCTTGCTCTTGAGGGCAGAGCAATAGTGGACCATATCTGATTGCGAGAAGGAGGGAGTTTGGGATCTTTTACCTAAAAGGAACTTGGGACATAGAATTATACATGGGGAGGGACAGAAAGCCAGACCCCTAGATGCATCTGCATGGAAGGGTGTCTCTGGCCTGGACTTCTGGGTCTGAGGGAGGAGGTGGGGGCTCCTGGGACTGAGGGAGGAGGTGAGTGCAAACTGGGGCTCCTGGGTCTGAGGGAGGAGGTGGGGGCTCCTGGGTCTGAGGGAGGAGGTTGGGGCTCCTGGGTCTGAGGGAGGAGTTGGGGGCTCCTGGACTAAGGGAGGAGGTGGGTGCAGACTGGGGCTCCTGGGTCTGAGCGAAGAGAAGGGACCCAGAGACCAGGCGTCCTGCTTCCGGAACTCTCTGTCTCTCCAGCCCCAGCAGAAGAGGCCCTTCCTCTGTGGCAGCCACAGCAGCTCACACAGGACCCATGGCAGGTCCCCTGCTCCAGCCCCTGCTGCTCCTCCTGCTGCCCTTCGCCCTGGGATCTGCTGCACAGCAGGTGAGGACCGGCCTGGAGTCCTGGCCTTGCCCCCGGGGCCTCATAGTCCCCCACCTCCCCTCTGCAGAGCCCCCTCTTCCCCAAGGAGCCCCCGAGTCAGGACCCTCCCCTGCAGCGGCCTCCTCCCACGGAGACTCCACCCCTGGGCTGTGGCCCTTCCCTCCTGCTCCCCCCTGACCCCTGGACTCTGGGTGCCCTCTGGGCTGCTCCCCACCCTCCGTGTCTCTCTCATCAGAAGCTGGGGTTGCCTCCAGACCAGCCGCTGCCCTGGGGTTCTGAGCAGGTTCCCCCCGGCTCCCTCCATCTCCATCTACAGCTGTCTCCGCCTCTGTGCTTCTCCACGCCTCCCTGTCTGTCTGTCTGTCTCTCTCCATCACTGTCTGAGAATTCATCTACTGTGGTCTCAGTCCTGCCCTGATGCCTGCTAACCACGCTTTCTCCATGTCTCCATGCAGCCCAGGACACCGGGGAAAGGATCATTAATGGAGTTGAATGTCCAAGAGACACTCATCCCTGGCAGGTGGCCCTGTATTACAACAATACATTCTGGTGTGCAGGCGTGCTGCTCAACCAGTGGTGGGTGCTCACCGTTGCCCACTGCCACAGGAGGTAAGGGATGGGGGAGCCACAGGGAGGTCCTCTCCTCTTCCTCCTCCTCCTCCTACTCCTCTTCCTCCTCCTCCTCCTTCTTCTTCTTTTCTTCTTTTCTTCTTCTTCTTCTCCTCTTTCTCTTTCTCCTCCTCCTCCTTCTTCTTTTTCTCCTCCTCTTCCTCCTCCTCCTCCTTCTTCTTCTTCTTCTCTCTCTCTCTCTCTCTCTCCCTATATCCCTAGCTCTCTCTCTTTCTCTATCTCAGCTTCTGTTCCCCTAACTCTGGGTCTCCGTTCCCCCATCTCAATCGCAGTGTCTCCCACTCAATGTTGCTTTTATTCTTCCCAAGTGAGTTCACTGTGCAAATGGGCAGTGACCTTCTGGTTAGTGGAAAAGCCAGGAAGATCGTGGCCACAGAGTCATTCGTCCACCCCCGGTATGACAATGGCAGCTATGATCATGACATCATGCTCCTGAAGCTGAGCAGCCCGGCCCCGCTCTCGCCCCTTGTGAAGGCAATCAGACTACCGATCGGCTGCAAATACACTGGGACAAGCTGTACTGTCTCGGGCTGGGGCATCACCTCCATGGATGTAGGTGAGGCTGCCTGGGTGACCCCCAGTCACCAAGGTCCCCAGCTCCCTTCTTCCTCGGGCCACAGATCCAGGGGACAGATCCAAGGTTCCAGACCACCACCCCCCCAACACCTGCGTTCTCAGACCCTGGAAGCCAGACCACCAGGCCCTGCAGGGGCAGACCCAGAAGACTTGACCTTTAGACATACCTCCCCCAGTCACATAATCCTTGGATCCCAGGCCTCCACCCCACAGACCCAGGAGTCTAGAACCCCAGTCACCACCTCACACACAAGCCAACTGCTCAGGCCCTCGGCCGCTTCCACCCTCAGACCCAGGAGTCTTGGCCTTCAGACGCCTTCCCCCTCAGACAAAGGAGACCTGGTGGGTCCCCAGCCCCCTCGACCCAGGAGGTGTCCCTCCAGGCCAGCTTCTCTTCCTTCCCCTGGTAGAGCTGCCACTAGGGAAGGTGGGGCTAGAACCCGCTGGGGCCAACCCGCTGACCTGGCCTCGGGAATGAGGGTGGAGGTAGAGTGCGGGCACAGAGCCTGAGCGGCCTCCGGGGTTCCAGATAAGAGCAAATGCCGGTGAGGTGACCCCAGAGCTGGGGTTGCCTGAACTCCAGGACCCTGAGACTTGCAGAGGGGCGGGTGTGCTATCAGGGGGCCACTCTGCATAGTACGTTCAAACCCAGGAGTTCAGACACAAGTCCCTTCCTTCCAGTGACCCGGGAGTCCAGGAAATAGGGCCCCTGTGAATAACCATCGTATTGGGGCCCCCATCGCTTCCTCCTTCCATGTCCAGGGTCCCCCCCCCTTTTTTTATACCTCAGCACCCACAAGTCCATGGGACCAAGCCTCTAACTCCTCTCCTGCTCTCTACCTCCTCCAGTACCAAGATTACCCTTGATGCTCATGTGCTCCAATGTCAACCTCATCTCCTACAAGGACTGCAGGATGGTTTACCCGACCCTGTTGAAAAAGTACAAGATCTGTGCTGCTCCGCCCGTTGGGCACGCCTACCCCTGCAGAGTGAGTCCCCTCCTCCCCCCTGCCTGCCCTAGGTCCTGCTTCCTCCCAACCCAGGCCTGTCTCCCCCCTCCATCCTGTGTCCCGGGGGTCCTGACCCTAGGGCTGAGCCTTCCCTCACCCCTTCCCAGGCCCACTTCCCTGGCTCTCTCTCCCCTCTGTTCTCCATCCTTTCCTCCCTTTCTCATTCATCCTTTCCCATTTGGACTCCCACTCTCTTTGCTCACATCTATCCGCACTCTCATCTTTCAGGGTGGCGAAAGGTGTGTGTGTTAGGAAGAGAGGTGACGGGGCAGGGTTGAATGTCCTAACAACGGGGGGGAGGGGAGTTCCCCCTTGTCCCCCACTGAGAGCCTGACTCATAACTTTGCAAGCTGTGCAGAGAGACACAGAGTCGCAAATTCTCCACAGCCCCGCATTTGATTGAACGGACTCTTAAACTTCATCTATTTGAACCTGGTGGTCCACACCAGGTTTTATTTTGCACTAGATCCTGTACATTGGGGCATTGGTCCCGCCCTCAGTTTCCAGGGCTACCCTGCCCCCCATCCCTGGGTCAGGAAAAGCATGGGATTCCCTGGAGGCAAGGCTTCCCCTCCCAGGGGCTTGGCAAATGAATGGGGCTCTGACACCCTGGAAGCCCCGCCCCCTCTCGCTGTGATTGGCTGGGGCTCAAGCCTTCTGAAAACCTGGTTGGCTCTCTCCCTGGTAGTATGGCTTCCTGCTCTGCCATTGGGCCGAAGAGACAGTGGACCTCTTCCCATTGGCCAGGGTGGAAGGCTGTGTTCTGGCGGGATCTGGGCTTGGTGAGCATGGGATCCATGGGGACCTCCTTGCTGGTTATGTTGAAATCAAAGCTACTCCGCTCTCTCCCCTCGCAGGGTGACTCCGGGAGCCCGCTGATATGCCAAGGTTCCCTGCAAGGCCTGGTGTCCAGCGGATACCACCCGTGTATAATGCCCTTCGAGCCAGTGATGTACACCCGCGTGTGCATGTACAACAAATGGATATACAACACCATGAAGGCCAATTCCTAGTCTCCCCACGCTTTCGTCCCCCCATCCCCGTTTCCTGAACGGGAACTCCCCAGAAATAAAGACATCCATGACTTGCAGCCACACCTGACTTTTATCCTTTATTTTCAACGTCATACGAAAAGGGTCAACAGCATGCTAACACAAAAACAAAATCCCGCCTGCACACACCTGCCGAGGAGCGGGGAGGGGCATGGCCAGGCATCTCCAGCCAGAGTCAGTGCGACTGCCACGCTGTGTTATTATTATTATTATTTTTAATTTTTGGGATTGAATATTGACTTGGGGTGGCACGCTGGAGAGAGGGGATGTGGATGGAGGTTCGGGAGGGCAGGCGTGTGGAGAGCGGCCACAGTGTTTAGACAGTTTCGAGCCTCGGACTGAGGAGAGGGCACAGTCCTCTCGTGGCCACGTGCAAGTCCCAGCTTAGGGGGAGGGCAGAGGCCTCCCAGCACCGTGATAGCCAGCAGCTGTGCTTGTACGCTAGGACCTGTGGCCCGAACACGTGGCCCCATGTGCTTGAGTGAGACAGGCCGCAAGGGAGCACGGCTTGATCAGGTGCATGTCATTGAGTAGGATCCAAACCTTGGAAGAATGTGGTAAACATCTTGACCACTCCCTCCCTTTGCCTCGTGGCATCTCGCTATAAAATGAAGGCATGGTTTGTAGTTGCGGCGTTGTCGCTCACTCTCTGTCAGAGAGGTCAGCGTCCCACTGTGACCCAGCTTTCATTCTCTTGTCTGTCTTTTCTCAATCCTTGACAATGCTGGTGAGGCACCGGGGGGTCCCCCAACCCAGATATGTTTTCTCTACATCGTTACTAATCAAGAGAACAGATGAGTCCAGGGGTCTGGACTTTTGCATCTGAGGGATGAGGAGTCTGGGGGCTTGAACTCTTGGGTCAGAGGGATGTGGGGGGAATCGGGGCCAGAACTTCTTGTCCGAGAGAGGAGTGACCTGGGGACCGTTGTCCTGGGTTGAGTGAGGAGAGGCCTGTGGGCTTTCACTCTTGAGTTTGCATTAGGAAGGGACTCGAGGGTCCACAGTTTTGTGGACTAAAATCAAAGAAATTCATGCCACCCTCATTGTAATGAAAGCGATTCAAAGTGCTTCCACGTGGAAGACTCACATAAGTCAGAATAAAGCTACAGTGTAGAACGTTATTCAATAGAATAAGGGAAGGAGTAAGCATTCTAAGCGAAACAATTGCCCAAGACTTTTAAAATGTATTCTTAATTTTTTTTTAATTGTCTTTTGGCTAATTCTCATCCGAGGATGATTTTCCATGGGTTGTTAGGAAGAGTGAAAAAGAGAGGGAAAGACAGAGAGAAACAAGGATGTGCATGAAGCATCGATTTGGTTGCCTCTTGCAGGAGCCAATAAGGGGCAGAGCCTGGGATGAGCCTGCAACCAAGGTACATGGCCTTGACTGGAATCAAACTCAGGACCCTCTGGTCTGCAGGCCAAAGCTGTATCCACTGAACCACACCGGCTGGGGCTGTTCAAGAGGTTTTGTAGAATAAAAAGATGTCCCATTAGATAGTGTTCAGATATGTTTGTTCGCTAGCTATAGAAATCTATAGAGATCAAAGTACAATAAGTGAAACACAGTACATAGTTAGTAGGTGGCGTGAGGAAAGCCTTCTCTTGAGATTCATTACCCCAATAGGAGGATTGGGTCCAGCATCAAAGACACGTCTGGGATTCAGCCTGAGATGTTCCCATAAGCTGCTCAGAATTAGGGTGGAACTTCCTGGCCACCCAGCGAGAGGGACAGAGGGCATGGAAATTGGCCACAGGGGAGGACTGAGGGCACAGCCCATCCTGACTCCTGGTCCTGCCCCTCGGCGCCAGGACCTGGTCATGCCCTTCGTATCTGCCACCAGGGATGGTGGAGCAGGAACCCGCTGGGGCCAACCCGCTGACCTGGCCTCGGGAATGAGGGTGGAGGTAGAGTGTGGGCACAGGGCCTGAGCTGCCTCCAGGGTTCCAGATAAGAGCAAATGCAGGCAAAGTAACCCCAGAGCCGGGTTTGCCTGAACTCCAGGACCCTCTGAGTTGGACCGGGGCGGGTGTGCTATAAGAGGGCCACTCTGCGCAGGGCTGGGCACCGCTGAATCTCAACCCAGGCTGAGGACCAGACCAGACCAGACCAAACCCACTGCAGGTGAGAGGAAATCCCATGTGGGGTGGGGAAAGTGTGTCGAGATGGCCCACTGACTCTTGCTCTTGAGGGCAGAGCAGTAGAGGGTCGACTTTCAGGTTGTGAGAGGAGGGCCTGGAGGGCTGGAGTTTTGGATCTCTTACCTAAATGGAACTTGGGACATAGAATTATATATACGTGGGGAGGGACAGAAAGCCCGACCCCTAGGTGCCTCTGCATGGAAGGGTGACTCTGGCCTGGACTTCTGAGTCTGAGGGAGGAGGTGGGTGCAGACTGGGGCTCATGGGTCTGAGGGAGGAGGTGGGTGCAGACTGGGGCTCCTGGGTCTGAGGGAGGAGGTGGGTGGAGACTGGGCCTCCTGGGTCTGAGGGAGGAGGTGGGTGCAGACTGGGGCTCCTGAGTCTGAGGGAGGAGGTGGGTGCAGACTGGGGCTCCTGGGTGTGAGGGAGGAGGTGGGGCTCCTGGGTCTGAGGGAGGAGGTGGGGCTCCTGGGTCTGAGGGAGGAGGTTGGGGCTCCTGGGTCTGAGCGAGGAGAAGGGACCCGGAGACCAGGAGTCCTGCTTCCGGAACTCTCTGTCTCTCCAGCCCCAGCAGAAGAGGCCCTTCCTCTGTGGCAGCCACAGAGGCTCACACAGGACCCATGGCAGGTCCCCTGCTCCAGCCCCTGCTGCTCCTCCTGCTGTCCTCCGCCCTGGGATCTGCCGCACAAGCAGGTGAGGACCGGCCTGGGAGTCCTCGCCTTGCCCCCGGGCCCCACAGTCCCCCACCTCCCCTCTGCAGAGCCCCCTCTTCCCCAAGGAGCCCCCGAGTCAGGACCCTGCCCTGCAGCGGCCTCCTCCCATGGAGACTCCACCCCTGGGCTGTGGCCCCTTCCCTCCTGCTCCCCCCTGACCCCTGGGCTCTGGGTGTCCTCCAGGCTGCTCCCCGCCCTCCGTGTCTCTCTCAGCAGAAGCTGGGGTTGCCTCCAGACCAGCCGCTGCCCTGGGGTTCTGAGCAGGCTCCCACCGTCTCCCTCCATGTCGGTCTGCAGCTGCCTCTGCCCTGTGCTCCGTGCCTGCTCTGCCCTTCTCCACGCCGCTCTGTCTGTCTGTCTCTCTCCATCACTGTCTCTGGGAATTCATCTACTCTGGACTGATGCCTGCTACCCACGCTTTCTCCGTGTCTCCCTCCAGCCCAGGGCACCGGGGAGAGGATTATTAATGGAGTGGAATGTCCAAGAGGCTCCCATCGCTGGCAGGTGGCCCTGTTTCACAACAATACGTTTCAGTGTGCCGGCGTCCTGATCCACCCCGAGTGGGTGCTCACCATCGCCCACTGCCGCAAGAGGTACAGGATGAGGGAGCAACCTCGCCTCCACGACTCTCTCTGGGTTCTTCTCTCTCTCTCTCTCTCTCTCTCTCTCTCTCTCTCTCTCTCTCTCTCTCGGCTCTGTCCCTACTTGAGTCTTTGTACCCCTCTCTCGATCACAGTGTCTCCCTCTGAATGTTGCTCTTTTTTTTTTTAATTTTTTTAGTTACTATATTGTGAGAACGGGCAATAAACTCGGTGGCACTTCCTGCAGTTCCGGGTTTATGGTGTTCGCCATCATGGCTACAGAGTCCTTCGTCCACCCCCGGTACAACAGCAGCACCGAGGAACATGACCTCATGCTCGTGAAGCTGAGAGGCCCGATCGGATCCGAAGGCGACCTAGACATCGACATAGCATCCAGCTGCAAAGACCCTGGGACCAGCTGTACTGCCTCGGGCTGGGGCATCACCTCCATGGATGTAGGTGAGGCTGCCTCTGGGACCCCCCAGTCACCAAGGTCCCCAGCTCCCTTCTTCCTCGGGCCACAGATCCAGGGGACAGACCCGAAGTTCCAGACCTACCCCCCACCCCCAACACCTGCGTTCTCAGACCCTGGAAGCCAGACCACCAGGCCCTGCGGGGTCAGACCCAGAAAGCTTGACCTTTAGACATACCTCCCCCAGTCCCATAATCCTTGGACCCCAGGCCTCCACCCCACAGACCCAGGAGTCTAGAACCCCAGTCACCACCTCCTCAGACACAGCCAACTGCTCAAGCCCTCAGACACTTCCACCCTCAGACCCAGGAGTCTTGGCCTTCAGACGCCTTCTCCCTCAGACAAAGGAGACCTGGTGGGTCGCCCAGCCCCCTCGACCCAGGAGGTGTCCCTCCAGGCCAGCTCCTCTTCCTTCCCCTGGTAGAGCTGCCACCAGGGAAGGTGGGGCTAGAACCCGCTGGGGCCAACCCGCTGACCTGGCCTCGGGAATGAGGGTGGAGGTAGAGTGCGGGTACAGGGCCTGAGCGGCCTCCGGGGTTCCAGATAAGAGCAAATGCAGGTGAGGTGACCCCAGAGCCGGGGTCGCCTGAACTCCAGGACCCTGAGACTTGCAGAGGGGCGGGTGTGCTATCAGGGGGCCACTCTGCGCTGTACGTTCAAACCCAAGAGTTCAGACACAAGTCCCTTCCTTCCAACGATGACGGGGGAAGTCCAAGAAATAGGGTCCTTTTCATGTTGGGTCACCGGGCCCCTCCTCCTTCCGTGTCCAGGGTCCCCCTCTTTTTACATCAGCACCCCACAGGTGCACGGGACCCAGCCTCTGACCCCTGCCCCGCTCTGTCACTTCTCTAGGAGAAACCCATTCATCGGACCTCATGTGCTCGACTGTCACCATCATCTCCCACAAGCAATGCAGGCTGTTTTACC
Organism: Vespertilio murinus; assembly: GCA_963924515.1. Taxonomy (NCBI): domain Eukaryota; kingdom Metazoa; phylum Chordata; class Mammalia; order Chiroptera; family Vespertilionidae; genus Vespertilio; species Vespertilio murinus. Next base: position 45,403,327 of record OZ004716.1, on the reverse strand, counting down.
CCAGGGTGCTGAAAAAGTACATGATCTGTGCGTCTGACCTCGACGCGTACACCACCTCTTGCAAAGTGAGTCCCCTCCTCCCCCACCCTCCCTGCCTTGGGTCCTGCTTCCTCTTGGCCCAGGCCTGTCTCCCCCTCCATCCCGTGTCCCGGGGGGTGGCCTGACCCTGGGGCTGAGCCTTCTCTCACCCCTTCCCAGGCCTGTTTCCCTGGCTCTCTCTCTCTCTCCTCCGTTCTCTGCCCCGGACAGGGTGGGAGCCCGCGGGGGCCTGTGTGTCCTTGGGGGAGGGCACAAAGCTGGGGGATAGAACCCGGGGGTGGAAAATGGGGTCCCGGGACGATGGGGCAGGGCAGTGAGGCCTGGGCCACAAGGACACGCTTTCAGGGCACACAGAAAGCTCCGTGACCAGGATAGATCGTATTCCAATGACATATTTAAAACATAATCCATGGCCGAAACCGGTTTGGCTCAGTGGATAGAGCGTCGGCCTGCGGACTGAAAGAAAGGTCCCGGGCTCGATTCCGGTCAAGGGCATGTACCTTGGTTGCGGGCACATCCCCAGTGGCGGGTGTGCAAGAGGCAGCTGGTCGATGATTCTCTCTCATCGATGTTTCCAACTCTCCTCTCTCCCTCTCTCTTCCTCTCTGTAAAAACTCAATAAAATATATATTTTTTAAATATATTTTATTGATATTTCGCAGAGAGGAAGGGAGAGAGACAGAGAGCTAGAAACGTCCATGAGAGAGAAACATCGACCAGCCGCCTCCTGCACAGCCCCTACCAGGGATGTGCTCGCAACCACCAAGGTACATGCCCTTGACCGGAATCGAACCTGGGACCCTTCAGTCCGCAGACCGACGCTCTACCACTGAGCCAAACCGGTTTCGGCTCAATAAAATATATATTTTTAAAAATAAAATTTAAAAAAAAATAAAACATAATCTATGGTGAGCAAAACATCAGAATTTTCAACATAGAGCAACCAGAATGGAATTCATTTCCCGTTTGCTTCGGGCTTCGTTGTGGTTCAGAGCAGCCCTGGAGTGACTCCGTAGTCTTTATCTAAAACCGGAATACTGCCCTAGCCCGGTTTGGCTCAGTGGGTCGAACGTAGGCCTGCGGACTGCAGGGTCCTGGTTTGGGTTCCAGTCAAGGGCACATGCCCAGGATGCAGGCTCCATCCCCAGGAGGGCTCAAGCCAACCCTTCCTGCTCTGCCATTGGTCCGCAGAGACAATGCGTCTCTTCCCATTGGCCAGGGTGGAAGGCTGTGTTCCGGCGGGATCTGGGCTTGATAGGCATGGGGGTCCGCGGGGGACCTCCTCGCTGGTTATGTGGAAACCAAAGCTAACTCTGCTCTCTCCCCTCGCAGGGTGACTCCGGGAGCCCGCTGGTTTGCGAAGGTTCCCTGCAAGGCCTGGTGTCCAGCGGATATTATCCCTGTACAAAGCCCTTTGAGCCGGTGATATACACCCGCCTTTGCATGTACCGCAAATGGATAAACAATACCATAAATAACAATTCCTAAATCTCTCCACGCTCTCATCCCCCCATCCCTATGCCCTGAACAGGAAAATCATAGAAATAAAGACACCCATAACTTGCAGCCACCACTGGACTTTATCATTTCTTTTCAAAGTCAAATGAAAACGTCAACAACATTCTAGTAAAAAAAAATTGAAATCTGTAAAAACCTATGAGCTAAACATAAAACACACACATAATAAAAAAAAAAAAATGTCGGTGCTGGTGAGGATGCAGGAAGACCCGCAGTGTTCTCCAGGAGAACGGTTAACTGCTACCGTTTTTTAAGACAGGAGGTGAGGCAAGGTGAATCCAGGGTCCCATGCATCATGTTTGACCTAGTAATTCCGGTAAATCGGAACTGTGGGCAAGGTTTGAGTGCCTCACAACACTATCGGTCATAGCAAAGCAGTGGAAACGCTGAACGTGTCCCAAATTATTCAATGGTTTATGTCAGCAACACACGGATGTAAGTCAGGAGACTCCTGAAGCTGTGCGGGGTATAATTATGCAGAACGGTTGGTGTCATATCAGAATGTGTATGCTATCTGATGTTAAATGGGGAGGGTGGGGGGACAAAACAGTACATGTGTGGGATCTTCACGGTGTCAAATGAAATATTCGCAGAATAAAGAGCATGCGCCGGACTGCCTGTGGACGGAGTCAGGGGTGCCTCCTTCCTTCCCTTCCCCTCTCTGTGCCCAGGCGCCTCTAACACCTGAAAAATATGGGTGGGGACCTCTGAGGAGCCAAGGGTGGGGCAAGGAGACGTTCACAGAGGGAGGTGGGAAAGGAAAATGCATTTCCCAGCCCTTGGTTTTCCCCATCCAGAGAGAGAGAGAGAGAGAGAGAGAGAGAGAGAGAGAAGAAGAAGAAGAAGAAGAAGAAGAAGAAGAAGAAGAAGAAAAGGAGGAGGGGGAAGAGAGGGGGAGGAGGAGAAGGAGAAGGAGGAACAGAAGGTGAGTGAGGGAGAGAAGAAGGAGGAGGAAGAGAAGGAGGAGGAGGAGGAGGAGGAAGAGGAGGAAGAGAAGGAGGAGAAGGAGGAGGAGGAAGAGGAGGAAGAGAAGGAGGAGAAGGAGGAGAAGGAGGAGGAGGAGGAAGAGGAGGAGAAGGAACAGAAGGTGAGTGAGGAGGAAGAGAAGGAGGAGGAAGAGAAGGAGGAGAAGGAGGAGGAGGAAGAGGAGGAAAAGAAGGAGGAGAAGGAGGAGAAGGAGGAGGAGGAAGAGGAGGAGAAGGAACAGAAGGTGAGTGAGGAGGAAGAGAAGGAGGAGGAAGAGAAGGAGGAGAAGGAGGAGGAGGAAGAGGAGGAAAAGAAGGAGGAGAAGGAGGAGAAGGAGGAGGAGGAAGAGGAGGAGAAGGAACAGAAGGTGAGTGAGGAGGAAGAGAAGGAGGAGAAGGAAGAGGAAGAGGAGGAGGAGGAGGAGGAAAGGAGAACAGAAATGCCTATATGATCGGTCAGTTAATCTTACCTCCAGTGAGACCTATTCATTGCTTTTGTGCATCTGGAATAAGAACAACTTTATTTTATTGATTTTTACAGAGTGGAAGGGAGACGGAGAGAGCTAGAAACATCAGTGAGAGAGAAACATCGATCAGCTGCCTCCTGCACACCCACCATTGGGGATGTGCCTGCAACCAAGGCACATGCACTTGACCATAATCAACCCCGGGACCCTTGAGCCGGCAGGTCGACGTTCTATCCACTGAGCCACACCCGGTTAGGTCAAGAACAACTGTAAATGTCAGATGCTCTTCTCTCTGGAGCTGCAGGGACAAATACCCTGGTACGAAGGGGAGAGGAGCCCCATACCTCCTGATGGTTAGCTTTTACCCGAATACATGATTTATGTGAGACGTTACCACATCCCAAATCGCCTGTAAGAGAAACACGCCTCTCTCCATTGCACGTTGAATCCGATCCTCCTAGAAAGTTCCCCGCCTTATTTTTTTTTTTTTAATTTCAACAAGAGGACTATCTCCTTGCAGAGAATCCCACCTGCACACGCCTGCAAAGCAGCGGGCCAGGCATCTCCAGCCAGAGTTAATGGGACTATTGTGTTGTGTTATTTATATTTTTGCTATTGAATATGGATTAGTGTGGCGTGCTGGAGAGAGGGGTTGCAGACGGAGGTTTAGGATGGCAGGTGTGTGGAGAGTGGCTATAGGTTCAGACCATTGAGGGGGCACCGTCCTCTCGTGGCCACGTGCAAGTCCCAGCGTGGAGGAGGGCAGAGCCCTCCCAGCACAGCGATAGCCAACAGCTGTAGCCGTACGCTAGAACCTACGGTCCGAGCACGTGGCCCCACGTGCCCCAGTGATAGAGGCCGGAAGTAAACAGAGCTTGATCCGGTGCACGTAATGAGTATAATCAAGACCCATGAAAGTGCTGTAAACATCTTGTCCACGCCCCTACCGTGTTTCCGAAAATAAGACCTACTGACAGGTTTCCTTCTGAGTGAACTATAAGGCATCCCCCCCCCCCGAAAACAAGGCCCCCAGGCTCTGTCTCAGAATGAAAATTAATTTACCGTAAACTGGTCGCTAGGGCCGCGCCCCGACTGGCGTCTAGCAACCAGTGACATTGCGCAGAGTCCTGACGTCACTGCTGTGTGAATGGAGAGAGATCAGCGTGGAAACTTTGTGAAACCCTCACTGCAAGAAGCTGTGACGTGGGTGAAGAATGCATGGGAGAAAAATCACTGACAGTTGCATTGCAAATGCACTGCGAGCAGGCTACCTTGACAGGAAGTACTCATTTAAAGACAGTGCTATGGCTGAACATGAGAGATCTGGTCCACTGATTCTGAAAGAAGCGGAGTCACAAGAAATGCACCAGGAAATTCAGGAATTGGATTGCTGTGATGATGTTCCAGAAGATGATGACATGATTGTCATTGAATAAATGAGTAAATTCTTGATACCGTAGGATTCACAGTGTGTCTGCTTTGTGTTGGCAACGACCGTCCTACCGTACCGCATACAGGGAATACATTTCCTTATTTTCACTTAACAATAAATGTGTACCGTATTCTTCTTTGTGGAAAAACAATACATCCCCTGAAAATAAGACCTAGCGCATCTTTGGGAGCAAAAATTAACATAAGACACTGTCTTATTTTCGGGGAAACAGGGTACTCTGCCTCGTGGCATCTGGTTATAAAATAAAGACACGGCTTGTAGTCCATCATTAGCTCTCCATCACGAGGCAAATCCATCAGAGGGGGGAGAGCGTCCCCCCGAGACCCAGCTTTCATTCTCTTGTCTTTTTCTCAGTCCTTCACCCCCCCCCCCACCACTCAGGATCACCCTTGGCCATGCTGGAGAGGCACCGGGGTGTCCCAACACCCAGATATTTTCTACATCGTTACTGATCAAGAGAAAGGATGGGTCCAGGTGCCTGGACTCTCTCGTGCCCGAGGGGAGAGGGGACTGGAGGTTTGAACTCTTGGGTCTGAGGGGTGTGTGGGATCGGGGCCAGAACTTCTTGTCTGAGAGAGGAGTGACTTGGGGACCAGTGTCCTGGGTTGAGTGAGGAGGAGAGGGAGGCCTGTGGGCTTTCACTCTTGAGTTTGCATTGGGAAGGGACTGGAGAGCCCACAGTTTTGTGCCTGAGAAAGAAAGGATGAAAGTTCAGAATTTGCTGTCTGGGAGAGAAGGTTTACTGGATTCCAGGACCCTGGGTCTGAGATATGAGTGACCTTGGGGTTTGAACTCCTGGGTCTGAGAAGTGGAGGGGAAAAAAGTGGTCTGAGTACCAAACCGCCCAGGTCTGAAAGAGGGGGCTGGGGACTTAGACTCCTGGGTCTGAGGGAGGAGGGCTGGGGGCCTGGACCCCTGGGTCTGAGGGAGGAGGGCTGGGGGCCTGGACCCCTGGGTCTGAGGGAGGAGGGGCTTGGGGCCTGGACTCCTGGGTCTGAGGGAGGAGGGCTCTTGGTTTCCTCTCGGCAGAATACTGGTGCCTTCAGAAATTCTTCAGTATGTGGATGCTTAGTTGGGGAATAAAGGAGACTCAAAGGAGGACAGGCGTGTGGAGATCCAAACCGGGTTAGGGCCGTGGTCGGCAAACTGGCGTTCATGAGCCACATGGAAACTCTGGCCCCTTGAGTGTGGCTCTCCCACAGAAGACCACAGCCTGGGCGAGTCTATGTTGAGGAAGTGGCGTTAGAGGAAGTTTCAGTTTGAAAAAATGTGGCTCTCCAAAGAAATTTCCATCGTTGTGCCGTTGATATCTGGCTCTGCGGACGAATGAGTTTGCCGACCACTGGGTGAGGGAGGGCAAGAACAACTTTAAATGCCAGATGATCATCTCTCCGGAGCTGCAGGGACAAATGCCTTGGTACTGAGGAGAGAGTACCTGGGTCTGAGGGAGGAGGGCTGGGGGCCTGGACCTCTGGGTCTGAGGGAGGAGGGCTGGGGGCCTGGACCCCTGGGTCTGAGGGAGGAGGGATGGGGGCCTGGGTCTGAGGGAGGAGGGCTGGGGGCCTGGACCTCTGGGTCTGAGGAAGGAGGGCTGGAGGCCTGGACCCCTGGGTCTGAGGGAGGAGGGATGGGGGCCTGGGTCTGAGGGAGGAGGGCTGGGGGCCTGGACCCCTGGGTCTGAGGGAGGAGGGGCTAGGGACCTGGACCCCTGGGTCTCTATGGTACTCTAACCATCCCTCCTGATGGTTAGCAGTGCGTGGGTGCTGATATTTCTACGTGGGAGGGGGGCTCTTTGGGGAGACCGCCCCTCCCTCAGCAGGGTCTGCAGTGCGGTTGCCCAGGGAGCCCAGGAGGCCAGGCATCTGGAGACCTTGCCAGGCCCTGAGGCATGGAGGGGCTCCCCACTCCTCCCTCTCTTCCCTCTTCCAGAGCCCCCCCCCCCCTTTTTAAATATATATATTTTATTGATTTTCCACAGAGAGGAAGGGAGAGGGATAGAGAGCTAGAAACATCGATGGGAGAGAATCATCGACCAGCTGCCTCCTGCACACCCCCAACTGGGGATGTGCCCACAACCAAGGCACATGCCCTTGACCGGAATCGAACCTGGGACCCTTCAGTCCACAGACCGGCGCTCTGCCCACTGAGCCACACCGGTTTCGGCAGTGTGCATGGGCTTTTGATAATTTTCTTATTCGATTAGGATATCGCTGACCCTTTTTTTTCCTAAGTGTAACTTTGAGAAATGATAAAAGTCACGTGTGGCTGCAAGTCATGGGAGTCTTTATTTCCGCGCATTCCCTCCTGTTCGGGGGGCCCAGGGACGGGGAGAGGTTAGCAGCTGTCGATCATGGTCTGAAAAATCCACTTGCTGTACTTGCACACGTGGATGTAGATGATGGGGTCGAAGGGCGGGCGGCAGGGGAAGTAATCGGAGGACACCAGGCCCTGCAGGATGCCCTGGCACATCAGCGGGCTCCCCGCGTCCCCCTGCGAGGGGAGAGAGCGGGTCAGCTCCGATTCCAACATAACCAGCAAGGAGGTCCCCGCGGACCCCACGCCCCTAGAACCCAGATCCCGCGAGAACACAGCCTTCCACCCTGGCCAATGGGAAGAGAGGCCCACTGCCTCTGCGGACCAATGGCAGAGCAGGAAGGCGTGCTGTCAGGGAGCGGGCCAACCAGGTTTTCGGAAGGCGTGGCCTTGAGCCCCAGCCAATCCCAGCGAGAGGGGGCGGGGCTTCCAGGGTGTCGGAGCTCCATTCATTTGCCAAGCCCCTGGGAGGGGAAGCCTTGCCTCCGGGGAATCCCATGCCTCTCCTGACCCGGGGATGGGGGGCAGGGTAGCCCTGGAAAAGGGGGGGGGGGGGGCGGGACCAACGCCCCAATGTACAGGATCTAGTGCAAAAATAAAAGTACCCACCACCAGGCTCAAAGAGATGACGTTGAAAAGAAAAGCGAGTGCGTTGGACCCAAGTGCAGGCTGACTTTTGGGACTCTGGGTCCCTGCCCAGTTTGCTGAGTTATGAATCAGGCACTCAGTGGGGGGGGGGGGGTCAAGGGGGAACCCCCCCCCCCATTTTAAAGAACACACAGCCCTCTCCCATCACCCCTCTTCCTAACACACACCGTTTCACCACCCCTGAAAGCTGAGAGTGCAGGTGTGAGAAAAGATAATGGGGGGTCTAAAGAGGGGAGGAGAGAAAGAGGGGAGGGAGGGAGGGAAGGAGGGAGGGAGGGAGGGAGGGAAGGAGAGAGAGACAGAGAGAGAGAGAGAGAGGGAGAGGGAGAGGGAGAGAGAGAGAGAGAGAGAGAGAGAGAGAGAGAAGATAGAGAGGGAGGGAGAGAGAGAGGGAGGGAGGGAGAGAGAGAGAGAGAGAGAGAGAGAGAGAGCGCAGAGGAAACCAGGAAATGAAATGAGGTGTGAGGAGAGGTGAGGCTAGCTGGTTCTGAGGGACAGGGAGGGGGTCGGAGAGATGAGGAAGTGGGGGGGACAAGAGGATTCGGAATTAGAACCTGATACACAGACATAGAAGCAGGGCACGAGCCTCGGGCACATGTCATCGACTGCATCTTACAAATCGAATTTAATACGAAAAAAAAAATCCAGGAGGAACCTGGTATTCCAGTTTTCGATGGAGACTGGGCCACTGCGGTGCTCCTCTGAACCACAGAGGAGCCCAGAGCCAATAGGAAATCCAGCCCGTTCTGGTTCCTTCTTCTTTTTTTTTTTTTTTTTTTTTTGTGGTTGAAAATTCTGACGTTTTGCTCATCGTGGATTGTGTTTCACCTTCGTCATTGGAATACGATCTCTCCTGGCCACGGAGCTTCCCGTGTGCCCCGAAAGCGTGTCCTTGTGGCCCAGGCCTCACTGCCCTGCCCCATCGTCCCGGCCCCATTTCCCCCCCCCCCCCCGGTCCTATCCCCCAGCTTTGTGCCCTCCCCCAAGGCCACGCCGGCCCCGTGGGCTCCCACCCTGACCCGGGCAGAGAACGGAGGAGAGAGAGAGATCCAGGGAAACAGGCCTGGGAAGGGGTGAGCGAGGGCTCAGCCCCAGGGTCAGCCCCCCGGGACACGGGATGGAGGGGGCGGGGGTGGGGGGAGACAGGCCTGAGAGGAAGCAGGACCCCGGGCAGGCAGGCAGGCGGGGGAGGAGGGGCCTCACTTTGCAGGCGAAAGACTTTCTGTCCACGGGGGCCGCGCAGACGGTGTACTTCTTCAGCACCGTCGGGTAGTCCTTCTTGCAGACCTTGTAGGGGACGAGGTTGACATTCGAGCACATGAGGGCGATGGGGTGTCCCACTGCTGCGGGAGAGAGCGGATGGGGCGACTCAATCCCATGGTCCTGGAAAGGGTCCCGTGGGACTGACTGCTGGGCCTGAGCAAGGAAAGGACTTGTGTCTGAACTCCTGGGGTTGAGGGTTCGGGGGTGCCGAGGCCAGGGACTCCTCTGTTTAAGGGAGGAGGCGTCACATGTGAGCAAAGATAGTGGGGGTCTAAAGAGGGAAGAGGAGAGAGGAGAGAGAGAGAGAGAGAGAGAGAGAGAGAGAGAGAGAGAGAGAAGAGAGAGAGAGGAGAGAGAGAGAAGAGAGAGGAGAGAGAGAGAGAGAGAGAGAGAGAGAGAGAGAGAAGAGAGAGAAGAGAGAGAGGAGAGGGAGAGAGAGAAGAGAGAGAGGAGAGAGAGGAGAAAGAGAGTGAGGAGTGAGAGAGAGAGAGAGGAGAGAGAGGAGAGAGAAGAGAGAGAGAGAGAGAGAGAGAGAGAGAGAGGAGAGGGAGAGAGAGAAGAGAGAGAGAGAGAGAGAGGAGAGGGAGAGAGAGAAGAGAGAGAGGAGAGAGAGGAGAAAGAGAGTGAGGAGTGAGAGAGAGAGAGAGAGAGAGAGAGAGAGAGGAGAGAGAGGAGAGAGAAGAGAGAGAGAGAGAGAGAGAGAGAGAGAGAGAGGGAGAGGAGAGAGAAAAAGAGAGAAAGAGAGAGAGGAGAAAAAGAGAGAGGAGATAGAGAAGAGAGAGAGAGAGAGAAGGGAGAGGAGAGAAAGAGGAGAGAGAGGAGAGAGACGGGGGGTAATGCTTCCTCTCCCAGGATCTTGACAAATAAATGGGGTCTGACTTCCTGGAAGCCCCGACCCCCGCCCTGTGATTGGCTGGAGGCCAATAGTGGTGGGTCTGGTGGTGGAGAGGGGCCAAGGGCCTGGGCACTTGGGTCTGCATGGGGCCGTGGCTGGGGCTCTAACCTTGGTCTTAGGGGACGGAGGCCTGGGGTCCAAGGCTTATGGGACTGGGGGAGGGGTGTCTGAAGGCCAGGGCTCCTGGGTCTGGCTGAGGGAGGAGGGATGTGTGGGTCTGGGATCTTGGGTTTGTTACCTATACTCTTTAAATATATATATATATATATATATATATATATATATATATATATATATATATTTGACTTTTTAAAGAGAGAAAGAGAGAGAAATAGAGAGTTAGCAACACCGATGAGAAAGAAACATCCATCAGCTGCCTCCTCCACACCCCCTACCGGGGATGTGCCCGCAACCAAGGTGCACGCCCTTGACCGGAATCGAACCCGGGACCATTTCAGTCCGCAGGCCGACGCTCTCTCCGCTGAGCCACACCGCGTTCGGCCGTGGCCCGTGCCCTGTGTCTCGGGGAAAAGGGAGCTGTGGGATGGCTGGGCCTTTCCTGGGCCTTACAGACATCCATGGTGATGCTGCCCCAGCCAGAGACAGAGCAGCTCCTCCTGGGCAGCCGGCAGGTGGAGGGCACGTCCACCGTCATCACGGTTTGCGAGAGCTTGGCCGGGCTGCTCAGCTTCACGAGCATGATGTTGTGGACATCTGTCTTTATGTCGTAGCGGGGGTGGACGTAGGTCTCGGTGGCCCTGATCTTCTGGGCGTTTGGATTGACCAGAAGGTCAGTGCCCATCTGCACGGTGAACTCACTTGGAGAGAGGGAGAGAGAGGGAAAAAAAAGGCAACGTTGAGTGGGAGACACTGTGATTGAGATGAGGGAACAGAGACCCAGAGCAAGGGGACAGAAGCCAAGAGAGAGAGAGACAGAGAGAGAGAGAGAGAGAGAGAGAGAGAGAGAGAGAGAGAGAGAGAGAGAGAGAATTGGGTCTCAAAAGAACTGTTAGCCCAGAAAGAAACTCTACAGACTAATCCCTATGCCTTTCACCATAACGATGATCGCTTGTCTCATTTTTGATTCTTATAAGCGTATTTCCAGTAGGACATGATCTCACTCATCTGGGGGAAATGGTGAGCAACACAGATGGGTGAACAAGAACAGACCCGGAGACAAGGAGCCACAGGTCAGACGGTTGGACCTCAGAGGGAGGGTGGGGATAAAAGGGAGAGACCAACCAAAGGACTTGTGCACACACATAGGAGCCTAACCAGTGGCCAAGGACAAAGGGGGTGGGGTGGGGGCATGAGTGGGGAGGGGTGGGGGATTGGAATGGGGGGTTTGAGGACAACTATGGGATACCTCAATCCATAAAGAAATTTTAAAAAGAAAAGGAAATGAGATCGCCAAGTGTCAGAAGACGGTGACAGAAAGAGGGAGAGAGAGAGAGAGAGAGAGGGAGAGAGAGAGAGGAGAGAGAGACCTCCCTCTGGCTCCCCCGTCCCATACCTCCTGCGGCAGTGGGCGACAGTGAGCACCCACCGCCGGTGGATCAGCACGCCCGCACACTGGAACACATTGTTGTAATACAGGGCCACCTGCCAGGGGTGGGTGCCTCTTGCACAGACAACTCCATTGATAATCCGTTCCCCGGTGTCCTGGGCTGAATGGAGACACAGAGAATCATGGGTAGAGGGATCAGGGAGGGGGACACGGAGAAAGCATGGGCAGCAGGCATCAGTCCAGAGTAGATGAATTTCCAGAGACAGCGATGGAGAGAGACAGACAGACAGGGCGGCGTGGAGAAGGGCAGAGGCAGGCAGGGAGCACAGGGCGGAGACAGCTGCAGACAGAGATGGAGGGAGATGGGGGGCCTTCTCAGAACCCCAGGGCAGCCGCTGGTCTGGAGGCGACCCCAGCTTCTGATGAGAGAGACACGGAGGGCGGGGAGCAGCCCGGAGGGCACCCAGCGCCCAGGGGTCAGGGGGGAGCAGGAGGGAAGGGGCCACCGCCCAGGGGTGGCGTCTCCATGGGAGGAGGCCGCTGCAGGGCAGGGTCCTGACTCGGGGGCTCCTTGGGGAAGAGGGGGCTCTGCAGAGGGGAGGTGGGGGACTGTGGGGTCCGGGGGCAAGGCCAGGACTCCCAGGCCGGTCCTCACCTGCTTGTGCGGCAGATCCCAGGGCGGAGGGCAGCAGGAGGAGCAGCAGGGGCTGGAGCAGGGGACCTGCCATGGTTCCTGTGTGAGCCGCTGTGGCTGCCACAGAGGAAGGGCCTCTGCTGCTGGGGCTGGAGAGACAGGGAGTTCCGGAAGCAGGACTCCTGGTCTCCGGGTCCCTTCTCCTCCCTCAGACCCAGTTTCCACCCACCTCCTCTCTCAGACCCAGGAACCCCAGTCTGCACCCACCTCCTCCCTCAGACCCAGGAACCCCAGTCTGCACCCACCTCCTCCCTCAGACCCAGGAACCCCAGTCTGCACCCACCTCCTCCCTCAGACCCAGGAACCCCAGTCTGCACCCACCTCCTCCCTCAGACCCAGGAACCCCAGTCTGCACCCACCTCCTCTCTCAGACCCAGGAGCCCCAGTCTGCACCCACCTCCTCCCTCAGACCCAGAAGCCCCAGTCTGCACCCACCTCCTCCCTCAGACCCAGGAGCCCCAGTCTACACCCACCTCCCCCCTCAGACTCAGAAGTCCAGGCCAGAGACACCATTCCATGCAGAGGCACCTAGGGGTCCAGCTTTCTGTCCCTCCCCATGTATATTCTAAGCCTTTCTGTTCTTCCCCATGTATATATAATTCAATGTCCCAAGTTCCTTTTAGGTAAAAGACCCAAAACTCCAGCCCTCCAGCCCCTCCTCTCACAACCCGAAAGTCGGCCCTCTACTGCTCTGCCCTCAAGAGCAAGAGTCAGCGGACCATCTCGACACACCCGCCCCACCCCACATGGGATTTCCTCTCACCTGCAGTGGGCCTGGTCTGGTCTGATCTGGTCCTCAGACTGGGTTGAAATTCAACTGTGTCAGCCCTGCACAGAGTGGCCCTCTTATAGCACACCCGCCCCACTCCACTCTCATGGTCAGTGACCCCAGCTCTGGGGTTATCTTACCTGCATTTGCTCTTATCTGGAACCCCGGAGGCGGCTCAGGCCCTGTGCCCGCACTCTACCTCCATCCTCATTCCTGAGGCCAGGTCAGATCCTGGCCCCAGCGGGTTCCAGGTCCTGGCGCTGAGGGGCAGGACCAGGGGTCAAGGACCTCCCTGCAGGGCTCAGGATGGGCTGTGGCCTGGGTCCTCCCCCATGGCCAATTTTCTTGCCCTCTGCCCCTCTCGGGGGAGGCCTGGGACTTACACCGTAACTCTGAGCCGCTGGTGGGAACTTGTGAGGCCGAATCCCCGACGTGTCTCTGAGCCTGAACTTGACCCTCCTATTGGGGTATGAATCTCAAGAGAAGGCTTTGCTAATTCCACCTACTCTAGATGTATTGTTCTATATGTACTGTACTGTATATTCACTTAGTCTGCGTCTCATATTATATGTAAGGTTTGAAGGGACGCAGGAAACTGACCACCAAGGAATTTTAAAGTAAAGTTTATTCCCCGGTAATGAGCAGGACTCATTACGGAGGTAGAGAAACCAGAATTGGAGGAGTGGGGAGGGGGCAGGGGACCCAGCCAGGCTGATGCCTCCTGGACATGGAGGAGCAGCAGCACGTGGCCAGCCTGGGGGTCCCTTTAAGGGCCGGAACAGAAGAGGGTTGGACCCAGGGCGAAACAGGAAGGGGTGGGCTCCAGGACACTTTGGCACGTGCTGTTTGATGGTTCAAAGTCTTGGAGATGTCTCTGTGACAGGTGACAGTAATGTGTTGACCCGCCCATCAGTTGGGAGGAGGGAGAACCTTGCATTATACTTTTATTTCTATTTTTTTTTAAATATATTTTATTGATTTTTTTTTTTTACAGAGAGGAAGGGAGAGAGATAGAGAGTTAGAAACATCAATGGTGTTTCTCTAAACATCAATCAGCTGCCTCCTGCACACCTCCTACTGAGGATGTGCCCACAACCAAGGTACATGCCCTTGACCGGAATTGAACCCTTGCATCCACAGGCCGACACTCTATCCACTGAGCCAAACCTGTTAGGGCAATATACTTTTATGTCTATACATACTATGTGTGTGTGTGTGTGTGTGTGTGTGTGTGTGTGTAACAAAAAGGTCTGTACTGAACATTATCTAACTGGAACCTTTTATTCCGTATATCTCTAGAATATCTTAAGCAATTGTTCTTCTTTGTACATTTAGATAATTTCTCCTTCCTTTTATACATGTTGTTTAATGTTCTACACCAGGGGTGGGCAAACTTTTTGACTCGAGGGCCACAATGGGTTCTGAAACTGGACCGGAGGGCCGGAACAAAAGCAGCCTGACCATGCTGGCACTCTCATCTTGGGCTGCTGGGGAAGGAGCGGAGGGGAGAGCAAGAGAACCCTCCGCTCTTTCGGCTCCTCGAGCCGGATAGAACAGCCTAATGGGCCGGATCCAGCCCGCGGGCCCTAGTTTGCCCACTGCTGTTCTACACTGTATTGTTATTCTGACGTATGTCCTCTGCTTCACACTGAAGTACATTTGAATTGCTTTCATTATCATGATGATGGAATGCTTTTCATCTTTGCTCATCACGTTCGTCCCACTAAGCGTTTGCTCTGAGCCAGAATGCGTTCTGGCCTCTGGGGAGTCACCAACATGCCAGCAAAATGGAGCAATGGAGGCTCTCTCTCTCTCTCTCTTTCCAGCAGGTGGAGACTTTGAGTAAAGAAACAAGAACTTCACATTTGTGGGGGTTTCACCTGGCAGTTAGTGAGTGCAATGGGGAGAAATAAACCCAGAGGAGGACTAGGGAATCATTTGTTCCCTCGGATCTCAGCAACCCCTGCAGCTATAACATTGGGAAAGGAGGTTACAAAGACCCCAGGGGAAGAGGACATTTGGATAAAGCCTTGTAGAAGCCGAAACCGGTTTGGCTCAGTGGATAGAGTGTCGGCCTGCGGACTGAAAGGTCCCAGGTTTGATTCCGGTCAAGGGCATGTACCCTGGTTGCGGGCACATCCCCAGTAGGGGGTGTGCAGGAGGCAGCTGATCGATGATTCTCTCTCTGCCCTCAAGAGCAAGAGTCAGTGGACCATAGATGTTTCTAGCTCTCTGTCCCTCTCCCTTCTTCTCTGTGGAAAATCAATAATATATATTTTTATTGATTTTTTTATTTTTAAAATATATTTTATTGATTTTTTTTTTTCTTTACAGAGAGGAAGGGAGAGGGATAGAGAGCTAGAAACATCGATGAGAGAGAAACATCAATCAGCTGCCTCCTGCACACCCCCTACTGGGGATGTGCCCGCAACCAAGGTACATGCCCTTGATCGGAATCGAACCTGGGACCTTTCAGTCCACAGGCCGACGCTCTATACACTGAGCCAACCCGGTTTCAGCAATAAAATATATTTTAAAAATCAATCAATCAATCAATCAATCAACAAACAGCAAGTGCTGGCCAGAACGTGGAGAAAAGGGGACCTAGTGCCCTGCCGGTGGGAACGCAGACTGGGGCAGCCAACGTGGGAAACAGTATGGAGTTTCCTCAACAACAACAACAACAACAACAACAACAAATTAAAAATGGAACTACCTTTTGACCAAGGAAGCCCATTTCTGGAAATATATCCAGAGAATCCCAAAACACTATTCCGGAAGAATATGTGCACCCCAATGATCACTGCAGCATTGTCTACAGTTGCAAAGATCTGGGAACACCCCCAAGTGCCCATCCGCAGATGAGTGTGTAAAAAAGCTGTGTTACATTTACAGAATGGACCACTACACGGCCGTGAAAGGGGTGGGGGACGATTTTATCTTTTGCAACAGCATGGATGGGCCTGGATGCTATGGAAAATAAGCCGATCCCAGAAAGACAAAGGCCATAGGATCTCTCTTATCTTAGACTCTAATGGGAAAAAAAAATAAACTGAGGAGCAGACTAGAAACAGAAGCATGGAAGAGACCGACAGCTGTCAGAGGGGAAGGGAGTTGAAGGACTAGATGAAAAAAAAAGTTAAGCCAAAACCGGTTTGGCTCAGTGGGTAGAGCGTCAGTCTGCAGACTGAAGGGTCCCGGGTTCGATTCTGGTCAAGGGCATTTACATTGGTTGCGGGCACATCCCCGGTAGGGGGTGTGCAGGAGGCAGCTGTTCTATGTTTCTCTCTCATCGACGTTTCTAGCTCTCTATACCTCTCTCTTCCTCTCTGTAAAATATCAATAAAATATATTTTTTTTAAAAGAAAAGAAAAGAAAGTTGAAGATCTTAACAAAAAACATACATACACTAGAATTTTGTGCTCGGGGGCCCAGGGGGGGGATGTGAGATGAGGAGGAGGTGTCCTCAGCCCAGCCTGCACCCTCTCCAACCTAAGACCCCCTCAAGGGATGTCCGACTGCCCATTTAGACATCCCTAAACGGACAGTCGGACATCCCTCTCACAATCCAGGACAGCTGGCTCCCAACTGCTTGCCTGCCTGCCTTCCTGATTGCCCCTAACCACTTCTGCCTGCCAGCCTGATCACCCCCTAACCACTCCCCTGCCAACCTGATTGCCCCTAACTTCCCTCCCCTGCAGGCCTGGTTACCCCTAACTGCCCTCCCTTGCAGGCCTGGTTCCCCCCATCTGCTCTCCCCTCCTGGCCTGATTGCCCACAACTGCCCTCCCTTGCAGGCCTGGTCCCTGCCAACTGCCCTTCCCTGCTGGCCATCTTGTGGTGGCCATCTTGTGTCCACATGGGGGCAGCCATCTTGTGTGTTGGAGTGATGGTCAATCTGCATATTACTCTTTTTTTATTAGATAGGCTAACACATAGAAATAGCAGTGTGGAGATAGCCAGACAGAGGGAAAAGGGGTGGGGGGGTACGTGAAGGTGAGCAGGGAAGGGGAATAGGACAGAAAGACACTTTGCTTGGAGCCATGGGCTCACTATGCCATGTGTAGATTATTTTTTAAAAATATATATATTTTATTGGATTTTTACAGAGAGGAAGGGAGAGAGATAGAGAGCTAGACACATCGATGAGAGGGAAACATCGACCAGCTGCCTCCTGTACACCCCCTACTGGGGATGTGCCCCCACCCAGGGACATGCCCTTGACCGGAATCGAACCTGGGACCCCCGAGTCCGCCGGCCGATGCTAAATCCACTGAGCCAAACCGGCCAGGGCCAGATGATGTTTTATGGAGCTGTATACTTGAAACCTGTATGGTTTTGTGAACCAATGCCACCACCACCCCCCCAATAAATTCAACTTTTTTAATTAAAAAAAAAAGAAAAAAGAAAAGAAAAATGCTGAAGTCCAATATGATTTTATAAAACTGATGCTTTATTTCTGCGAGCTTCCGGTTCAGGGCCTAGTGGGTATGTTAGGAATGATTTCTTATGGTGCTCTCGATCCAGTCCACGAACCCGCACACCGCGGTGAAGACGACCGGGTTCAGGGATGGCGTCGAAGGGCCCCGGGACACCAGGCCCCGCAGGGCGCCGTTGCACACCAGTGGTCCCCCTGAGTCCCCCTGGGCCGGGGAGAGAGAGAGAGAGAGCAAATTCGTGTTTTTATATTTTTGGCTTCAGAGCAACCAGCACCGAGGTCTCTTACACCCCCTGGTGGCTGGGTCTTGGTCCTGCCAGGCCGCAGACTTGCACCCTGACCAATGGGAGGACACTCCTCATCCCTGCGGACCAATGGGAGAGCAGGCACGAATGAGTGCCAGCCCCAGCCCAAGGGAGGGGGCGGGGCTTCCTAGAAGCCAGGTCTCCATCTGTTTTCCATCCTCGGTGACTCTCTGCCAAGCCAGCCAGGGAGGGGAGCTTTATCTCCAGGAAACCTATCCACTCCCTTACCCAGGAGTGGGTGGGGGGAAAGGGTAGTCCTGGAAACCCGGGGGGCAGGAGCAGGGGATCTAATTCACAGGGTCCAGTGCAAAATGAAGATGCTGACACCCCCACACACACCCCACCTTCAAATGTATGAGTTTCAAGGCAGCAAGGGGAGTGCGTTAGGGTTAGGGCACGCGTGGGATTGTCCCGGGTGTGGGGCGGGGCTCCGTGTCCCAGAACATCTTGCACATTCATGAATCAGGCCCTCACTGTGGGGCATGGGGGAACGCCCTTGCTGTTCTCTAGGACACACAGTCCTGTACCATCTCTCCTCTCTCTCCTCTCTCTCTCTCTCTCTCTCTCTCTTTCTCTGTGTGTGTGTGTGTGTGTGTGTGTGTCCAATCCTCATCCTAGAATATGCTTGTACTGGTTTGAGAGAGAGAGAGAGGGAGGGAGGGAGAGAGAGAAACATCGATGTGAGAGGAAAGCATGGATCGTTTGCCTCCCACACGTGCTCCGGCTGGGAATGGAACCCTCCACCTTTTGCTGAGCTGGAGAATGCTCCCAGGAGCTGAGGCACCCGCCCAGGGCCGCGCCCCTCTTTGCACACGCTCCATCCCCCTGCGGCTGCTGAAAGCTGGGAGCGCAGATGTGAGCAAAGAGACTGGGGATGGGGAGAGAGAAACAGAGAGAGGTAGAGAGGAGCCCACAGAGAAGAAAGGGGAGGAGGAAGGGGACAGAGACGAAGAAATGTTGTGGACGCAGAAAGAGGCAGAGATGGAGAGAGTAAGATGACAGAGGCAGAACACTGAGAGAGGGAGAGCGACAGGGAGGAGAGAGAGAGAGAGAGAGAGAGAGAGAGAGAGAGAGAGGAATGAAATGTAAAGAGAGACAAGGGGCCCTGACCGGTTTGGCTCACTGGCCTGAGGACTGAAGGGTCCCAGGTTCGATTCCAGCCGAGGGCATGTACATTGGTTGCAGGCACATCCCCAGTAGGGGGTGTGCAGGAGGCAGCTGGTCGATGTTTCCCTCTCATCGGTGTTTCTATCTCTCTATCTCTCTCCCTTCCTCTCTGTAAAAAAGTCAATAAAATTTATTTAAAAAGAGAGAGCGATGAGGGGAGGCGGTTCTGAGGCAGAGAGGAGGATGCAGGGATGGGAAGGGGGAACAAAGAGAAATGGGGGGGGTCTCCTCCACCTGGAACCAGGACTAGGTCCAAAGATAACAATCAAGCTATTCACTTCGGGGGGCAACTCATGGTTTGCAAGGAGTGTTTCAATGCCATCCCTTCAATAACAAAGTGCCCGTGAGAAATCCATAGCCAACAGGTCATCCCGACATTAGACAGACACGGGGGCTGGTGCCTTGCGGTGCTGGCCCAGGTTAGAGCCAGAAGCGACGGGAAATCCAGTCAAAACAGACTGCTTTCCGCCGAAGTTCCTGGCATTTTGTTTGCCATGGGTCCCGTTCAACAAATTCTGCGTTCACACGTTTCATTGGAATGTCATTTACGTCAGTCCCTGAGGGCTTGGGGTCCCCTTCAGGTCTGTGTCTGTAGCCCCATGTTTCTTACTCCGGTTCCTCCTCTTTGACTGTGTACCCACCCCCAGCTTCGAGGGGCTCCCACTCTGACCCGGGCAGAGGACTGAGTAGAGTGGGTCAGAAAAGTGGGGGGATCCCTGGCCAGGTGTGGCTCAGCAGTTGAGCATAGACCCGGGAACCAAGAGGTCAGCAATTCAATTCCTGGTCAGGGGCACATGCCCAGGTTGCAGGCTCAGTCCCAGTGTGGGGCGTGCAGGAGGCAGCTGATCCATGATTCTCTCTCATCGTTGATGTTTCTATCTCTCTTTCCATCCCCCTTCTTCTCTGAAATCAATATATATATATATATATATATATATATATATATATATATATATATATTGAGTGGCCAGATTATTATGGTCTCTAAACACATAATAATCTGGCCATTCAGTGTATATATATTAGAGGCCCAGTGCATGAATTTGTGCATGGGTGGGGTTCAGCCAGCCTGGCCAGGGGGAGGGGACATGGGTGGTTGGCTGGCCTGCCTGCTAGTCAAACTCCGGGTTGAGGGGACAATTTGTATATTACTCTTTTATTATACAGGATATACACTGAGTGGCCAGATTATGATGCATGCAGAGATCATGCTAATCTGCTCACTCATTATATAGACTGTATATTTTATAATTCTTTTTAAAATATTGTTATTGATTTCAGAGAGGAAGGGAGACAGCTAGAGAGATAGAAACATCAATGATGAGAGAGACTCGTTGACTGGCTGCCTCCTGCACGCCCCCTACTGGGGACGATGGAGCCCACAACCCAGGCACGTGCCCTTGGCCGGAATAGAACCGGGGACCTTTTAGTCTGCAAGCCAAGGCTCTATTCATTGAGCCAAAGTGGGTAGGGCAATAAAAAAAATGTTTTTTTTAAAAAAAAAGAAAAGTGGGGTATGTGGGGGTGCCAGAGAGAACCCAGCACCAGGGTCAGCCCCCCGGAATCTGGATAGTGGGGAAGACGGGGCTCTGTGCTGAGAGGGCGCAGGGCCAGACCGGGGCAGGGCGGGGCTGGCTCTCACCATGTAGGCATTGGTGTTGCTGTCGTGGGTGCCAGCGCAGAACATGTAGGGCCGCCTCAGGTACAGGAAGTGCCTCCTGCAGTCCTCCAGGCGGATGACGGTGATGTTTGTGCACATGAGCTCCGACTGGTAGGTCTCTGGAGTCGGAGAGAGGGGACAGTCAGAGGCCTGGCTTGCTAACGGGACCCTGAGAGGGGAGGGTCGGTGGGACTCAGTGCCGTGGCCATGAAAAGGACTTCGTCTTCTGGCTCTAGGTCTGAGGAAGGAAAGGCCTTGCATCTGAACTCCTGGGGAAGAAGAAGAAGAAGAAGAAGAAGAAGAAGAAGAAGAAGAAGAAGAGGAGGAGGAGGAGGAGGAGGAGGAGGAGGAGGAGGAGGAGGAGGAGGAGGAGGAGGAGGAGGAGGAGAAAGAGGAAGAGAAGAAGAAGAAGAAGAAGAAGAAGAAGAAGAAGAAGAAGAAGAAGAAGAAGAAGAAGAGGAAGAGGAAGGGGAAGAAGAGGAAGAGGAGGAGGAGGAGGAAGGGAGGGGGAGGAGGAGAAAAGAGAAGAAGAGGAGAAGGAGGAGGAGGAGGAGGAAGAGAAGAAGAAGAAAGAAGAAGAAGAAGAAGAAGAAGAAGAAGAAGAAGAAGAAGAAGAAGAGGAGGAGGAGGAAGAGGAGGAGGAGGAGGAGGAAGAGGAGAAGAAGAAGAGGAGGAGGAGGAGGAGGAGGAAGAAGAAGAGGAGGAGGAGGAGGAGAAGGAGGAAGAGGAAGAGGAAGAGAAGAAGAAGAAGAAGAAGAAGAAGAAGAAGAAGAAGAAGAAGAGGAGGAGGAGGAGGAGGATGAGGAGGAGGAAGAAGAAGAAGAAGAAGAAGAAGAGGAGGAGGAGGAGGAAGAGGGAGAAGAAGAAGAGGAGGAGGAAGAAGAAGAAGAAGAAGAAGAAGAAGAAGAAGAAGAAGAAGCAGAAGCAGCGGAGGAGGAGGAGGAGGAAGAGAAGAAGAAGAAGAAGAAGAAGAAGAAGAAGAAGAAGAAGAAGAAGAAGAAGAAGAAGAAGGAGGAGGAGGAGGAGGAGGAGGAGGAAGAAGGAGGAGAAAAAGAAGAAAGGAGGGGGGAGGAGAAAGAAGAAGGAGGAGGAGGAGAAGGAGAAGAAGAGGGGTCGATGGTCCTGGCTTTGAGGGGGGAGGGTGCTGGGCGTCAGGCTCCTTGGTCTGAGGAATCAAGGAGGCTGGGGGTCTCGGCTCTTGTGTCGGAAGGCGGAGGCAGCTTGGGGCCTGGACACTTGGGTCTGCAGGCGGAGGCCCCTGGGGCCGGTGCGCTCACGTCTGAGGGAGAACGGGCTAGAACCCGGGCACACCTACGCCTCTGGAGACCCAACTGCGGGACAGAAGTCTGTGGTCTGAGTGAGGCGGTCCCTAAGATACTGGGCTCCCGGGAGGATGGGGCGGAAGCCTGGGGGGGCTCGGCTTCCGGATCAAGGGGGGAAGGCGCCAGCAGCCGGGGCTCCTGGATCTGAGGGAGGAGGACGCCAGGGCGTCGGGGCCCCGGTTCTGTGAAGGAGAGGGCTTGGGGCCTGGAGGACTGAGTCTTAGGTCGGGGAGAGGGGGGGGGGGGCTGGATTCCAGGTCTCTGGCCGTGACATAGGACAGGGTTGGGGGTCTAGACGCCCTGGTCTATGGGAGGAGGGACAGGAGGCCGGGGCCGGGGCTGCGGGGACCCTGGGGGTGGGGTGGGGGGTCGTCTCACCAAAAGGGGAGCGGGTGATGCTGCCCCAGCCAGAAACCTCGCA
Organism: Vespertilio murinus; assembly: GCA_963924515.1. Classification (NCBI taxonomy): domain Eukaryota; kingdom Metazoa; phylum Chordata; class Mammalia; order Chiroptera; family Vespertilionidae; genus Vespertilio; species Vespertilio murinus. Next base: position 45,381,483 of record OZ004716.1, on the reverse strand, counting down.
CGTGGTCCCGGGCCTCACGCATTCGGAAGAAATGGCCATGGTCTTCACGGTGGGCGACAGCGTGGCCGGGTGGCTCAGCTTCACCAGCATGATGTCATTCAGCTTTTTGGCGTTGTTATACTGGGGGTGGATGTAGGACTCCGTGGCCCGGATCACCTGGGCCTTGGGGTCGTTCAGCACCAGGCTGCCCAGCTGCACGTTGTAGGCTCTGCGACCAGAGAGAGACACACGCCGTGACCCAGAGTGAAACGGGGGAGGGGGGCGGTACGGGCGTGGGGGGGGGCAGCCTTGGAAGACGGGGACACAGAGAGACGTAGAGAGAGACCCAACGTGCAAGGGGGACGGAGACCCAGAGTGGGGAGGGGGGGGAGAGAGACACCGGGGTCCAGAAAGAGGGAGGGAGGGGTGGGACACAGATGGAAGGAGAAGCAGGAACAGAGACGCAGAAGGAGAGACGGGATCCCCGGCCCCCCCCCGCCCGGGGCACCTACAGTTGTCGGCAGTGGCCCACGGTGAGCACCCACTGCTCGCGGATCAGCACCCCTGAGCACTGCGTGTCCGTCCCGCGCATCAGGGCCACCTCCCAGGGATGGGAGCCTCGTGGGCACGCAGCTCCGTTAATGATCCTCTCCCCGTTGCCGTGGGCTGGAGGGAGACACGGGGGAAGCGTGGGCAGCAGGCATCCGGGGATGGATGGCCAGAGACAGTGATGGAGAGAGACAGACAGATAGATAGTCAGGGAGGTGTGGAGAAGGGCAGAGCAGGCATAGAGATGGAGATGGAGGGAGACGGGGGGAGCCTGCTCAGAACCCCAGGGCAGCCGCTGGTCTGGAGGCGACCCCAGCTTCTGATGAGAGAGACACGGAGGGCGGGGAGCAGCCCGGAGGGCACCCAGAGCCCAGGGGTCAGGGGGGAGCAGGAGGGAAGGGGCCACCGCCCAGGGGTGGAGTCTCCATGGGAGGAGGCCGCTGCAGGGCAGGGTCCTGACTCGGGGGCTCCTTGGGGAAGAGGGGGCTCTGCAGAGGGGAGGTGGGGGCTGTGGGGCCCGGGGGCAAGGCCGGGACTCCCAGGCCAGTCCTCACCTGCTTGTGCAGCAGATCCCAGGGCGGAGGACAGCAGGAGGAGCAGCAGGGGCTGGAGCAGGGGACCTGCCATGGTTCCTGTGTGAGCCGCTGTGGCTGCCACAGAGGAAGGGCCTCTTCTGCTGGGGCTGGAGAGACAGAGTTCAGGAAGCAGGATGGGGCACGCCCACTGCTCATGGGTCAGCACCCCTGGTCCTTAACCCCTTCCCTCCTCAGACCTAGGAGCCCCAGTCTGCACCCCCGTCCTCCCTCAGACCAGGAGCCCAGTGCAAAAAAAATAAAATAAAAGTTCCCTTCCTCACACTCAGATGTCCAGTCCCCACACACCCTTGCCCTCGGAACCCCGGGGGTTCTGGCTTTCCGTCCCTCCGCACCCATAATTCATCATCTCCAATTCCTTGTAGGTGGAAAGATTTTTTTAAAAATAGTAATAATAAGTTCCGACCTCCAGTCCCTCATCGATCCATCCGTGACCACCATGATCTCTCAGGCTTCTCCTCCTCTCTCTGCAGGAGGAGGGGTCAGCTGCCCACCCAGACCCCCCTGTCCGGCCCCACAGGAGAGGCCTCCTCACCTGCCACCGGCAGTTCGTCCCTCCGAGCTGGGCTCAGGCTGTGCTGGGAGCCAACCGCATCCACTTCGGTGCAGGGTGGCTCTTTTATAACACACCAGTCCTCCCCCCTACCCCCACCCTATCCCCTCCCCCCACCCCGCCCCCACCCACAGGGTCCTAGTGCGCAGGCGCGCTCACCTCAGAGACACCCCCCTGCCTTCCAGCATCTGACCTTATCTGAAACTCCTCAAGCCGCCAAGAGCAACAGGCCGGCAGCACTCTACCTCCACCTGCACCACCCGACCCCCACTCCACCTCCACCGCGATTAGGACAGGTGGAGGCACGTCTAGCCGAGCCTTCTAGCTCCACCGTTCCTCCTGGCAGCTCCCCGGTGCTGGCCCTGAGGGGACAGAGGAGCCGGAGTCAAGGACCTGCCTGCACCGCTCAGAATTGGAATTGGCCCTGGGGGTCACTTCTGTGGTCCATTTTCTTGCCTTTCACCCTCCTCCCCGCACCGTCTCAGGAGTGGCCTGGACCCTACACCCTAACACTAAGCAGCCGGTGGGAAGTTTCCCAGGCTGAATCCGAGACGTGTCTTTGAGTTTGAACCAAGAAACCAACCCTTATAGAAGGGTATGAATTTTAAAAAGGGGGGGGGGGATGCCAGAACCGGTTTGGCTCAGTGGATAGAGCGTCAGCCTGCGGACTGAAAGGTCCCGGGTTCGGTTCCGGTCAAGGGCATGTACCTTGGTTGTGGGCACATCCCCAGTTGGGGGTGTGCAGAGAGAGATGGATGTTTCTCTCTCATCGATGTTTCTAACTCTCTCTCCCTCTCACTTCCTCTCTGTAAAAAAAAAAATCAATAAAATATATTTTAATATATATAATAATAATAATAAATAAATTATAGAGTTTAAAAAAAAGTGAGCTGAACCGGATTGGGTCAGTGGATAGAGTGTCGGCCTGCGAACTGAAAGGTCCCGGGTTCGATTCGGTCAAGGGCACGTACCTTGGTTGCGGGCATATCCCCAGTGGGGGTGTGCAAGAGGCAGCTTGTCGATGTTTTTCTCTCATGGATGTTTCTAACTCTCTGTGTAAAATCAATTAAAATATATTTTTAAATTTAAAGAAAGGGGAAAGTTGTTTTCCCCCCCCCCAACTTCACCCATGAAATGCTTGCTGTTATCTCTGACTCTTATGTCTCCTATAACACGTAGATTTCTACACATGCTATGTCTCTGTAACAAAAAAAACAAAAACAAAAACAAAATAAAGACTGTCGTAAGTATTCTCTAATGTTAAAGGTTATTTACTCGGTCAAATACCCTGAACATTGTCCTCTGGCCACATTTGCATGATTTCTTCTTTATTGATAACGGGTGTGTCATAGCTTCGCACCGCGGCGCGAGGAGGATGCGTGTGATTCCTTTCCCATGGACGTACATTTGAATGGCTGTCATCCCCATACAATTTCTCGGCACGGTCATCTTCACTCCTTGCACGCGCCCAAGGGCAGGACCCAGCGAGCCCTGAACTCTGAGCCAGAAACTATTCTGGCTCCTCAGGACACAAAAGAGCAGACCTGTTTTCCACAGACGTTCTCGTGCCAGTGGGTGGGGACCTTCAGCGGGGGGAAAAAATAAGAACTTAAAGTAAGCAGTTTGTTAGGTGGCAGTTGGTGCTGGGGAGGAGGAATAGGGAAGTATTGGGTCTCTCCCTCCTGAAGCTACAGCGTTAGGTGAGACCATTGGAAGACTCCACGTGAAGAGGGCATTTGAGCAAGATGGTGAACGATGTGGTGGATCCATCATGTAGCTACCCGGGAGCCGTGAGTGAGTCCCCAACAGCGTGAGTGTGAGGCACCCCAGTATGCCCTAGCGCAGGGGTCGGCAGACTCCTTAGTCCACCGAGCCAACTATCAACAGGACAACGATGGAAATTTCTTTGGAGAGCCATCTTTTAAACGTAAACTCCTCTGAACGCCACTTCTGCGACACAGACTCGCCCGGGGCCGTGGTAGTTTGTGGAAGAGCCACACTCAAGGGGCCAAAGAGCCGCATGTGGCTCGAGAGAACGCGGCTTGCCAACCACTGCCCTAGTGGGAAGCCCTTTTGACTGGAGGGGAAAGAGCCAAAGGGAGAAGGGCAGGCGATGGAGTCGGCCACATCGCGCGACTTGGACGACGTAAGGATTGAGGAGAAAGGGAGGAGTTTGGTTTGACTTTGAATGAGATGGGAACCATTACCAGACACCCAACTTCTTCTAACAGTGGAATTGGCCACACACACACACACACACACACACACACACACACACTTCTAAATCAGTCCCCAAAATATGCCTCATTTTCAGCACCTGAGCCCAGTCCTGACCTCTAACCCAGTTCTACCTCCGGCCCATAATTGGCCCCGTAATAGACATTGTGGTTGCCTACCCTAGCATTCACTCCTTCTGCCGTTGCTTTCATTCGGAGAGCCTGCTGTCCTCGTGTGACCCCACGGGAGCCTGACGGCACCAAGCACGGGAGCCCGTGTCTGCGGTCCAGGGGTTGTGTAGAGATGGACGTGGGGCAAGGTTCTGGCCAAAGAAGAGCGGTGGGGGGGGGGGGCGCGGGGACCGCAGGGTTACTTCTGGGATCAGCTCCCTTATTTCCAAAGCGAGACACGAGAAGCATTCTCCTTCCCTCTGTGAGACGGTGTCCTCATGGGTGTAAATTCTGAAAGCGAGGCAGCCCTCCTGGAACCGTGGGGAGAAGTGGACGTTAGACAAAGCCATGGCCCTGTAGATGGACAGAGAGATGGAGATAGGTTGTTTTTTTTTTTAATATATATATTTTATTGATTTTTTTTTTTTACAGAGAGGAAGGGAGAGGGAGAGAGAGTTAGAAACATCCATCAGCTGCCTCCTGCACACACCCCCACTAGGGATGCGCCCTCAACCAAGGTACATGCGCTTGACTGGAATCGAACCTGGGACCCTTCGGTCTGCAGGCTGACACTCTATCCACTGAGCCACACCGGTCAGGGCGAGATAGAGCCTTTGATGAGGCTCCTGAGCTGGTGAATGAATGCTCCATGGAGCTCCTTCATCTCATATCCTATTCAGGTTTCCCTCTGGTTTGGAGGGTTTTGGGGTTGTTGTGTGTGTTTTTTTTACAATATTTTTTTATTGATTTCAGAGAGGAGGGAGAGGGAGAGAAAAATAGAAGCAATGATGAGAGAGAATCATTGATCAGCTGCCTCCTTCCTGCATGCCCTTCACTGGGGATGGAGCCCACAACCTAGGCATGTGCCCTGACTGGAAATCCAGCTGTGACCTCCTGGTTCATAGGTCGATGATCAGTCACGGAGCCACACTGAGTGGGTGAGCTGGCATGGAGGGGTTTTGTTTATTTGTTTGTTTGTTTGTTTGTTTGTTTGTTTCTACAACCAAACTCTTTCTTTTTAAAAAATATATTTTATTGATTTTTTACAGAGAGGAAGGGAGAGGAATAGAGAGCTAGAAATATCGATAAGAGAGAAACATCGACCAGCTGCCTCCTGCACATCCCCTACTGGGGATGTGCCTGCAACCAACATGCATGCCCTTGACTGGAATCGAACCTGGGACTCTTCAGTCCGCAGGCCGGCGCTCTATCCATTGAGCCAAACCGGCTTTGGCCAAACTCTTTCTTATTTGGGGCTCAATGTTTACTCAAAGTCTCAGGTAAGACGCCAAATCCAGTCCCAAACTATGAATGTCAATCTAATTCAAATTAGAATCCCTATGTGGGATTCAAGTTAACCAGCAAACCTAGCCCGACTTCCCGTGGTAGCTCTTCCTCCAGCCCTTTCCCTATGACCTCTTTCAGACCCAGTCATTTATACACTTAGAAAACACGTATAGAGACCAGCCATATACCAGATGGGGCTGGGTGCTCAGGATACAGTGGTGCTCAGTCCTGGACACAAACAATTCCTTCCTTCAAAGAACCAGCAGCCACGTTAGTCCGAAGGAAAAAAAATAATCACTTAGCCAATGTGCAAAGGTAAATGTATAACTTTTAATGTGTGCTCTGAAGCAAACGTGCAAAGGGTTATGAAAGCACTTCTGGGGGGTTTGGAACAGGAAGTAACAAACAGTGAGTGTGGATAGAATGATAATCATAAACTAGGGGAAAATGTAAAGAATTTGCAGGGCACCGCGCAGGGAAAACAGCAGGTGCAAAGGTCTGAGACGGAGGGCGGGCACGGACGGAGCTCAGGGATCAGAGGTCGTCGGGGACCAGGGAAGGAAGGACCTTTCGGGTCCTGGTGAGCTGGACTTTGTGTTGTGGGCGATGGTGGACACCGAGGACTTGGTTCAGAGGAGTCCTGTATAACCCTGGTCTTTTCAGAATGTCGATCTGGCTGCTCGATGAAGGAAGGTGAGAAGTGGATGTGGCCGAAACCGGTGTGGCTCCGTGGCTAGAGCGTCGGCCTGCGGACTGAAAGGTCCCGGCTTCGATTCTGGTCAAGGGCATGTGCCTTGGTTGCGGGCACATCCCCAGTAGGGGGTGTGCAAGAAGCAGTTGATCGATGTTTCTCTCACATCGATGTTTCTAGCTCTCTATCCCTCTCCCTTCCTCTCTGTGAAAAAATCAATAAAATATATTTAAGAAGAAGAAGAGGAGGAGGAGGATGTGGAGCCAAAAAGAGATCATTGCTATTTTATAAATGAGACATGGAGGGGACTAAGATACGGGCATTTGGGAGAGGGAGATGGTGATAAGTGGATGAATTCGAGATGCATTCAGGAGGGAAAGTCAACAGGCCACTGCGATGTTTTGAATGGAAGTTGTGGTTGTTGTGGATCGAACACGAGTGAACGACCACTCGAGTCCAGACCAAATTAAAAATTTAGGGAGCCTTTATTAGCCAGCCGGCGACGGCTCTGCCTTTCTCCACGCAGGGAGTCCAGAGAGCAGCCCCGACCCTTTGTGCGGGACCACTTTTAGGCCCATTAACCACATGCTATTTTGCAGAGCAAGCAACCCAAGACAAAACAGTTTTCCCCCAAGCAACGTCAGAGTCAAGCCATTGATGATCATGTTGTTCACAGGGTCATCTTGTTCTTCAGAAAGCTGACAGTGTTCTGTGAGAGAGCGCCTACGTGCTGGGAAGGGGCCATGAGACCCAATCTCAAGGCCTGGCCTGGTCTCAGCACGGACAACTCTCTCTGGGGCACAGTCCACGGCCTCTCTGGAAGCATGCTCAAAAATTCCTGCTCTCCAACAGGGGTGAGAAAGATGGAGATGTTAGGGCTTCAAGGTCTCCTGCTTGGTGGACACGGCGCCATTCCATGAGAAGACGTGGCCAGATCTGATCAAGAGCTCGTGAGAGGGTGAGACACACCGCAGCCCCTGGTTTCAACCATAATTCCAAGTTTAGTCTTTACTTAGAAACAGCTCTCAACTCCATTTTTTTTACACAAGCCAGAGTCTTTCTTTAAATTAATTTATTTATTGATTAAGGCATCCCATATTTGTCCTCAACCCCCCATTCCAATCTCCCACCCCTCCCCACTCATACCTCCTCCTCTCCTATTGTCCTTGACCACTGGTTAGGCTCATATGTGTGCACACAAGTCCTTTGGTTGATCTCTCCCTTTTATCCCCACCCTCCCTCTGAGGTCCAACCGCCTGACCCAATGGCTCCTGGTCTCTGGGCCTGTTCTTGTTCATCAGTCTATGTTGTTCACCATTTCCCCTAGATGAGTGAGATCATGTCCTACTGGAAATATACGTATAAGAATCAAAAATGAGACAAGCAATCATCATTATGCTGAAAGGCATATGGATCAGTCTGTAGTGAGCTTCTTTCTGGGCCACCCGTTCTTTTGAGACCCAACAAGCCAGCATCTTCACCTGCAACCTCAGTGGTACTCAGCCCTGACCCTCAGTATTTCTTTATCCTTGGCCAAGTCCAATGTACACCTCAACATGGCACCTTCGTCCTGACCAAGCTCCTGACCCCAAAGGTCAACGCACGCTCCATCGCTCACATCAAGCAACTGGATCATGACTCTTGAACTTGAACCCTGAACCCCTGGACTTAAGTCAGACTCCACCTTGACCCAAACACTAGGTGTCACCATTGCGTCAATTCCAAACCTGATCTCAGGCACAACCCGGACGGTAGCCGGCACTCCCTCATGTTCCAGGAAATAAATCCACGCGGACTTCCTTCCAGGAGAATCATCTCCGGTTTACCTTGGACACCAATCCTAACCCTCTGGCCCAAATTTCCAGGCCTGTTCTCACTGCGAACCCAATTTCCACCTGATATCTCCACATCATTTTCATGCCCAACTCTTACCCGCTCCCAACCGTTCATCACCTCTATCTGCTACTTCCACAAAACTCTTAACATAAAGTCTACACACTAACAGCATCCTCACGTTGACCCAATACTGACTAAATAAAGCCAAGCTACGTTCCCAGACCTACCTCTGGAGGTCTTCAGAGGCTAGGTCAGGGGTCAGCAAACTCAATTTGTCAACAGAGCCAACTATCAACAGTTCAACGGTGGACATTTCTTTAGAGAGCCGAATTGTTTAAACCTAGACTATTTAGGTAAGGTACATTGTTATTCGCCGTAATTAGGGTACTCCTCAAGCTGGCCTTTGCTAAAAACTCAAGGGGCCCAAGAGCCACATGTGGCTCGCGAGCCGCGGTTTGCCGACTACTGTCTTAGATGACCCCCCATCCCTTCTGTGCTTTCCGCCAGTTTCATTGGGGCTCTGACACCTGTACCCAAGAGCTCCCTGACTGGGGCAGACGTGAGGTCTCCCTGTGTAGGTGGGTCCAGCTTTCTTTCACACCTTGTGCTCTGAGCCTCGGCCCGACTCCACAGTCCACACTTCTATTCCTCAAGTTGTTCTTCACCTTGGACAAGCCTCTTTCTTTCTTTCTTTCTTTCTTTCTTTCTTTCTTTCTTTCTTTCTTTCGTTCTTTCTTTTACATTTGCCACGCTAATTTTCAATATTAGAAATTAATCTCTCTGCGTACAGACACACGGACAGCATGTCCCGGTGTCCTGTGAGAAATCCTGGCCAATGACAGAAGAGGATGGAGTCGGGTCGGGGGGCGGTGGGTCTCTGAAGGAGCCCCGAGGCCCTCGGATCTATTCCCTGCCCGATGGGGAGAGAACATTGCTCTTCCGGGAAACCGACCATAACCCCGGGCAGCTGCGCCGTTACCGTCTCCCTTCAGCATTCTGTTGTGTTTCGCTTCTGGTGTCCCTCTTGGGTGGGGTCACACCTCTGTTTGTTTCGGGACCGTGAATGTCGGAGGTGAGCCTCAGCCCGCATAGATACTGAAAGAAGACATGAAACTGCTGGATTCAAGGCCAAGGACTGTGTTCCTCATGGCATCGCAGGCAGCGTGAACATTCTGGCTGCACGTTTTCCTTGCAAACACCACCTGTCCCCTCCACCCCCAACCCCCGGCCCCAATCCAGTTTCACCCGGGGTGGTGCAGAAAGGGGCCTGCACGGGTTTGCCTCACACATGAGAAAGCCTGACTATAGAAATACCCAATTTAGCCAAAACCGTTTCAGCTCAGTGGGTAGAGCCTCGGCCTGCGGACTGAAGGGTCCCAGGTTCGATTCTGGTCAAGGGCATGTACCTTGATTGTGGGCACATCCCCAGTGAGGGGTGTGCAAGAGGCAGCTGGTCGATGATTCTCTCTCATGGATGTTTCTAGCTCTCTATCCCTCTCTCTTCCTCTCTGTAAAAAAATCAATTAAAAAAATATATTTTTTAAAAACTCAATTTAAGCAAGAGACTACTAGCAAACCTGCTTCGAACTTTGAAGGCATTCTCTTTATTTCCCTGCACAGCAAATAAGGCCGTCCACTGTCCCAGAGAGTGACACTGAACCTATCTTTCTAGGGACTTTTTTACACAAACATATAAAAAATAACAAAAACACACAATACCCCATGACAGTCTCGGACACAATCCGCCCATGTCTCTGTCCATGAGGCATGCACATCCACGAGGAACCCGTGGAGAATTGTCTCCCCACAACATCCAACACTCATGTGTTGAGGGTATCGGCTGCTTGGACAATTTCCCCCTGAATAGACACATCCCTTGTCCCAAGATTGGTTAAACTGAGAAACAGCTGGGACTAAATTCATTCAATTGACCTCCAGCAACATTCAACTAAGAATACTGTCGCCCTCCAAACTGGTTTGGCTCAGTAGATAGAGCGTCGGCCTGCGGTCTAAAGGGTCCCAGGTTCGATTCCGTTCAAGGGCATGTACCTTGGTTGAGGGCACATCCCCAGGAGGCAGCTGACGGATGTTTCTCTCTCCTCACTGTTTCTAACTCTCTATCCCTCTCCCTTGCTCTCTGTAAAAAAAAAATCAATAAAATATTTTTTTAAAAAAAAGAAAGAGAAAAGAATGGCACCACCTGGTAAGACAAACTAGAAGTAATTACACGGGATGTTTGGGTCATTAGGTTCCTAACTGAGCGGGTCATTGCGGGAAGCCACAACCCAAGCCCTGGGCGGTCGGTTAACTTTACCTCGAGGGAGCCCTGTCCATTGTCTTTGTGCATCTGGCGTCATCCGGTGTTTTCTGTGTTGGGTGGTCGGTCACGTCTCCACACCTGCAGGAGCAAATACCCGGATCCTGGGAGGAAACAGTCCCGACATCCCCCATCGTTCCCTCTTACCTGAAATGCGTTGGCAAACTCTTCCTGTGAGACGCTAACGCGCCCGCGTCACCTGCACAAGCCACACGCGTCCCTCCAGCGTCCTATCTGCCCAAATCCTAGAGGCAATCTCTGTACGCATAATAATCTGGCCACTCGGTGTATATCCTATATAATAGAAGGCTAATATGCAAATTGTCCCCTCCATTTACTTTTTTGGGGGGGGGGGATCGAGTGGAAAGAGGGAGGAAAAGCAGTGTTATTTTTAATCTTGTGGCTTTCAGGGTCAAAGGCTTGGAGAAAGAGACACCAGACAAGAATAATTCATGTTGAAACGACAGGAGAGGCCCAGGGGAAACTCGGCTATAGCGGTCAAGTTCCGCTGAGTCCCTTTTCCCAGCTGCTTTTATTTCCCGGCATGCACAACTGCCTTTTAGGAATGGAAGCAGACACATCAATGGCAACGTTTAGTAATCAGTAAGACTATCAGCTTCAGGCCACGGAATCCGCAGTGGGTTGAGGTGACCAGACGTCCCGCTTTTGGCAGGACAGTCCCGGTTTTTAACAATTTGTCCGGCGTCCTGCGGCGTTTTAAAAAAGTCCAAAAGAGCCGGAACCGGTTTGGCTCAGTGGGTAGAGCGTCGGCCTGTGGACTGAAGGGTCCCAGGTTCGATTCTGGCAAAGGGCATATACATCGGCTGCATTCACATCCCCGGTAGGGGGTGTGCAGGAGGCAGCTGGTCGATGTTTCTCTCTCATCTACGTTTCTAGCTCTCTATCCCTCTCCCTTCCTCTCTGTGGAAAATCAATAAAATATATTTTAAAAATAAAAATTAAAAAGTCCAAAAGAGCCGGAACCTGTTTGGCTCAGTGGACAGAGCGTCAGCCTGCAGACTGAGAGGTCCCGGGTTTGATTCCGGTCAAGGGCATGTACCTTGGTTTTGGGGACATCCCCGGTGGGATGCTGATCGGTGTTGCTCTCTCATCAATGTTTCTAACTCTCTATCCCTCTCTATGCCTCTCTCTTCCTCTCTTTAAAAAAAACAATAAAATATATATGTTTAATAATAATAATAAAATTTAAAAGTCCAAAATATTTAAAAGATTCTTTCCAAAAATCGAGACTTTTTTAAAACGCCGCGGGAGGCGGGACAAATTGTTAAAAATCGGGACTGTCCTGCCAAAAGCGGGACGTCTGGTCACCTTACGAGGTAATAAAATGTAGATATTATTTGAGTTGGGCAGCAGGAGCTCACCATAACTTGGCCACCCTGCCTGGAAAAAAAAAAGAAAGAAAGAAAAGAAAAGCTGCTAAATCAGAAAATAGGGCACTGACGATCAAATTTTTTTTAATGTTTTTATTGATTTGAGAGAGGGGGAAAGAGAGAGAAACATCAGACCTGCCACCTCCTGCACCCTCTTCCCCCCACACACACACACACACTCATTGGGATCAGCCCAGAATCTTACTATGACATGGTGATTTATCTTGAAATGTGGTTGACAACCAGATCGATGAGAACATGCACGCACCGGCACTGCAGCACAAGGGGAAAACTTTAAAAAACAAATTAGTTCGCACCTCTGCCGTTCGGCCATCGCGTCAAAAAGAGGCCGTGGCCTTCCGTTAGTGAATTGGTACTAAAATGCTCTAGGTCTTTGCCCTACCTGGTTTGGCTCCGTGGATAGAGCGTCAACCTGTGGACTGAAAGGTCCCAGGTTCGATTCCCGGGCACATGCCCAGGTTGTTTGCTCGGTCCCCAATCAGTGTTTCTCAAATTCTGAGAAACTGATGTTTCTATTTCTCTCTCCCTCTCCCTTCCTCTCTGAAATCAATAAAAATATATTTAGGTTTTTTTTTAAAGTAAATACTCTTATTTTTGTAAGATGAGTGGCAAATCTTTACAAATAACGCCGGGTGACTCCAGATGGCAAATCTTTAAGTATAGGACATGTGTTTACCTTAACTTGGGCTATCCTAGGCACTTAAAAAAAAACTTTCACATTTTCCCTAACCGGTGTGGCTCAGTGCATAGAGCGTCGGCCTGTGGACTCAAGGGTCCCGGGTTCCATTCCGGTCAAGGGCCTGTACCTTGGTTGCAGGCACATCCCCAGTGGGAGGTGTGCAGGAGGCAGCTGATCTATGTTTCTAACTCTCTATCCCTCTCCTTTCTTCTCTGGGGGAAAAAAAAGTCAATGAAATATATTTTTAAAAAATAAGTAAAATAAAAATAAATAAGAAACCGGAGGTCAGCTGAGTCTGGGACTTACGTCGCCTGTCCCCACCCGGTAAAAAGCAGAGACAGGGACTGGGTTACACATGTGTGTTTGATATCAGACATACGGGAAGATGGTGGGTAAAAATCCTAGCATTCCCCCCTGCCCCTTGAGCTTGCTAGGAGAAAGCTTGAGGGAGGGAGGGAGGGAGGGCAAGGGCGTCTCTGGTGGCTGTGGTCCTGGAATTTGAGTCCCGGGGGGGGGGGGTCCCGGGTGGTGATGAATGCCTTCCCTGCCGGTGGGAGGGCCAGCATTCCGGAGCCGGCCAGGCGGTGACCAGGACTGCGTCATCCCGGCCATCCTGAGCCCCACCGACCCTCCTCCGCATGCCTGGCGGCGGGGCCAGAACACGGTCAGCGCGGGGTTCAGCGTCTCTTTGTTCTTGCCCGGCGAGCTGGGAACGGCAGCGAAATCCGAGCGTAAACATAAGGTTAAACATACACATTAATCAGTTACATATTCGGTGAGTCCAAGGCAGGGGAGGGAAGAGAGCAGAAGAGAAAAAATAAAAATCATATATATTTTTTTAAAATATATATTTTTTTAAATATATTTTATTGATATTTTACAGAGAGGAAGGGAGAGAGATAGAGAGCTAGAAACGTCGATGAGAGAGAAACATCAACCAGCTGCCTCCTGTACATCCCCCACGGGAATGTGCCCGCAACCAAGGCACATGCCCTTGACCGGAATCGAACCCGGGACCTTTCAGTCTGCAAGCCGACGTTCTACCACAGAGCCAAACCGGCCTTGGCTATGTTTTTAAAATATATTTTATGGATTTTTTTTTTTTACAGAGAGGAAGGGAGGGGGATATAGAGTCAGAAACATCCATGTGAAAGAAACATTGATCAGCTGCCTCCTGCACACCCCCCACTGGAGATGTGCCCGCAACCAGGGTACATGCCCTTCACCGGAATCGAACTTGGGACCCTTCAGTCCGCAGGCCAACACTCTATCCACTGAGCCAAACTGGTTCCGGCTAAAAAATTATGTTTTTTAATTGAATAAATCTTTATTGTTCCGATTATTACAATTGTTTCTCCTTTTTTCCTCCCATAGCTCCCCTCCACCCGGTTCCTCCCCCGCCCCCAACCTTCTGCCCTTACCTCCCCTCCCCACACTGTCCTCATCCATAGGTGTGTGATTTTTGACCAGTCTCTTCCTGACCCTCCCACACTTCCTCCCCCCTGAGAATTATCAGTCCACTCCCTTTCTCTGCCCCTGATTCTATTATATTCACCAGTTCATTCTGTTCCTCAAGAAAAAATCCTATTTGTAGTCCACCCTGACATCTCTTTCAGCATCATCAGTCGACTCCTGCGGTTCTGAATTTGTCTTCAGCCCAAAGGAGACACTGGGGGTGTGGGAGGGTCTCCGGGGGAAATTTTCTCTCACAGAAAATGGACTGAGATACAATGAGCAGTCCCCACCCAGCGTTCAGAGGTTGGCCCTTCTGACTCCTGAGCTGACTGACTTCGCTCAGGTCGCCTCCCTTTTTTTAAAACCCTCCGTTTTCTCGTCTACACAAACGCCGAAGACCATCGACACTTGCACGCGTGTGAGGAATAGGGACAGGGTCCAACACGTGGCCGACGCCTCACCCAGAAGGCTCCACAAGAAATCGAAGCCGCTCTGTTCTCTGGATGGCGTGGTGGCGCAGCTTATAGAAAGTCTGAACCTGCAGGCTGTTCATTCACTTTCTTAAAATATATTTGATTGATTTTTTTTATAGAGAGGAAGGGGGAGGGATAGAGAGTTAGAAACATCGATGAGAGAGAAACATCCATCAGCTGCCTCCTGCACACCCCCTATTGGGGTTGTGCCCGCAACCAAGGTACATGCCCTTGACCGGAATCGAACCTGGGACCCTTGAGTCTGCAGGCTGACGCTCTATCCACTGAGCCACACCGTTTTTCGGCTCTTTTTTATTTTATTTTCTTTTTCTAAAAAGAAAATAATCTATTGGGGGCCTAGTGGTCAATAAGATCTTACAACTTTCAGGCGTCCATGGGTGGGAACGTTGTATCATTCTTGCCGGCCACCCATTTCTCTTTCATCCTTGTATGTAATCCTCCCATTTGCCTGGAGAAGTAGGTTTGGGAGTTTAGCTTGGATTTATGTAGCCAGGATAGGGACAGCGTTAGCATTGTTGTTAGTTTGTAGACGTTACGTCAGCGTTTCTGTGAAAGGTAGAGTCGGGATAAAGGGTTGTAGGGCATGACATTGGTTTTGAGATTTCAAGTAGAAATTCGGAAAACAGACCTGGAATTTGGGTCAGAGGGCCAGGATTGGAGCCAGATGTGAACTGGAGATGGTTTTATGAGGAAGATGTCCAGGTGGACTTCCTGGGGCATGACGGGAATGCAGAACTAAAGTCCAAGTTGTGCCGAGGTCAGGCTATTGGAATGCAGGATATAGCGACACCTAGTGTTTGGGTCGAGGTTGAGCTTGACTTCTGTTCCCGGGGTTCAAGGTTCCTTCCAGTCAAGAGTCAGGATCAAGTTTGCTTGATGTGAGCAAGGGAGCTTGAGTTAAGCGGGTGCCATGCTGAGGTGCACATTGGACGTGGTCCAGGTGAAGACCCAGGCTTGTGTAAAGTTTGGAGTTGAGAGCTGTGTCAGAGAAAAGACTGGATTTGGAATCATGAGCTCTTGATCAGATCTGACCATGCCTTCTCTCTCTTTTATAAAACATGTATTTTATTTATTTTTCACAGAGAGGAAGGGAGAGAGATAGAGAGCTAGAAACATCGGTGAGAGAGAAACACCGACCCGCTGCCTCCTGCACAACCCCCACCGGGGATGTGCCCGCAACCAAGGTACATGCCCTTGACCGGAATCGAACCTGGGACCTTTCAGTCCACAGACCGACGCTCTATCCACTGAGCCAAACCGGTTTCTGCTGACCGTGCCTTCTCTTTGAATGGCATCGTCTGCATCCCGCAAGAGATCTTGAAGCCCCGACATCTCCATCTCCCTCACCACAACTTCCATTCAACCCACTGCTGTGGCCTCTTCATTTTCCCTCCTAAATACGTCCGCTTACTACCAGCTCCAGTTCCCCAATGGCCTATCTTAGTCACTGTCATCTCTCGTTTGTAACATAGCAATGGCCCCTTCATGTGACTGACTGTACGTCCACTCCCAATATTTTTCATAGAGCTGCCAGGTCGATATTTTGAAAATACAAATGGTTTAGATCACTCCTCTCTGAACAGAGAGTCCAAGGCAGCCGTGGGCAAACTACGGCCCACGGGCCGGATCCGGCCCGTGCGGCTGTTCTATCCGGCCCGCGGAGCCGAAAGAGCGGAGGGTTCTCTTGCTCTCCCCTCCGCTCCTTCACCAGCAGCCCAAGGTGAGAGTACCAGCACAGTCAGGTTGCTTTTGTTCCGGCCCTCTGGTCCAGTTTGAGAACCCATTGTGGCCCTCGAGTCAAAAAGTTTGCCCACCCCTGGTCCAAGGGATCCATCGTTGTCCACGAGACGAAGTCCAATGCACCAGGACCCACACGGTCCTTCATTCTCTGGGTTCCATCCACGCTGGCCCTCCACCTCGGCACCTCTGCACCTGCTGTCTTCTCTACAGGATGCCCTGCAAGTCATTTACTTTTTCTTCTTCTAGTTTATTCGTATTGTTCTTCCCTCTCTCGCTATTTGTTGCTTCTTGGTTCAAAAATCCCCTGGAAGGCTTTTGGAATCCTTTTCCCATTTACTTAAGAGTGCATATTAGCCAAAACCCGTTTGGCTCAGTGGATAGAGCGTCGGCCTGCGGACTGAAAGGTCCCAGGTTCGATTCCGGTCAAGGGCATGTACCTTGGTTGCGGGCACATCCCCAGTAGGGGGTGTGCAAGAAGCAGCTGATCGATGCTTCTCTTTCATCAATGTTTCTAGTTTTCTGTCCCTCTCTCTTCTTCTCTGTAAAAACTCAATAAAATATTTTTTAGAAAAATAATAAGAGCACACATTAAAGTTGTAAATTTACATGTGTATATGGTGGCTTGATCATTTTTTCCTTTTACAGTTGACTGTCCGTATTTTGAAGGAAGGGACTCGGTGTGTCCCGGTTTGAGCACCCCTGGATCCTCAGCACCGATCCCAGTCTGGTATACAGTCGGTGCTCGATGTGGTGTGTAAAAGGATTGGGGCCTGAGAGGAGGTCTGGAGAATGAGCTACTTCTGGGACTAGGGTTGGGTTTATTGGTTCATTTGGATTCCACCTGGAGACTCTAGTTAGGATATTAGATCTACACCTGTGACTTCCGATCGGATGTTGGGATGTAAGGTAGAATTTGGACTCGACATTGAGGTCTCCGTAAGGAAGAGTGTGGCTGTGGGAACCAAATATATATTTTTTAATATATATTTTATTGATTTTTCACAGAGAGGAAGGGAGGGAGATAGAGAGCTAGAAACGCCAATGAGAGAGAAACATCGACCAGCTGCCTCTTGCACACCCCCCACCGTGGATGTGCCCGCAACCAAGGTACATGCCCTTGACCGGAATCAAACCTGGGACCTTTCAGTCTGCAGACCGACGCACTACCACTGAGCCAAACCAGTTTCAGCTGTGGGAACCAAATTAAATAAATAAATAAATAGATCCTTAAATCAGGAAGGAAGCCTGAAAAAATTGCATAACATGAAGGGGCTCAGTGGAGCATTGATTTGACAGTTCGACGACTTTGTCAAAGAT